>OY720357.1:18221528-18822665 GCA_963082945.1 Cerastis leucographa | reverse complement strand
TGACATTCGCATTTATAATATTAGTATGGATGTTAGAGAAGCACATGAAAATAATCCAGCTATATCATCATCATCTGTCTATCCTTTTCCCAAACTAACTTGGGGGTCGGATTCCAGTGTAACTGGATGCAGCTGAGTACCAGTATTTTCATGAAACGACTGCCTATCTGACCTTCCAACCCAGTAACGACTGCCTGTCTAACCTTCACAACCCAGTAACTAGGTAATAAGATATACCCCTTAGTAATACTGGATGTCGGACTTTGGCTTCTGACTACTCGTAACGAATGTCAAGATCTACAAATGACAGCCGGGATCAACGGCTCAAAGTCCTCTGAGGTAAGGAGGAAACTCAGAATGTAATTATGGTCACCCATCCACGAACCAACCTCGGCAAACACGGCTTAACCTTAGAAAAAAAAGATTGGTCCGCGTGGCTGTTATTATTTAGCCACGAGCTCTCCGGAAATAAAACAGGTAAATTCCAACTAAATGATCGGAGGTACTACAGAAACAAAACATCTATAGGTAATCCGAGTTCGCTGTTTACTTGTTAAGTATGTGATTCAATATATACAATTTAGATTATTGCCATGAAACGTGGCAATCAATGCAGCTGTTATCCTATTTCTGAACGCGGCGGTTTTTTTTTTGGATTCTTGGATTGTCATAATTCTTCTAGTGATTATGTTTTGAAAAAAACGGAAATTATAGGGGCATGTATTATTAAGACCTAGATTTTTTTGGAAATAATCATTGCTGTAAACAAATTATCCACGAAGAAAACAGCAGAATACGTTTGTATGGATAAAGGCCCACTAGAGTCGCCTCTTAACAGCGCGCTCAATCAACTATTTCAATGCCATATTTACACCGTTTTGATTCAAAAATCTCTTCTTTTATTTCCCAGAATATAACAGAAGGTGTTAGAAACTTGAAATTCTTCTTGCTGAGTTTTGCCTATTAGTATTGTGAAGATAGCTCGTCATGAAATTGACAAACCTCAAAATACAAAGTGTTGTATTGAATCCTCGTCAAAATTCAGTACGTTGTCACAAAAGACATAAATAATCAATTTAAATAACGGTACCTAGTTAATTATTAATAAACACAGTTTTTTTTAGTTGTTAAAGTTTGTCAGTTTATCAGAATAACCCCCTAAGGGGCTACTCACACTTATTCAGCTCTATTCAGCTTATGCCCATAGAAAACAACGATTATGTATGGAGACGCGTACGCATCCGTTCAGCTTTCGCGGCAAACAAGTATAAAATGAGGATGGTTATTATTATGCGAGTTCTAGAGATAGAGTTCAGCGCTGTTCTGCCGCGTTCAGCGCTGTTCTGCTGCGTCCAGCGCTGTTCCGCCGAGAAGCAGAACTGTATAAGTGTGACCAAAATAAGTCAAAAATCTTTCAGCAAAACGCGAATGGAGCTGAATAAGTTTGAGTAGTCGCTTAACGTGGTTTAGGGAATGAGTAATTATCGAATACACGTTTGATATGGTTTGTATGTGTGAAAGCGCTGTTATAGGGCGAGAATCAGCGTTTAAAGCACGGGTGGTTCACACTTACCGATTTCCATATAAAAGAAAAAAAAATATTACCTACCCATTTTATTATTGATTCGGGTCGAGAATCATTAGAATAGTTACCTCCTAGAATTTGACGAGGATGCAAAACAATACCTTGTGTATAAATAAGAGACGAAAGGCTACCAAACCATCAGAACGGGTTCTTACGTAGAGTCTCGGGAGCCCCTTTTTACGTCCGTAATGACCGTCTACACGTAGACCTTAGAATGCCCACCGTCCTTCAGTTTATGAAACGTCTTTCGAAGCGTTTCTTCGATAACGCCATTATGCAGCGTAATCCCCTGATCGCAGCGGCTGCCCGGTACGAACCCTCGCGCATTAGTACAGTACGCCGTCCTAGGCATACCCTCGTCACTCCAGATGATGCTATCACCCTCCTCCAGGAGAGTAGCAAAGAAACTAGCACTCTTAAAAAGTTCCGACTCAAACCACCGTTTTTCCGACCTCCCGGTCCATGCCCTCCCCGACCCTCGCTCGAGCCAGCCCGCGATGCTGTGCCAGTAGTTTTAAATCAGCCCGTAAATAATGATACCATTCAGATCCAGCCTGTCCCCATGCAGTCCTCCCCCAGCGACGCCCTAAGCCGAGGTTCGTACCCCACAGGGGGTGCCCTTAGCGTGCAGTCGCTTAGTTTGTAAGTTTTTATGCCCTGGCTGGAGGCCTTACTCTTAAGGCACCCACAGGATAGACCGGTTAAGCAGACGACAACCTCATAGGTTGAACTTCGAGATGCCATTCACAAAAAAAAAAAAAATAACCAAACCAAACCATCAATATCTATAGAGTTATGCAGTAACTAGCAGGCGTTCGGCTATTGTTTCATGCTAGGCCCATGAAAACAGCCTTATTTTTTTATATTTAATCAATAATCCCTACATTATTTTATAAGTTGGTGTATTTTCAGTATAAAATATTCATTAGTAACTCGATATTTATTCCATCAACAGGGACGTCAGACCTTCGTCTTGTTCAGACACCTTTATGTGGGGCGGACGTATTCTGTAGACGGTTTTATTTACTACCTTTTTATAATAAAGAGTACCTACAGGAAATGGGAAATAAAACGTAGGAACTCTCTACATGAATAAGTAAAACACAAAACTGTTATGCCATTAGGATAATGTTTTTTTTTTCACCTGCCTAGCCTTTTTTTATGGTTGGTGTCTATGACCCTTCTGCCGACAGCCTACCTGATCTCCTCAACTCAGTTACTGGGTGATACTATTGCATTTGTTAAGAATGGTAGTCAGACTTAAGGGCCACTTGAATACTTGTAATAATTTGTCAAATAACGGTTTTACGTGCTTTCCAAACCACGGAGGAGACTCTGTATCCAATATATGCAGACCGATATAGGCAATAAAACAGTTCTCTGACTTTCGGTCTTTTGACGACCAGAAACGAATGTAAGACCGACTCTGTAACTCTTGTTTCAGATACACAACCGTCTAGAATGCTAGGTCTTATATAATTATTCAATATAACAAAGCATTACTTCGTTACAAGGGCATCTATGTTCAATTGAAAAGGCAAGGGAGAGCTGTAGTACCTACATTATACCACAATTTTATGACTATCTTCTGATCACTTCATAAAAGACTTTAACTTAAGGGTAATCTAGAAATAACTTTATCTTAAAAGAGAACAGAAACCACTGTATAAATTACTACTATTTCGCTCGATCCTATTATAATATATCAAACTACAATTAATTATCCCAACAATCGAGACCTAAGTAATCTTTTCCAGAACCATTTTGACCGCGTTTCTATAAAATAGGGACGTCCCATCTGCTCTATTTCGATTGTCTATTACATGTCTATGTTAGGGTGAATTCACATGTCTTTATCGGGTCTTATCGGTAAGGGTTAGACGCTGTCCTACCTTTTAAAATTAAAGACAATCTGAAGGACAATTCCAGGGTTTAAAAAACATCCCTACCTAGGTATTCTTTACACAGATTTACTTCATCGCCAATATTGATTCTGGCTTACAAGAGTTGCAGTGGCTTAAGAAAATTGAAGCGGGCCTGTTTAAAAAAAAAAAAGCGGTTCTCAAGCTCCTAATTTTTGGGACATTGATTGGTTCTGACGTGGGATTGCTATTTTAGTTGAATAGGGGTTCTTTGGTTGATGACCAAAATCAGAATCAGAGACCGATAAATCGGGTTAAAATGTTAACCGGTTAGACGTAGACCTAGGCTTAAACTTATGGGTTAACCATTTAAATATTGCTGATTAACCAGAATGGAAGAGTAACACCGATCGCGGGCAGGCTAACTTAGCCACTTTCTTGTATTTTGTATATGATTTTATTCTAAGCTGATTAATCTGTGCTCTAAGGGTTTTCGCCGAACCCAAAAATAACCAAATTAAAACCACATTACGGGTAGGATCACACCGGTTCCTGATTACCTACTCTCGAGAAGAACTTCTCTGCCATCTTGTTTTAGCAATACTATTTCTTTTTTTTTCCTACCTTAACCACAGTAAGGTGGAGTCGCTAATTCATTTCACAAAAAAAAAAAATCAGGCAGTCGTAATGAAGTTTACTAGGTAATGAAGCACCTGCAAAAATAGAGCATTGGGAGCTTATGTTACGTATAGCACTGCTCCTTCCATAAGGCGTTTTATGAAAGTCAAATTAAATCAAAATTATTTATTTCAAGTAGGCTGGTTACAGGCACTTTTGAATTGTTCTAACAAAGACAACAAGTATTACGAAAACCCTGTGAAAGCCGAGAAAGATAAGCAAATCAGGTATCTGGACTTTGCTCTTGAGGTTGTCGACATGTGGGATGTGGACTCTGCAATCATTGTGCCGATAGTCGTATCAGCCAATGGCTTCAAAGTCAACGTCAAAGTCAAGTCAAAGCATTTATTTTAATTAGACCATTACAGGCACTTTTGAAAGTCAAAAAAACAAAATAAAATGCGAAGCTACAGTCCCAGTCACAAGGCATAATAACTTGTGAAAGTACTGTAGTTGCCCATTCCGTAGCGTAGATCTCTATGGAGAAGAATGGGCAAGAAACTCCATGGACACTCTTTTAAATCAAAATATGTTACAAAATCTTGGTTACATCATTCATGTTAAGAATTAAAAATATGTGAGAACAATGTAGAAATACGGGCAAGTTAAGAGCGTCCAGAGTAAAAGATTAAATCAGTAATTAAAAAATAAAGTAATTAAAATAAACCGTGGCAGCTAAGAGCTTAATTGCCATTGCTTAGTCTCGACCAATATCTGATGAGGTTCTCATTAGGATCAAGGTGCTTGATTCAGAAAGCGGTGCTCCTGGACACGGCTCGTTTTGTTCGGAGGTTCCTTTCTCTGGAGCCCTGACCGGTAGCTTGGACTCTGTTCCCGGTACCGGTGGGCTACTATTTTTCATATTTTTAAATGTTTTTGTTTTGTTTTTTTGTATAGGAATATTAAGAAATGTAAGTTAGAAAAGGGAATTAACGAATACAAAAATAACATTGAAGCTGCCGTCCCAGTCACGCGGTATAATAATTGTATAAATAATGTAGTTGCCCATTCCAAAGTGTAGAGCTTCATGGAGAAGATCGGGCAAGAAACTCCATGTACATAATATAAAATCAGAATATTGTTACAAAAACCTTCGTGTAGCAAGACGTGCAACAACAACACAAATACTAATTGTATTAAATAAACACTTCTGTGAAATCAAACTTAAAGTTATAAAAGTTCAAAGAAAATGAGCTGAGCTGAGGACTTGTGCATTTGAGAATCAGGGACCATCTTTAAAGCCTTTTACGTAAATTGACCTTTTTAACCCAATGACATCGTCTGGTAGCTATTACATAAAATTAATATTAAAATGAAATTCTGTAAGTCTTGCTCTCCTTTCTAGTCTGATGTCTAAAAGTTTCAAAATTTTTAATCTCAAGTATTTTATTTCAAAGAACTAGTAATATTTAGTCTTCGTAAAATCTTGTTACTTGAGTCTTTCTAATCAATCTATTAAGAAACAAATTATGATGAACTAGCGACCCGCCGCCGCCGCCGTTGCTTTGCACGGTTTTAGAAAACTTTGAGTTTTTATTTTAGGTATATTTTTAAGTTTTATTTATGTTTTGGAGAAGCTCGTGGCTAAATAATAACAGCCGCCCGGGTCGATCTTTAAGGTTAAGCCGTGCTTGCCGAGGTTGGTCCGTGGATGGGTGACCATAATTACATACAGAGTTTCCTCCGTGCCTCGGAAAACGCGTTAAGTCGTTGGTCCCGGCTGTCAATTGTAGATCTTTGACAGTCGTTACGAGTAGTCAGAGGCCAAAAATTCTGACATCCAGTCTTACCAAGGGGTATCGTATTACCCAGTTACTGGGTTGTGGAGGTCAGATAGGCAGTCGCTTCATGTAAAATACGGGTACTCAGCTGCATCCGGTTAGACTGGAAGCCGACACCAAGACAGTTTGGGAAAAGGCTAGGCAGATGATGATTTATGTTTTACACACAAACATAATAGATAATTTTTATAACATAACAAACTATCACGACTGTGATACCCGAAGGGTTAGACAGAGGTGTGCCTAATTAGACATTCACATTTCGCCAGTTGTTTGTAAGTCCCATGTAATAGGGGGCGAGCCTATTGTCATCAACCCAGCTCAAATTCAGAGTATCCAGACTCCGTGGCTGCTACTGGGAAATTCCTATTCAAAAAACCTAATAATAATTTGCCCGACCCTGGAGTCGAACCCCCGACCCATACTCAGCAGTCGTGCTTGCGACCTCTCAGCCAACGAGGTATATACACAAAACTTATTGTACAATAGGGAATGATCATATTTTTTCTTCTTTATCCGTCGGGTAGATTATTGAAAAGTATTGGACACGTATTTTTTCATTTTTCACGTGGTCATAAAATTAAGGAGATATATTGAGTTGAAATGGCGCATGACGTCACATGTAGGTAAGTTTTATACCTACTTGTGACGTAGTAAGCCCCCACTCTCCAACTTTAATGAGTTTTAACTAAGTGATTTTTTTATATTTTGATAAAACAAAAAATACGTGTCTAATATTTTTGTATTACCTGTCTGACGGACAAAATAGAATGTCGTTTTCTTTACCCAGTCTTCACCTCTATTCCCGAAGAACTATCACCCCGATATACGTCAATAAAACACAATAATAGAGAATACTTGCATAGACACAACCTTGTAGCCAGGATTATCCATCAGCAACTTGCTCTGAAATACAGCCTTGTGGAATCGGAAGTGCCGTACTATAGGTATGTGCCCGACCCAGTTCTCGAAAATGGCAATATCACACTGTATTGGGATCAATCCATCATCACTGACAGGACTATTGTAGCCAATAAGCCTGATATAGTGGTGGTGGATCGATCAGAGCGGCGCGCAATGATTGTTGACATAACGGTTCCACATGACGAGAACCTCGTGAAAGCCGAGAAAGATAAGCAAATCAAGTATCTTGACTTGGCTCGTGAGGTTGTCGACATGTGGGATGTTGACTCAGCGATCATTGTGCCGATAGTCGTATCAGCCAATGGCCTAATTGCCAAGAGCCTCGACCAATATCTGATGAGGCTCTCGCTAGGCAGCTGGATCAAGGGCTTGATTCAGAAAGCGGTACTCCTGGACACGGCTCGTATTTTTAGGAGGTTCCTTTCTCTGGAGCCCTGACTGCCGGTAGCTTGGACCCTGTTCCCGATACCGGTGGGCTACTATTTTTATATTTTTAAATGTTTTTTTATTACTAATGATTTTGTAAAAATATTTAAAAATGTAATTAATATGTTAGAAAATAAATAAAGGAAATAATAATAATAATCTCGACATCGCGATTCAGGATTGTGACGTATTAGTAAAGTGCCATCTATGATTAAAAAACATAACCATTTTCACATAACATTCAAAATAAGAATGAATACTTTGCAGATTAAACACTTACAGATTATTTTATATGCTTCAATTTCCATTACGTAGTTCATAAAAATAACGCAGGCACTCGATTCTTATTTATAATACTAGAGCATAGATTATCGGAATCTTGATAAACTTAGAATAACATCATCATCATAATCAGCCTATAATGTTCCAACTGCGGGGACACAGGCCTCCTCTCTATGAGAGGGAGTGGGCTGTAATCCACCACGCGGGCCCAGTGCGGGTTGGTAGATGTCACATGCCTTCGAATTTTTAGTTCTAGCACATGCCGGTTTCCTCACGATGCCGATGTTTTCCTTCACCGTTTTTGAGAGCAGAATTACATATTCATGAGGGCAGGCAGAAACTACAGACATCCTCACAACATACTCCTTTCGCCTCGTCCATTCATACATCTGCTGGCCAACAATGACGTCTTAAAGCAGTATTGTTTTACTCTTATTTCAGTGTGGGAAAGAGATGGAGCTATACAGGATGTCTAGCGCCATCTCTTTCGCAAACTAGAAAAGGAGTAAAACAATAATGTTTTCATCCCACCTATTCGAAAAGGACGACTTGGTTCGCCTTTAAGTGCACCCAAAGGTAGTGTTTTCTATAAGGAACTTTTAGCGGGCAGTAATGAGTTTTTATTCCTCTTTATTTCAAAAAGTGCGCCGCAATTTACTTTGCCACGCACTTTTTGAATCTGGAACATCTTAGTGTTCCGCGCCAAAGAAATCGAACGCAAATACTGTTTGAATAAAGACTGGCTGGTACAACGGCCCATAGTCGCACCGCCCCAGCTGAATAACAATAAATTGTCATAATTGCGAAGATGTCTGAAATGTTAATATAAGTTTTCATTGTTTTATTAATAACTATAACATTTAATTTCAATTTAGTTATTACTCTATGTTTTATTAAATAATAATATTACAATAGAATATGAGGCGCCTGTTTTCTCATAGTGGGTGATGAAATGCAGAGTGTATCACTCGGGGCAAAATATATTTTTTGCTCGGGCGACGTACTTTGAATCCCTCGCTACGTTCAGGATTCTACTAAAGAATCCCTCACACCGCTCGGGATTCTACTCTAGACTCCCTCACTTCGCTCTGCCGGCCTAGCATGACCGCCGTAGTAACGGGCTATGTCTACGGAAGAATCGACAATTTGACAGATATTTCTATCGTCCCAAGCATGGCGATATTAAGAATGTAGAAAAGAAATGTTTCTTTTCTTCAGTCGACACAAGTCTACAACGTCGAGCATGACGACCATATTTTCTCTTCTTTTGACGTTTGGGGGTAAGAAACATTACTTCTGACAAATATCAAACTAGTCTTATTAAAAACTAAATACGAGAAATACGTTTCGTGGTTGCGTTGAGTTACGTTCAAAAGGTTGAAATGTTATGTAAAATATTTAGGTTTCATTTCGCGAAAAAGATCCAAGCCTGGATCCAGGATGAAGCAACACCATCCCGCCCACGAAAAATGAAAAACTCGTACAATTGGTAACTTTTTTTTGTTAACTAAACGTAATAATATTCAGGGAATATAAACATCACGTGATACGTCCCCGGTGCTATGGAAAGAATCGCTGTCTATGTCTTCGTAGAAACGCGAGTCGACGGGGCGCGCCATGCTCGGCCAGTAGAAATGTCAAGTTGTATAGAAGATTTCTTGTCGTTTCTTGGTAGAATAGAGATAGAACGGTCATGCTAGGGGGGCTGGATTAAAAAAAACGCCCTCGCCGTAAAAATATTATTTTGCTCCCTTATCATACAATCTACTATTTAATACGTCATGGTAGGCCACCTGGTCAAACTGACTTGGAATTATTAATAATTAATCATAAAAGCACGGACCTGACATAACATAATATTTATGTATGGTCATATTTATCAGAGATACCAACAAAAAATATTCTTAATAAAAAATCTGAAGAAAGGAAGAACGCTGAAGATTCTTCAAAGAACGTAAAAGGGTTTTCCTTCAATAGCACTTTGTACCATTAGGTATGTCGCTGACGGCCCCATTGAGCCATATCCCAAAAAGTCGACAGCAGACGCTTCACTTTTGGAAAAAAAATCATTCGAAATTATATAAAATAAATAACCCCTTGTGCCATTGAACTGTGCTGCTCACATGAACAGAATTTATTATGCTTTGGTTTATTAAAACCATTGCCTTTCATCCTTTGTCTTTCACTCCAACTGAAAAGTCTGAAAAAAAAAACAAAAGTGAAATCTGAATTCATTAGTGAACTATTTCAACAATGTTGGTTTTAGGCACTCAAGATCTTTGACTTGTCCACCAAACGACAAAAAAAAATATTAAAGGAGCCTAACTTTCATTCCTTTGTAATTTGTCGGTTTTTGTAAACTTAAAATGAAATTATATTATCTATTCTGCAAATAGCATATCGAAATATTTCATACGGCATATTTTAAACATAAACTTTGTCATAATCTGCCTAGCCTTTTCCCAATTATGTGAATTATGTGAGGTCGGCTTCAAGTTTAACAAGATGCATCTGAATACTAGTATAAAACTTATGCTAGATGGAGTTGAGAATACAGTACCTTTATGACAACCCTGTGAAGAAATGCCGCAATAAATTTATGATGCGTCTGATATCGGCTTAAGGTTATAAAAGCCACAAACTTAAGTCGTCCTTATGTCTTCAAACAGGACAATTATTTGAAAAACGTCTGTAATTTTGGGACGAAACGGATGTGAATAGAAATTGCTTTGATTACTTTTATTTTATTATCTCGTTTCATTTTGCTTCGTTACAGACGTGTAAAGGAATTTAGGACAACGAATATTGCTTGTTTCTTTTTATAAAATTCTCTGATACAATACGTGAGCATTTCTAGCTACAAATTTTATTACGCCCAGACCAACATAGGCGTAAGCCTAGATTTATATCTTTCCACGTATCAAAAATCAATTTTATTTTGTTTGTCTTGATTTTCTTGACGTTCTTTCCATCTTCTTTGTCCCGTCAATGTTTCTTTTAGTGCTAAATAAGCTTCGAAAAAAACTCTGCCACCTCAATAGTGACCACGGATAGGTCTATCCAGGAACTTCCAAACTTGAGGTTATTGAGTAGCAAAGATAGGAAT
Organism: Cerastis leucographa; assembly: GCA_963082945.1. Classification (NCBI taxonomy): domain Eukaryota; kingdom Metazoa; phylum Arthropoda; class Insecta; order Lepidoptera; family Noctuidae; genus Cerastis; species Cerastis leucographa. The sequence continues at coordinate 18,812,021 of OY720357.1, read as the reverse complement.
TCGCCAAACACATTAACACTTGTAACAATTTCGAAGATACCGTATCTTCGAAACTGCTGCAAGTGTCCAAGTTTTTGACGAATTCCTTAGTTTGCTACTTTGATATCCTTGGCGTAGAGAAAGTTTTCTTTTTTATATCGAGAAACATACCTAATCTCATTAATTGTTTGAAAAACCTAAATCATCACCTGCCTAGTCTTTTACCAACTATATTGGGGTCGGCTTCCAGTCTAACCAGATGCAGCTGAATACCAGTATTTCACATGGAGCGACAGCCTGTTTGACCTCTATAATCCAGAAAAACTGGGTAATACGATACCCCTTGGTAAGACTGGTTTTCAGACTTTCAGGATACTGACTACAAGTAACAACTGTTAAAAGATCTACAAATGACAGCCGGGACCAACGACTTACGTGCTCATTCAGTCACGGAAGAATCTTGGTTTCTAATCCACGGACCAACCTTGGCAAGCACGGCTTACCCTATAGATCGGATTAATTAGCCACGAGCGTCATGAATGCGTAAATAATAAAGTGTTGAAGTTTCACCACCGTGTTGGTGAAAACGAACAGTGGTAATAATAGTAGCAGGTCAGTAGCGACAGGACTCTTCTCTAAATAACGTTTAAATAAAACAAATTTGAACTGATTGGTTGCCTTTAATATTAATAAAACCGTTTAATTTTCCAATTCATCTCGCAAATACAGTACGACTGCGAACATGAAAGATAAAATCGCCTAAATTCAGCTCCATTGAAACGCTAATTTGATTTCAATTGGTGCGTTAATAATCCAACTCGTTTTGAGTACTATCTATCTACCAACTAGTTGGAATAAAGCTGTGAACACAATATAAAGGCACAGATTCAGGCACAGATTCAGAATGTAAGTTTTTAACACTGATTACGGTATATTAACCCTTTATTACTATTTGTTTTCCGAATAATCGGGAAGGAAACTAGTACATGATACGAGTAAATATCCCGATATCAGTGTTAATTGACAGATTCAGAATGCCTAATACATGTATGTATATTGTTGAATTTATGATACTCATTAGATATCTATTTATATTTAAGAGACCTACTCAAACTGGCATTTTTTTTTCAAAAAAATAAAATAGGTAAGTTTATTTTCTTAAATACTTTGGACGCACAACGATTCATTAATACCTATGTAATTTGTCTGTACGCAGAGTAGTAACTAGTGCTTGTTTTTTGTACCTTTTTTTGTAACCTTTTTTGTCTAGGTTAAATGAGGTTATATGTATAACTGTCACCAAAACTAAGGAGAAAAAGAAGCAATAGAGCTCAAGATAAACCAGACAGTTTGCAGTTACGAATTTTGCTGGGTAATATTATCAACTAAATAGCTGTTTTGTTCGAGCAATCTCATGATTCTTCTGCCCTATATACCAATTTATTTGGGGTCGGCGCAGTATGTCTTCTTCTTCCAAACTTGTTCGAGCAACATCAATTTATTTTATTTTATTTATTATGGGACAAACAGCTACAATATAATTTGTTGGCAAATAATAATATAGGTTATTTAATAATAACAATATACAGCAGCCCACATTATACGCATACGTTACCAAAGTTGAAATAAGGTAAAGTGCCAAAGCATTACTGAGATATACCTATACTTACAATCATTAATTTATTATCCAAAAATATAAAATTTTGGAATTGTTCCTTGCTATCACAGATAAGAAGCTAAATTATTACAAAAATAAGGAATTGACAGTACAATACAATAGGGGTGCGGACTGGGTAAAGAAAACGACATTCTATTTTGTCCGTCAGACAGGTAATACAAAAATATTAGACACTTTATTTTTTGTTTTATCAATATATCAAAAAATTACTTAGTTAAAACTCATTAAAGTTGAAGAGTGGGGGCTTACTACGTCACAAGTAGGTATAAAACTTACCTAAATATTGTGACGTCATGCGCGTTTTCAACTCAATATATCTCCGTAATTTTATGACCACGTGAAAAAAGAAAAAATACGTGTCCAATACTTTTCAATAAACTACCCGACGGACAAAGAAAAAAAAAATGGATTATCCCCTATTCTCTTTCAGACTTACGAAAAATACGCAAAAAATATTTGACTTTACAGGCAGCTTTGATCACCTTTACAAAATTCATTTATTCCAGCAACACAGACGTCGCATTACTTTCCAACTTTATATTCATGTCTGCTCCGGGCCTAACTCATTCGTCCTAACAGATTTTCGTAGCAAATGGATGTCATGGGCATTGTGGACTAACTCGAGCGGTGTCCAACGCATCCAATTGAAAACTTCAGCCTTATTCTGGTTTAAATGAATTAATGGGGTTTGTGAGGTATTATTTTGCTGGCATTTATCTACGACTCTTTGCAATTTTGTAGCGTGCATTTGGATTGATATTTTCAGAATAATTGTGTAGTGATGTACAAAAAAGCAACATACTACAAAAAGTACTACAGCGCCATCTATGACACGACGGAAGAACTAACATTAATTTCCTACATCTCACAAGCAAAGTTTACATCGACTTAAGAATGTATACAGGGTGTAACGGAAAGGGTATATACATACTTAAGGGTGTGCTCCAGACCAACAAACTGAACATGTTTCTCCATCGGACTGCATCTGCATCATCTGCTGCCCCATACAAAATTTCAATATCTATTCGACCCAAATGTATGGGGCAGCAGATATTTTTTTTGCTATTACGATATTTGTCCAATGGAGAAACATGTTCAGTTTGATGGTCTGTAGCACACCCTTAAGTATGTATATACCCTTTCCGTTAAGCCCTGTAGAAAAAACCCGACAGCAACTGTCGGGCAGTTGCCCACAAGACATAAAACCTGTCTGGTCGGAGGATCCTCCCTTTTCTAAGGAGTATCGAGGAACTTTCCACCCTGTTCCTCATACCCCTAAAATAGTAACGGGAACGAATGAAGGCTCGGGTAGTGGTACCTGGAAACCAAGCAAGCAAAGTGCTTGTGTTCTACTCTGTGTAATTTATTTCATCACTCATATTCTGCCTAGCCTTTTCCCGTGCCTCTTCCCAACTACGTTGGGTCAGCATCCAGTGTCACGGGATGCAGCCGAATACCAGTATTTTACATAGAGCGACGGGGCCTATCTAACCTCCACAACCCAGTTGGTACTGGGTTCATACGACGAGCAATACTTGTTGCTAAGACTGAATGCCAGACTTACGGGCCACTGACTACCGGTAACGACTATATTTAAGATCTACAATTTATATTTATAATTTATTGCATCACTACTGAAATAATATGATGAGGAAAACCGCATTTTCTAGAACAGAAAATTTGGCGACACTAATGTCGGCAAATTTAATGTCTTAGGGCCTTTTCATTGTCATGCGTGTTTGCACCCGCGTGCGGGCCAGGCGGCCATGCTTGTTGCGGGCAGAGCAGATTATTTTCGCCACGCCGCGGCGCCGGCGCGCGTGTGGCGCGCATGACAATAAAAACATGTATGATACGATATGTTGCGGGCAGCCCGCATGCGTGCCTGCGCAAACACGCATGAAAATTCCCTAAATATTAACCAAACTGCTTTGGGCACTACTTCCAATTCTCTCACACAGAGAGATCATTATGGGCTGATAAAGCTTTTAAACTTATTTCAGAATACCAACACCCTACAAACCACCGTTCCTGTGAGTTAAATTCTCTCTCGATGAGTGAGCACGCGTGCTAAAGGGCCGCTTCGTAATCCAACTAGCGGTTTTCACCGAGGCAAGGCTTACTGCTTGTTTTACGGTACGTAATATGACCACCGTTCAACCATTGGATGGATTAAGGGATTATTTCTGGTGGATGGATCCTAATACAATCTATACAAATAAATAAATTTGAAGTGTCTGTTTGTAATAATTAAATACCCGCTGTTTACTACACAAAATATATGAATGTATATACGGTACATATACCAAAATATATATATTTTTTTAATTCTTGACTGTCTGTCTCTTTGTTCCGGCTAATCTCTGTAATGGCTGGACGGATTTTGACGGGATTTTCACTGGCAGATAGCTGCTGTAATGAGAAGTAACTTAGGCAACTTCTATTTTAGAAAAAAACTAATTTCACGCAGATGAAGTCGCGGGCACAGCTAGTGCTTAATAAATGTAGCAAATACACTACGACTGTCAATGGCTATCCAAGCGAAATGATCGTAGTTCTTTTTAATAAACCAGATAAATTATGTAGCGTGATTATTGCTACTACTTTACTCTCGATTTCTCGATGAAAACAAAACAGTGCTGTCATAATAAATATGTTCGTTAGCGGGTGTATTTTATGATAATTAGTACAGAAGTCGAGGAATATCCCCTGGAATGAGAACAATGGTGGCCACTATCGGAGCACAATCAAAACAACATTACAACTAAAAAAAGGTAAAATAAAAACGTTTTTTGCAATAACCAACAGTTATTTTAAAAGTATGTCGTAGTGAGGGGATTTTACTTCGTTTGATTCGGTCACCATGTGGGCAGAAAATAGGTTTCGTTCTATGAGAACACACACTACACACGGTACACTGCTTTTATCGAACTAACAAATTACTTGAAATTACTATCCAACACAATAACACTAGGCACCATGAATCGGAGTACAGTTTCGGGACGTCTTGACTCCGCCGCTGTCAGACACTCACTGTCCTGCCGCGAGCACAAGAAACATTACGACTCTGTAAAAGCACGCTTAGGTGCGGTAGACTGGTAAGTAGGTCGCGTGACGACACCTTTGGCGCGCTTTCGATTCATTTCCTGTCCGTACTAATGTCCGGATCCGAAAAGTACATGATTATAACAACTTTTTTACCAACAACCGACTTGATTTGAATTTCTAACCAAACTTCTAACAAGTAAGTTCTCGACACTTTTATCTAGGTTCAATTCTCCGAAAACTAGTACTATGTCCGAATGGGCAACTAATCACGTTCAGCAAATATTATCCGAGGGGCCAAAGTTTTGGTTCCGTATTGCGGTGCGGTCGCGTGAACATATCCCCTATTAGTATTCACTGTATAACCCCACTGATATCGACGAATTAATGGCAATTGCTAATTAAGTGGTGTACCTTTTTAAACGTTCCTCTTTCAAAATACCTCTGAACACGTTCCCCAAATGGCGATGCTGAAACTGGTTGGATAGAGAGAAAAGAAAAAGAAAGAATTGGGTTTTTGGCATATTATGCCATAAGTGCCGCAACATTAATCAAAAGTAGCAATTCATGATAATTATTGTGTGTCTCACGGATGCCCCAAATAAGCCCCAGGGTAGGTCAGCAAAATGCCGGACAGCTAGACTATCCAACGCTGATTCTCATCTAGATGATGATATATGATATGCCGGACGTAAAACAGTTTCATAGTTTCAAATGTATTATTGAGTCTTTTTTGGGATTTTCCAGTAAGTCATAAGTAATTTATTCATTTGTTAACACAGGTACGATAAATAGTTGTTATAAAAAATTACAAGCGCGCTATGTTATGCCCGAAGGAGTACAAATATATATAGCGGTCATAAAGATTAAAATCAATAGCATAATTACTTAAACGGAATGAAACATTAAGTAATTGATTTTGACAAAAATAAAGAAAAATATATATAAATACCAAAAGTAATTGTATGTTTACTACATCAATATTCACATAATGTTTAAACAAAAATTTGAGAAAATAGTAAAATAATAATGGAATTGAAATTATTAACATGATAGGTCAAGGTACTAACTAAGGTTGAAAACAGTCATTACATTTTGTCTGTCAAAAATTCCGAAATGCTGTTAAGTATATGCTTTATTCAACAGCAAATATTTAAGCATTTTCTTAAATAAGATAATGTTTAAGTCTTTAATTGAACTATGTATGTAATTGTAAATGAGTAGCAGGTTGCATTTTGGAAGTAAATTTTTTGCTGTTTTCGTTAATTGGCGAGATGACACGCAACACCGAGAAAAGTGGAAGCAATGGGGGAGGCCTATGCCCAGTATTGGGACAGTCGAGGCTAAGATAAAACAATATAAGTTTAAAAAGCATGAAATAAAAATTAAATTAAAAATTTAAAAAAACCCCGACACAAAAAATCTCTAAAAAACCAAAAATGAAATAATCCAAGCGTCCTAGCGTCGGGGGACCGCTAAGTAGACCGCTTAGTACAAGCACATAACAAAGCGGACCCCCGACGCTAGGACGCTTGGATTATTTCATTTTTGGTTTTTTAGAGGTTTTTTGTGTCGGGGGTTTTTTAATTTTTTTTTTTTTTTTAATGTAGATGAAAAGTGAAATTACACTATTTTCATGTCTCCTGTTATTTATTTGACGTTCCTTCCTAGATATGTTACTTACCCAACAAAAATTACCATGACAATAGATTTATACGGGGTTTACTCATGATCCATTTCACAGAAGCGATAAAGTTATGGCGCGCAACCCATCTCAAACGGGTCAGAGTGACACGGGCCACTTTTTATAGGGTCTTTTAACACCCCATCGTGAACTCCATCGTCAAGGAAGGTCGAAAGAAGATACATTACATACCGATGTGTTTTTATAAAGGAAACTAGTTGCTACCCGCGACTTCGACCGCGTGGAAATTTTGATTCCTTTTAGGGGTATGAAAAATAGATGTTGGCTAATGCTCAGACCTACCCGATATGCGCACAAAATTTCATACAAATTGTTTCAGCCGTTTCGAAGGAGTTTGGTAACAAACACCGCGACACGAGAATTTTATATATTAGAAGATGTATTTCACCGAAGGGTTAGGCAAAGGTGTACAGTGGGCTGGATCAATCCTCATCATCCGAACCAGGGGTACCCAACCCCTGGTTCGAACGTAGGTGTTTTCAAGGGGGTGCCCAATAGGGGTGCGGACTGGGTAAATAAAACGACATTCTATTTTGTCCGTCAGACAGGTAATACAAAAATATTAGACAGGTATTTTCTGTTTTTTTCAAAATATCAAAAAATTACTTGGTTAAAACTCATTAAAGTTGGAGAGTCACTACGTCACAAGTAGGTATAAAACTTACCTACATGTGACGTCATGCGCCATTTCAACTCAATATATCTCCGTAATTTTATGACCACGTGAAAGAAGAAAAAATACGTGTCCAATACTTTTCAATAAACTACCCGACGGACAAAGAAAAAAATAAATTGGATTATCCCCTATTGATGCAGCCCACTGTACCTTATTAGGTACACCCACATTTCACCGCTTATGTTTAAGTTCCATATGATAGAGAGCCGGTCTATTGCCATCCACCCAGTACAAATCCAGACTCCGTGGTTCCTACTGAAAAATTCTTGATGGATGAACTCAATAACACTTTGCCCGAACTGGGAATTGAATTTAGGACCTCATGCTTAGCAGTCGCACTTGCGACCACTACACCAACGAGGCAACCTGCATTAACCGCAAATGTAAAATCCTTAATATTATAAATGCGAAAGTAAGTTTTTTTGTTACGCTTTCACGAAAAAACTACTCAACCGATCATCATGAAACTTTGTACACATATTTTTGGAGGTATTAACAGTAACATAGGCTATATATCATCACGCTACGACCAATAGGAGCGGAGCAGCAATGAAAAATGTTGCAAGGAAAATGTGACGCAGACGAAGTTGCGCGGGACAGCTAGTATATTAATAAAAGTCACTTACGTGTCATGGAGCAAGCTGTGCTCAAAGTTTCTTTAAAGTGTAATATCCGAAATTTAGAGTTAACCAGCTTACCTCTCTTGACTCGGTGGAACGCAGAGCAAAGAGGCTGATTGACGACGTAAAACTGGTGGATGGCAACCTTCACAGCTTGGCTCATCGCCGCAAGATTGCCTGTGTCGGTTTTCTATAGGCTGTACTTCGGTTAGTGTCCCCAAGAACTCCACGACCTCATCCCACCGGCCTCCTTCTACCATCGGACATCTAGACGCACTACCACTTGCACTAAGAGTTTTCAAACGTCTTTCATAATGCGTACAGCAAAGGAGTGGAACTCTCTGCCTGCGTCTGCGTTTCCCAACGCTTACACCCCTAATATCTTCAAAGTTAGAGTGAACAGGCTTCTTCTGGGTAAGCTCGTACCATCGTCGACTTTGTATCTGTCATCTCTTTCGACTAGAGTCAAGAGCAAGAGCAAATAATAAAAAAATAAATAAAAAAACTGACATGAAAAATAAATTAACAATAGATTCATTTAGTATACCTATATTATGGACTATTGTTCCATCATAACAATAGTAGCTATTGATAATGTATAATAAATTAATATACGATCTTTGTAAATTAGTGTTGTAATTTAATTAGCAATATTACAAATTCGAACAAAGTGAGTTCATTAACGTTATTAATTAGGAATTTCTTTGTACATAGGAAACAGTAATTGGGTTTGAAGAAAGAGCTCAATATTTTTTTGTAATATTTATTACAAAAAAATATTGAGCTCTTTGCGATTCCGTTTTGGTATTTTTCATTAGATATAATTGAAAATTATCTTCTTCTTTAGTCGATGACTCAATTTTAGTTCGTCCAGGTGGCGTACCATGACGTCTTAAAACATAATTGTTCCATTCTCATTCCAGAGTGAAAAAGAGACGGAGCTATACAGGTCGTCTAGCTCCATCTCTGTCCCACTCTGGAATAGGAATGGAACAATAATGTTTTAAGCGTCATAGTACCCCCCCTAGTTGGTAGGCCACTACCATGGGGTCTTAAGGTGGAAGCGAAAGGCTCGCCCGCGAAATTCATATTTTCATACTTTTTTTGCAATTTGCCGGTCAGTGTAAGGTTTCATGTTGAACAAAATATTATTCGCAGCCGTAAAACGTATGTATGAGCAGAATTGTAGTCGTTAAATTTATCAATACAACCTCTGTAAGTTCATTTAATCCCATTAAATGACTATTTCATGAAAAAGTCATCCAATAAATATATGACCCACCAGAAATTACATGACTGCCGGGCGCCGTGATTGGAGGACTATCAGGGAAATTCGAAAAGTTTTTAACATAAAATAAATTGATAGGAACCTAAATACAAGGTGTTGTTTTGCATCCTCGTCAAATTTTAGGAGGTGGTCACAAAATTTAGAAATAATCAAAAATTACGGTACCTAGTTAATTATTAATAAACACTGATTTTTTTGGCTGTTTAAGTTTGTCAATATTTCAGAATAACCCCCTTAACGTGGTTTAGGGAATAAGAATTTATCAATGACCTAAACGTTTGAGATTGTTTGTATGTGTGTAAGCGAGGTTATAGGGCAAGAACCAGACGGGCCGCGTTTAAAACACGGGTGGTTCACACGTACCCATTTCGGTAAAAAAAAAAAATTATCTACCCATTTCATTATTGATTTGGGACGAGAATCATTAGCCTAGTTACCTCCTTGAATTTGACGAGGATGCAAAACAACACCTTGTTTATTCTTTCTTAACGAATAACAAAAATGATTGAATCGACCCTAGTTTTCGAGAAGTAAAAAGGGGAATACGAAACGTCGATTTTGTCATTTTTGTTGTGATATAATCGGTTGGAGCTGCAGCTGTCCCTATCGCACTCTCCGGGGACAATATCTTCAAATATTATTTTCAACTTCCTTGCAGGCCCTGTTAATTCATAAAGCAGTATTGTTTTTCTCTTATTCCAGAACGGGAAAGAGATAGCGCTAGATGTCCTCTATAGCTCCGTCTCTTTCTCACGCTGGAATGACAACTGTTTTAAGACGTCACACGTCCAGTACCTACGCAAGTTTTCTTCATAATTGGTTTTGTAAACGTTATGGAACAGCTGCTTTTTTTCGGGATATTAAACCACAAGTTATCTGTTATTGTATATTTAGATACCTACAGGTATTTTTAGGGGATGAATTGAAAACAAAATATTTCCAAACTTGTTTTCTGAAGTTATTTTCATGTTTATAGACTCAGCCGGTTAGGCCATGCGTGGTCTGTGAGTTTCCGAATTTTATAAAGTAATCAGCTGTTGCCACCTACACTGAAAGGTCACTGGCATAAATGTAATAACAAATATGGTACTTGCCAGCATCCATACTGAGTGACATTTTTTATCAGCGGAAATTGTTATCCTTGCTCACAACGGAATGTTTAATTCATGATTGCGAACGGGTTTTTCAATAGAAGAACTTTGTGGTGTAAAACCATATTTATTTCTTACGGATTGTCTGGTTAGTTTAGTACTGTGGTCCTAGGTTCATTCCTAGGTTGGGCGAAATGTTATTGAGTTTTTGTATCAAGAATTTCTCAGTTGCAGCTACGGCAGTCTGTAATTGTGCCCAGTTGATGGCAATTGGCTCACCCCCTATTACATGGCACTTAAACATAAATGGCGAAATGTAGGTTTACTATAAGGTATACCTGCCAAACCCATAGGGTAGCAACGTAATGCTATGTTAAACTACGTTCTCTGTACTTGGACTGGGCCCCAGGCCTCTTTGTGGGTTGACGGTGTATGATGGTGAAACTTTTCGTTTGAGGGCATGCCGATTATGTTTCCTCCTCACTGTGTGTTCCTTTGACATTTTTAGAGGTCTTCTTCTTCGTGTCTGATTCCATCGTTATTTATTTTTTAGACGAAATAATGAACCAGTACAAATTAAAGTAACTGCCGGGTTTTAACCTTTGTCAGGTAAGCTGTTACCATTCGTCTCCTACTCCACCACTTGGCCATCTTTTGCTATCACACGGGCTCAATTAATCAAGACTCAGGGTTTTTACTAAGATAATAAAAATTGGATTAATAAATACTCGTAGAAATCAAATCACACGAGGACCGATGGCCTTCTATGAATATCATTCAAGAGTGGAACAGAGATGCGCTGGACATTCTCTATAGCTCCCTGTCTTTTTCACACTGGAGTAGCACTAAAACAATACTGCTTAAAGAGGTCATGGTGCAAAAAAAATGCAAAAAAAGCACAGGTCCTATTTCGATTAGGGGGGTTCCCCTAATCGAAATAGGACCTGTGCTTTTTTTTAGCCGAATTATGTAAAGCAAAATAAGTCTACGGAAGCAAGATTTATGCAGAGACGTCAGACGAGGTCTATGACAGTTTATATTATACTGGGACACAATAAGTCGTCAGTTTAAAATCAAATCCTTTCCTATGCGTATTGGCAATAAGCCCTGGCAGAATGTATTTTTATAGATTTAGGCCTAAATGACATCATCAGTTCTTATTATCACGCACTGGCATTCGTTGCATATATTCAACCGCATGCCAACTAGACAAAGGCTTGTTACACTAGCCGACTTAAAAAAAAGAAGGAGGTTCTACGTTCGACTGTATTTTTTCAAATGTATTTTCATCGATACTTTCGTCAATTATATACCGAGTAAATCGGTATATAATTGACATTAGATATGTCAATTATATAATTTCCAAAGCTTTTTTTTCCAACTACGATTTGTTCAATGCACCTAATTATCTTACGCAACAATATGCTTGTAATCCCGGAAGGGTTACACAAAGGTTTATGTCAGTACACTCACATTTCACCAATTATGTTTGAGCCACATGTCACAATGAGTCAAGTGTCACAATGAGTCACATGTCACAATGAGTCACATGTCACAATTTCCTGGATAGCTTCTGAGAAGTTTCTATAGGAAAATCCCAATAACACTGCTGAGAATCGAACTCAAGAACTCATACTGAATAGAAGCGTGCCAATTTTGTGACGGTTCTTTGCTTAAATATTTTTTGTATTTAAATAATACGTAGATGATTACTCGTACGTAAACTTTCATACATTTGACAAACTTTTTTAGAAGTAACTACAGTATTTTCACAAGTTATTATGCCTTGTAAACTGGGACTGTAGCTTCGCGTTTTTTTTTTTTGTTTTTTTTTTTTTTTTACTTTCAAATGTGCCTGTAGTATTCTCATAAAATTGTTTAATTATTTATGAATTATTGCTATTTGAAAAGGATAACAACACAAACAGAAACGCTCTGGTCTAAAAAGGCGAGAATGTAACCCAACGTTTCTAAAGGAAGTGTTTACTAGCCCATCATTATCTGCAACAAAATTAACTTTTGCTATAGCGGCACAAATAAAAATCAAACTTAACGTTTAGGAGATAAGGTTTGAAATAGCACAATTAAATTTTATTAGTTTTAAGTTGCTAATGCACTGCTGTCGAAAGGTCAGTCATTATAAGTCAGTGTTTACAACTCATTCAGTGATATGGCGTTGAACTGATTACACTGCAAATGAGTGAAATTATTATGTGTTATTATTTTGCTTTTGAAAATATTAATTAAATTTGATAAATTGTGAAAACGGGTTTATCCAAATATTTTTAATATTTGAATAGTGTTTTCTATTTTTTTAAAATTTCTCTTTAATTTTCTATTTGTTTATAATACATCTTAGTGTTAGCTTTAGTGCATTCAAATTAAGCAGTGCAGTGAGTGCAAGTATTTTAGTGATACTGACCAAAGAAAGAAAGAAAGTGATGTGACGATTTTTCGCGCAAAAAGTTGACAATATCATCATCTGCCTAGCATTGTCAAAGTAAGTTAACAAAGCGTTTAATGCAAGTTATGTTAAACATTTTTCTTTCCTGAACCTGAAATACCTTCGATAATAAAAAACAACTGTTTTTCAGGTCAATTAAAAAAATGGCTAAAGTAGTAATATTTTGTACATTATTACTTGTAATTGCAAAATCTACGAGATCAAGCCATGTGTTCCATGAAAATACGAAAATACTCTTTCGCCCAGGGTTTGATGCGGAGTATTTTGGCTTTTCTACCATTTTAAGTCCTGACGGGTAAGTGTTTTAACAATTTTAACTTTGAAGTGCCTTTGCAATGTAAAACCTTTTTTTTTACGGATGGGAAATCATCAAATGACCTCCTACTCTGGGCGGAGCGGACGGAAGTGTCCGACTTTTACTGACTAAAACCCATCCATGTTCCTTCTTAGTTCTTTGTGTTCCAGGGCCGCGGTTTCTCTTTCGAACAGCCCCGCAGCCCTGGCACATATCGGCCCTCTCGGACCCCTTCCGATTTGCTGAGAACCAATGCAATGAGAACCTCTCTTGAACAATTTAAAACTGTAACTGTTTGTAACTGTGTCTCACTTAGCAGATCATTTCATATAAATCTTGTTCCCTTTTATAATTTATTCAGTAAGTAGTGGATATACGGACATCATTGAATTATAATGAAATAGGTCCTCCATCCTGGTATCTATATTCAAGTTATGGTAATTATTTGAGCTTACTGGGTAGTTACTTATGCAATTTTATTTATGGAATAGACAAGAATTTAAACTAAGTAAGAAAGAAGCTAAGCTGAGAATTCTAACTTTTGCAGTTCCAACTTCAAGCAATTCCTAAGCTGCATAATAAAAATCGCATCTTAAATAATGACATTTACTCAGTGAATTCTTTGACTTGTATATACAAGGTGTTGTTTTGCAACCTCGTCAAATTCGAGGAGGTAAATAAGCTAATGATTCTCGACTCAATAGTAAAATGTTTTTTTTCTTTTAATGACGGAAATCGGAAAGTGTGAACCACCCTTGTTTTAAACACAGCCCGTCTGATCCTCGTCCTATAACCGCGCTTTCACACATGCAAACAATCACAAAGTTTATTCGATAATTTCTTATTCCCTAAACCACGTTAAGGTGTTTATTCTGATAATATACTGACAAACTTAAACAACCAAAAAAATCAGCATTTATTAATAATTGACTAGGCACCGTAATTGAAATAGATTATTTACGTGTTTTGTGACAACCTCCTTAATTTTGACGAGGATGCAAAACAACACCTTGTAGATAGCTGTTAGATTAGTAACAACAACTGTGACCAAGTGGTAGGTAAGAGCGTTCGGGATGACTGATACAATTTTAATATTGCCCCCGTTTCCTCAGCCTTACATCATCCTATTCCACTCGAACGATCAGGAAGATTATGTTGGGGTACACTACACTATTGATGTTAAGATGTCAAGTACTAATAAACACAATAATAATTTGGGGTGCCTCGTTAAGTAAGTGGTCGTAAGTGCGAAAGCTGAGCATGAGGTAAAGGGTTCAATTCTCGGGTCAAGCAAAGCGTTATTGGATTTTTTTGATCAGGATTGTTTTATTTATTGCCTCGGATTCTAGATTTGTGCTCGGTTGATGACAGTAGGCTTGCCCGCTATTTCATGGGACTCTGGCGAATCGTGGGTATATGGGCTATTAAGTTCGTCTCTGCCAAAACAATCGGGAACTACGGGCGCGATGTTTAGTCATTAAGAATTTCTTATCCCCCTCGAGTCTTTTTTAAATTTTATTTTTCTTGCTGGAAAGGTTTTTTTTTTATTTCCCCATTGTTTGTGAATGTGTTGACATTGTAGCCCTTATAGATTTCTAGATCCATGTTAACATTTTATCTTGTTTTACGTTTTGTAGAAAGCAACGATACTAAAGCTCCCATTTGTAAGTATTACCGCGGTAACTTAAAAATATTGTAAAAACAAATGATTTTAAAAGAGTACCCATGAATAATAGGAAACGACTAACTAGAATCAAGCACCTTTTTGTCGACGTTTTATAAGTGACTACGTAGGCCTATGTGAAATAAAAATATTCTGATTTGATTTGATCCTGAAGATAACATCCGATAAAAAACTTTCTTACGACCTTCTCCACCCACAGACTCATAGTTGGGGCACCGAAATCGAATGAAAGGTATTGGACCGTCAAACCTGGAGTAGTCTTCAACTGCTCACTAAGCGACTTGGATGTGAAAAATGTTTCCTGTACAGCCTTGGAGAAGTCCGGTGGAACAGGTACTGTTTTAAAACAAAATAAATGATTATCAAATTCAAGCTGTCGTTTTGCATCCTCGACAAACTTAAGGAGGTAACTATGCTAATCATTCTCGAATCAATAATAAGATGGGTAGGTAGTTTTTTGAATTTTCGTATTTACGGAAATCGCTATGTTTGAATCACCCGTGTTTTAAACGCGGCCCGTCTGATCCCCGCCCTATAATCGCGCTTTCACACATACAAACTATCTCAAACGTTTATTCGATATTTTTTTATTCCCTAAGCCACGTTAAAGGGGGTTTTCTGAAATACTGTCAAATATAAACAACAAGTAAAAGCAGCGTTTTTTAATAATTAATTAGTTACCGTAATTTATATTGATTATTTATGTCTTTTGTGACAACCTCCTGAATTTTGACGAGGATGCAAAACAACACCTTATATATACAAGTCAAAGAATTCACTGAATAAATGTACGTGTTTAAACGTTGCCCCACTCTAGGAATTTCTCCTGTATCGTGGGTGCGCTTACAAACATTTAAAGTCACATACACAAACAGCCAGACCCGGAACACGGTAGGCCATACCAGTTTTTGTTCCTTGGGGGTACAACCTGCGACACACAGCGCTGCAGCCAGTCACTCTGCCACAGTACCAAATGTGCCATTTTAAAATAAATAAATTTAAATATTGGTTGCAGTTATGCTAGTCTATGACCAGAAAATATTCACGAGACAGTCTATTAACCGTAACTGTGATGGTGGAAGGGTCAAACTCAAAACTGTACGATACAGCCAATTTATCGGTGCATGTGGGAAAACACACAAATTATAAATGTTCCAAGTTTACCATATTGTTTATTTCTTTTTTTGACAAGCTGCATTACCTTGAACTGCACACTTAAAGTGGCCACAAAAGTTAATAATAGTACATTCTAAGGCTTGTTGGTACCTTATTACAGTCATTTTGCAAGCCGCCTGTCTAGATAAGGGCGTACATGCATCAATTCTTTGGTGGTTTATTTATTGATTTATGTACACACAAATCACTTAACAGGACAATACATTGAGATACAAGAGCACAAAGGTACTCTGTGGTTCTCAGTATATGTACGGATACCCCACGATGTTTACCTTTAAATTAAATTTACTTTATTTTATTTTGATCTGACGTAATTATTCAAATTTTCTCATACTCATCATTAATTGTAAAAAAAACGTATTTAATTTATTTTTGTCCTAATGATTCTAATTCCCTAATCATCTTAAAGATTTTTCTGTAAGATTTCACATGATAATGAATTGTATTGTATTGTGATTTAATTTATTTGTTTTGCAGTGCCTTTACAGGGTACATGTTTGAAACTTTTATTCTACGAGTATTCCAACCCCTGTACAACATATTCACAATAAACTCGTGGAGCAATAAGCAACGGTTACCCTCTGCCTTTTAAATGAATCCACAAATAATATAATAATATATTATATGATAATACTGAGTCACCAAGCTCTTTCAAATAATACAAGTCTCATACAAGTTTTGTATGCGTCATTCAAACCACAATAAATTAATTAATATAGACATTGCCGTTATTATAGCCAGAAGGATGCTGTCTATTTCCTTTTTGTAATCAGTCTAGTAGTGAGCTATTGCAAATTATTTATTAATTTTAACTAAATGTCTCTAGCAGCCAACTCAGAGTGGTTGGCAAATACCATGGCGTGCTTAAATATTAAAAATGTATATGTTTCTTTTTTTTTAAACTAGCTGTTGTTCGCGACCTTCGCCCGCGTGAAAGTTATAAAAATATTAATATTTCCCTATTTGAATAGTATTTTTTATCAATTTCAAGGGTTTTAATTTGTTTGCACGGAACCCTTATTCTTTTCCTAAAATAATAGTACATTACGATATTAGTGCGTTATGATGGTTATAACATGCGAGGCGGAATTTCAGCCCGAGCCGAAGGCGAGGGCGTAATTGAGCCGAGCATGTTATAACCAATACGCACGTATATCGTACGACGTTTTTTAACACATTTGCGAGGAAACAGAAAAAAAAAACATTTTATATTTTGTTCATTTCTAATTATTGAAACAGTTAGTGAAATTACAATTATTAAAATGATACGTAGTTGTAGTTGGTTTTTTAATTATGTTTTTATTATTATTATTACCTACTATTCATAATGTCATTGTTTTGTGTTAGGGTAAATGTTGGAGACGACGAAACTTCTTGAAAGGCGGCAGAAGAGCATTGTAATTCGTCATTAGTTGTAAATAAAAAAATATCCTCAGTAGAAGTAGAGGGCCGCGGCTCAGGGCAAAACTTCTTCGTTTGTGGCTCCAAATTTATTGCCTGAGTTATTTTGGCACTTATATAAAAGATCGGGGTATTTTGTTTTTAGTGTTTGGGATTTTAATTAAAAGCATTTTGCCTTGATTTTCAATGTCATTTGTGGTAATATTGTGAAGCTCTTGCCGTCTACATGCACCATTAATACCAAATATTAACGCAACCTGAAAAGAAATAAAAATGTGTAAGATAAGGTATAGGTACTTAGCTTACAGACGGTCGTTAAAAAATATGTAAAAGAGTATGAACAGTAGGTAGATCAATACATAAAATAAGGAGGCAAACTGACCTTAGTTGCCAGGTACTGGCTATCTGGAGCATCTCTTAGAAACTTTTCGAAGTCATTTGATGACAGTACCTTAGATTTTTTCTTTATAAAACCATCAGAGCGTTTCTTTAAAAATGCAATGAGATTTGAATATAAATTAATATCGACACCATTTTTCATCTTGAGGGTACTTTTCAGCATCGAATATGTTGTCCACAACGAGCTAGGCTTATATTTACTAGCTAGTTCATTAAAATACGCCAAAACTACATTTTCGGAAAATGACTTGGCATTTTTCATGTTTTTCCACTTCAAAAAAATTTCATCTGTCTTTGGATATTGACGGCAGCAAGCTGTCGCATGCGGTTCGCGCTTCTGTTAGTATATCCGGTGGAGTTGAAGTAATATATGGCTCTTCTTCATTATTGAAAGTTGTCATATTTAAATTTTCACAGTACAAGTACAAAGAAAAGAAAATTTGAGAAACATGGTGCGAGGATTATTATCTGCCGTAGCTGCGTGAAAATGTTGGCAAAGACGTTAGAGCACGCACTCAAGTTTTTAAATTACCGAATAAACTGTTTTATTTTATTTTAAATAAACTGAATCTGTGAATGCACACTGTTGCTTTCCCGCCATTTTAACAGCGTGCTAGCGCTGCCTACTGACTGACGCCGCGCGGCGATTAGTTCGAAATTTGAATAGCAACAGCGCGCGAAATGGCAAATAATACTGTTATGGAATTTGTATGGACTATAACTTAACTATTTGCTCTGATAACACACGCGTTTTTTATGACCCGCTTTACATATTTAAAACCGGTGGAATTACATCAGCTTTACGAGCAACGGTGTTAAAAAAGTAGTTTAAGTTGCTCCGTCAGCTGTCTGTCAGCAACAATCCTATCAAAATCGGGCTTGTCGTTTCGGAGTTTAGCCGTAATAAACAGACAGACAGACAAAACATATTATTTACATGCTGCTTACATACAGCTTAGGTGTATAAAATAAATACTGAACACATATTTTATTTATTATATTATATTTAAAATTGAGTTTTAATAATTGTGAACAATGCATTCATGATTAGGTACGGTGGTTAAGAGTAGGTTCATCTTTTATCTAAAACAAATACCTACATGGTATTGGTTCTAAATATACCAGTGATAAGTAGTTAATAATAAGTACGAGTAAGAGTAGCTAATTGTGGTAAGTAACATTAGGCATACTTAATTAATAAATCTCGGTATTTATATTTGAAAAGGGATTTTAATAACAACCTATTTAGGCAGGATTTTGCAAAGTCCATTAGCACTTGTTGTTTCTTGGGTAGCGAGTTTTCAAACTTAATGGTAGTGTATTCGTTTTTAATCTTAATTGTATTAGAATAGAATAGCATTTATTTGCAAATATGGGTAATACATAAGTAGGTAGTAGAAGTTATACATCAGAGTTCTGCCATATTTCACCATTCGGCATGCAAACATTTGCATTTTACAAAATTATTAAAATTTAAGTTCTCTTTAAAACATCACATTAATTGTTACATTCAGTAAATAAAATTATTAAAATTCAAATTGCATTAATGGTATAATCATATTACAACAATAAAAGTCGTGGTCGTACATAAATAAACAAACAAATATTAAAATTACAGGTCATAGATAATATGTAACATTTGTTAAGCAAATCATTAATTAAAAATTACAGGTATTCAGAAAAATGTTTGAAATGAAAAACTCAGTTACACTGTAGTACGTTTTACTATCAATAATTTTCGAAGTGTACTTTTGAATTGCACCGTTTTCAAATCTTTCCAAGCACTTGGCAATTTATTATAAACAATTGGGGCCATGCAATAAATACTTTTGCGCATCATAGTTGTTTGCCATGATACCTGATTTATTTTTTTATTGTCTCGCCTATTTCTTGGAAATACATCTGCCAAACGTTCGAAACGTTTTGGATTGTTCTTTACAAACACAGCTACTTCGAGAATATAAATACAGCGAAGTGTTAGAATGTTGTACTGCTTAAAATATGGCTTGCAACTGTCGGTGGTTTTTAGTTTGAACATTGACCGGAGACATCTTTTTTGAGCCTTAAATGCAGTCTCTTTGTCGGTGGAGTTTGCCCAGAAAATGACACCCTAGCGCAAGTGAGATTCAGCTATACCGTAGTAAGCCGCAAGAAGTGCTTTGGTATCTACTATGGAGGATAACCTATATAAAGCATATGCTGACGAGCTCAATTTTTTACACAATACGCCTATATGTGCTTTCCAATTTAAACTGCTCTGTCTATTTGTAATCCCAAAAGTTTGTATCAGTTACTTCATCTATATCGTCACTTTTGTAATGTATATGAAGGTTAGGTACACCAGGCATACGTTGTCTAAAGTGCATTATCTTAGTCTTACTTAAATTTATATTCAAATTATTTTTATCTAGCCATTTAATTAAATTGTCAAGAGAATTATTTATGTTCGTTCCATATGTATTTACGTTCTTACAAGGGATCGTAATGGTGCTATCATCAGCAAAAATAGTTAAAGGGTGTTCAATTGACAATAAAAATATTATATAAGACTAGCTGTGCCGCGCAACTTCGTCTGCGTCACATTTTTCCCGTTTTCGCAACATTTTTCATTGCTGCTCCGCTCCTATTGGTTGTAGCGTGATCATATATAGCTTTTGTTACTTCTAATACCTTCAAAAATATGTGTACAAAGTTTCATGATGATCGTTTGAGCAGTTTTCGCGTGAAAGCGTAACAAACAAACTTACTTTCGCATTTATAATATTAGTTAGCATTATCGCCTCTTTGCTCTAGTGATCGCAAGCGCAACTGCTGAGCATGAGGTCCTGGGTTCGATTCCCGGGTTGGGAAAAGTGTAATTAGTTTTATCTATCAGCAATTTCTCAGTAGCAGGCACTGAGTCTGGATTTGGGCCCTGTTGATGGCAATCGACTCCTATTAAATGCGATTTAAACATGACCAGTGAAGTGTGTACTGTTAGGTACACATCTGCTTTATCTTTCGGGGATTACAGGCGTGATGTTATGTATGTATTTATTAGAAGAGCAGGTTTGGGGATAATCTCCCACATCTCATCATCATCTTTGTATGTGGGAGATTATCACCAAAACTGCATTGGATGTGGGAGATTATCACCAACACAAGGCATTGTTTTGCATCCTCGTCAAAATTCAGGAGGTTGTCACAAAAGACAAATAATCAATTTAAATTACCGTACCTGTAACTTATAATTGCTTTTTCATTTTTTTGGTTGTTTTAAATTGGCAGTATTTCGGAATAACCCCCTTAACGTGGTTTAAGGAATAAGATATTATCACATAAACGATTGAGATTGTTTGTATGTGTGAAAGCGCGGTTATAGGACGAGGATCAGTGCCGCGTTTAAAACACGGGTGGTTTACACTTACCGAGGTCCGAGGAGAAAAAAATACCAACATCATTTTACTATTGACTTGGCTCGAGAATCATTAGCATAGTTATATATCCTTGAATTTGACGAGGAGTCAAAACAACACCTTGTATAAACTTTACCTTTTTTATAATATTAAAGTATTAATTTATCATCCCGATGATTTTCATTTGTTAATGATTATTATAAAGCGTTACAAGAAGAAAGTATCCGATCGGATTGTTGGTATAGGTACCTACTTTGAAGGTTGAATCGGTAAATCAGCCGGAAATGGGAATTCACCATTACATCACCCAGATAAATTATTACAATAACATAATCCACAAAAAAAAACAGATTTCCCTCTGTTCATCATCATCTGCCTAGCTTTTTCCCAAATATTTTGGGGCCAGCTTCCAGTGTAATCGGATGCAGCTTTGAATGAAGTGACTGCCTATCTGACCTTCACAACCCAGTTAGTACTGGGGAATACGATAACGATCCCTTCGTAAGACTGGTTGTCAGACTTTCGGGCTACTGAGTACCTGTAAAGACAGTCAAAGATCTACAAATGAGAGCCGGGACCAACGGCGGAACGTGCTTTCTGAGGCACAAAAGAAACTCGATAGGTAATGTGTGGACACCCACCGACGGACCAATCTAGGCAAATGTTAACTTAACCGGTTTGCCCCCTCCCCCCCGTGCACAAATTTAAAAAAGTAAATATAAAAATAACTAAATTGCCAAGTAGAAATGGTAAAGAACCGGGTCCGATGGGAATAATAGAGAGAGACCTTTGCCCAGCTTGACAGTTCTGACTAGATAACATAGTAAATCATTAACGCAAGTAAGGTACCTACCTCAAAAAAAAACTCAAAGCATTTATTTCAATTAGACCATTACAGGCACTTTTGAAAGTCAAAAAATAAAATAAAACGCGAAGCTACAGTCCCAGTCACAAGGCATAATAACTTGTGGAAGTACTGTAGTTGCCCATTCCGTAGCGTAGATCTCTATGGAAAAGAATGGGCAAGAAACTCCATGGACACTCTTTTTAATCAAAATATGTTACAAAATCTTGGTTACATCATTCATGTTAAGAATTACGTATTACTACTACGTAGTTAAGAGCTTCCAGAGTAAAAGATTAAATAAGTAATTAAAAAATAAAATAATTAAAATAAACCGTGGCAGCTAAGTCACAACTGACAACGCCCGTTCATGAACATGACGCATGTATCAGCCATCATTCAACTCAACCATTTTGAAGGGAACTAAACGACCCGACACACCCGCCACCATCAGCGTGACATTTAAGTGAGCATGACATTCACTCAACCACCAGGGTAAATTCGCGTCAATAAAAGATTTAGGTACTCATTAAATGGTGGCTTTACAGTACATAGTACTCACACATAAGCAATATAATTATATAATACACAATAAAATTATATATCACGTATGTTTGCGGAGGCGCGCATCGATTGCTTCTACGCTACTCTGCGCAAGCGGTGCGCGTCAATGCTGAGCAGAGTACGGGCTAGTCGCAACAGCGTTTTATGTATGATAGCCAGTAGACTTGACTGTCTGTACATTGGTCGATGTATTAATGTTCACATGAGTATTGATACGTCGACTCGTGGGTCAGGCAGGGGGCGAGTTGATTAATTTTGTATTACTAACACTAGTTATAAGTTATTGTACTACTAACAAATTGGATCCCAGTTATCTGAAATAAACGTTTATTATTATTAATACTAAGAGATTGAATCTATACAAAGCAAATATATGCACATGAAGACTATAACTTTCTGCTTAGTTTCAGGTAGCAGGTTCAACAGACTAACGCCAGGTTTTGTTAGACACGACATGTGGTTCGGAGCGACCATGGCGCTTCTACCCAATGGAAGGTTGATGGTATGAAAGTTTTCAAATTCATCACCTGTCTAGGAGCTAGACCTTATGCTTTCAATTCAACCAGTTGCAACTGAATACCAGTATTTTACATACACCGTGTAAATCACCGCATCACGAAGCCGTCAACCAAGCATTCTGTACATGAAACTAAGTAACTTTACGCAAAAATTATTGCTGGGAAACGACTTTTTTTTGGGGGGTGTAAAATCATGTTTTGTGGTAGAACTCAATGTAACGCACTCAAAACATTGTGCTGATGGACGGATTGAATAGTACGGGGTTCGTGGAGGTGTTAAAAGTAAAAATCTTACATTAAAAACTTGTATCTAGCGGTTAAAAAAAAATTGTCAAAAAGTTGGAACTTTGACCCCTAATATCTCCGTAACTAGAAGGTTCCCAGGTATGGTGTAGAACAAAAAAATGATCGCAATGACAGGGAGAACCAGTGCCTTTCGGCTTCGTTAAGAGGTGTTTTACACCCTTTAGAGCTACTGCCTATCCGACCTCTTTAACCCAGTAATTGGGTAATAAGATACACCTTGGCAAACCAGTCTTGCCAACAGATACCTATCATATTAGACTTTCGGGGTCCTGATTACACAAAAAGAGTGTCAAAAATCTAAGAATGACAGCCGGGACCAACCACTTGCTTCACGAGACACGGAGGAGACTCGGGACCTTGAAAATTGGCTTGTTAGGCATGTTCCAATATAGCCAATTTTCTTTCCTCAGCTTCATTTTTTATTATTCAATTGCTAATCATCATCATCATCAATCATTTTATCATCAGGCAACCAACTAAATAATACTAAATTTCTCACGGGTACGTGAGGGGAATGTCAACAAGTTGAAGTTCCAAAATGACTCAGATTCACATACGAGCTTATATACCTAAATAATGATGTGATATTCGCAATAAATTATCTTGGTCTTTTATGAGTCATTTTGGAATGATTTGTTGAAACAATGGAACCTACTGTCTGTTCATAGTTCATTACGTTTCGTGGTATGAAAATGAATGAGTAATTGTTTCGCAAAATTCGTTCATCATAATATTATTTATTGCTAGATTAATGCACCAAGGTGGACTTCGCCCTACGGGAAGAAACATCTGCTAATGAACGGCGCTACTTATCTTCAATCGAGCAAAGGCAACAGGATTATTTACCCTTTGAACGATAACAGTAAGTGTTTGATTATTAATTCATGCACTCTCATATTAGCTTTGAAGCGGGACGAGTTGCTCCAGAAAACGTAGAATTGGTCCCTGGTGCCATTTTCGAAGTGAGCCGTGTTCCCCCCTAACTTTGAATTGCTGGCGAAAGGCTTTGTCCTTTGTGTGGCCCTTTCTTTAAAATACAGGTTGCTCTTTAAAGTAAAATACCTCCATGGAACGTTTACTATTTAATTCAATGCATCCACCAGCACAATGTTTTGAGTGCGTTACATTGAGTGAAACGTGATTATTGACCCAAAAAAAAATAGTGCGTGGAGTCCCTCTAGTATAGCAAGAAGTGAAACTTCGTAGTGCAAGAAGTGAAACTTCGTAGTGCAAGAAGTGAAACTTCGTAATACTACACGCATGCGTTCGAGTGCCACGCATTCACTCTCGTTATTTTATTAAGCTTCTAAATAATATTTTGTTGTTTTCTTGTTGTATTATTTTGATTACATATATAATTGCATACATTTATCGAGGTTATTCTACTCAAGGAAATTGAGCGAAGGCTGGTCACACCAAAGAGTCGAATGCATGACTGTTTGCACGCCATCTTGCGTACCTAGTAGAACTAACTAGTTACAAATCTTGTAATACTGCCATCTCCTAGTGAGTTTAAGAAAATATTCCCCCTCCATGGTAGCGTTATACTTGTTGGAAGTCGCATAAGAAGTTTCACTTCAAAAAAGTCGCTTTCCAGTAGGTAATCATATTGTGTGGAGTTACTTAGTTGTATGTAAAGAATGCTTGGCAGACGCTTCGTGATGGGTCTTTTTATACCTTGAATAGGGGATGATCACATTTTTTTTTTCATTGTTCGTCCGGTAGATTATTGAAAAGTTTTGGACACGTATTTTTTCTTTTTTCACTTGGTCATAAAATTACGGGGATATATTGAGTTGAAATGGCGCATGACGTCACATGTAGGTAATTTTTATATCTACTTGTGACGTAGTGAGCCCCCACTCTCCAACTTTAATGAGTTTTAACTGAGTTATTTTTTCGATATTTTGATAAAACAAAAAATACGTGTCTCATATTGTTGTATTACTTGTCTGACGGACAAAATAGAATATCGTTTTCTTTACCCAGTCTTCACCCCTATTTCTTTATTCCCCAGTGCATCAAGCCTACGTGATAGACGGCCGCAGGAAGGAGTATGGCGAATACGGAACCCACCTAAACTTCTACGCTTATGGTCAAGTAGGCGTATCGGTAGCTCTCACCAAAATGAACACTGTCATACTTGGAGCACCCGGTCTTCTGCAGTGGACAGGTGGCGTTTTTGCAAAACTATATTTTTGTTATCGGTCTAGCACAAGCACAATCAGCGATAAAAGGCTTGGATGCTGCACCAATTTTTCGCCCGCATAAATACACATGCGAAAGCATTTTTTTTAAACGTTGCCCCGCACTACGAATTTCTCTCGTATGGTGGGTGCGTTTACAAATATTTAAACTCACATACACAAACAGCCAGACACGGAACAACTATCTGTAGACCATACAATATTTAACGGGGATCGAACCCGCGACAAGTAGCGTAGCAATCAATCGCTTAAATACTGCGCCAACCGTGCCTCGAAAAATAAAATGATTCCATGCACCCAACCCGATATTCGACACGTATGTATTTCGCCCCCCCGTCCATGGGGCATCCTCGGGGGATGCACAGACGATCTTACTAACAATTATTTTTGACTTTGTGTTTTTCTTCTAACAGGTGGAATTGTAAGCATGACATTCTACCCAAATGACACAGGCACTTACACGAGCACGGGCCCCGTAGCCAACCTTTATTACACTAAAGATTGTGGGCCAGACGACTATTTCGGTAAATATTTACATTTGTTGTTAATAATAAATCAATCATCATCATTTACTTGTCCTTTTACTTGAGGTCGGCGTAACACCTTTTCTTCGTCCATTCTCTCTTTCCCGTCGCCATGTGTCATCATTTCATTTACTCCTGTCTCTTTTTTTCTTCCTTTAGGAAATTTAAATTTAATAATAAATGTTCTGTATAACCGTATTCCCAAACCCGCACTAGGCCCGCGCGGTGGATTACAGCCCACTCCCTCTCATAGAGAGGAAGCCTGTGTCCCAGCAGTGGGAACATTATAGGCTGATGATGATGATGATGATAACCGTATTCGTAAATATAACTACGTTTTTCTGATAAAAGCAAGAATATAGTATCATCATCATTCTTTTGCCCTTATCTCAATGTATGTGGGGTCGGCGCAGCAAATCTTCTTCTTCCATACTTCTCTATTGTTTGTAATACATATGTAAGCAAAAATATAGTATATTTATATTTTTAAACCCCCCTACTCCTGATTACCTATGTATGATTTTTCCTAATTCTAGGTTACAGCGTCGAATCTGGTGTTTTCCAAAAAGATAGCAGAGTCTTATACGTAGCTGGAGCTCCTCGGTCAAATATGGCAAGTGGACAGGTAAGCAACATTTGAGGCCTGCTGGGCCATATACGAAAAGCAGAGAAGTCCCGAAAATTCCCGTCCTTCAGTTTATGAAACGTCTTTCAAAGCGTTTCTTCGATAATGCCATTAAACACCGTAATCCCCCGATCGCAGCGGCCGCCCGTTACGAACCCTCGCGCGTTAGTTCAGTATGCCGTCAGAGGCATACCCTCGTCACTCCCGATGATGCTATCAGCCTCCTCCAGGAGACTAGCAAAGAGACTAGCACTCTTAAAAAGTTCAGACGCAAACCGCCGTCTTTCTGACCTCGCCGTCGAGTTCCGTCGCGACGACCCGGTCCTTGCCCTCACCTCGCTCGGGCCAGCCCGCGATGCTGTACCAGTAGTTTTAAATCAGCCCCTAAATAATAATATCACTCAGATCCAGCTTCTCCCCACGCTGTTCTTCCCCAGCGACGCCCTAAGCCGAGGCTGGTACCCCACAGGGGGTACCCTTAGCGAGTAGTCGCTTAGTTTGTAACTTTATTTATGCCCTGGCTTGAGGCTTTACTCTCAAGGCACCCACAGGATAGTCCAGTTGAGCAGATTGTCAAACCCAAAACTAAAGCTTACGTGGTACGAATCTCTGTAACCGTCTGCAGCTGAATCAAAAGCCAGTAACCAGATAAATAATATGAAGCTGCCATACATTTTCCAGGTCCTGATCTTCGATCCACCGACCGAAGAATCTAAACCTCTAACCGTGAAAGCTAAGATCACGGGTCCTCAAAGTGGTTCCTACTTCGGAGCGACTCTCTGCTGCACAGACATCAATGGTGATGGGTTGGATGATCTTCTAGTTGGGGCACCGACCTATGTGAAGAACGATGGTGGTCTACCGTATGATCAGGGAGCTGTGTTTATTTATTTGACTAAGGACGAAGTAAGTCATCATCACCGTCAAGATCATTATCATCATCATCGTCATCATTATCAGCCTACCGCAGTCCACTGCTGGACATAGGCTTCTTCAATCGCTGGCCACTTAACCCGATTCTCGGCAACTCTCATCCAGTTGCTACCAGCCACCCTGCGAAGATCGTCGCTCCACCGAGCCTGAGGGCGTCCCACCTTACGCTTGCCGATTCGCGTAAACTATGATCGGATGGATTTATTTGCTCCAATCAGACCACTTTTGAGTTTATTTCGCAATAAAATTTTTAGACCTATTTTGTAATTAATTTTACGGCGCGGTTGTCGCAGTGGCTGAGCGATTACCTGCTGCACTGCGTGTCGCGGGTTCGATTACCTCATGGAACAAATATATTCGTATGTTCTACAGGTCTGGCAGTTAGTGTATGTGAGTTTAAACGCACCTACGATACAGAAGTATTTTCTTGTCAAGAGCAACGAGATAAAAAAAATGGTTACTAAGATCTCAAAGGCGAAATTTTCGTAAAGTTAGACAACGCTGGCATTGTCTAATTAAACAAGAAACAGCCAAGATTTTGAAAAGATGTGATATTCAATCATACATCACAGTGCTTATAATTTATGACATTGACAGCTCCTCTATGTGAAAGCAGTAAGGTCGATTCTCCCAATTGTTTCCACTGATGTGCGATTAACGTTCATAATAAGGCTAACTGACGATTCGCGTTACATTTTTCAGGGTTCTAAGTTTTTTTTAGAAGCATATGGTCATGTATCAGGTTCTGGTACTAACGGAGCATGGTTTGGAATCTCCATAGCTGATCTGAGTGACATTGATGGAGATGGCTTTAAAGGTAACGTTAAAATATATATCATTCATGGTGTCACCTTGTTTCGCAGACAGAAATTTGACAGAATTTCGTTTCCCAGAAAATGTTTCACATAATATTTAGTCCCCGTATTTTTATTTCGAATATTTTTGTTTCGACTACTATTTACTTGAATGAAAAATATTTTACAGAAACACAATTCAAAGAATTTTACAATCACATTTTT
Source organism: Cerastis leucographa (assembly GCA_963082945.1). Taxonomy (NCBI): domain Eukaryota; kingdom Metazoa; phylum Arthropoda; class Insecta; order Lepidoptera; family Noctuidae; genus Cerastis; species Cerastis leucographa. Next base: position 18,783,585 of record OY720357.1, on the reverse strand, counting down.
TTATTTGACCAACTTATCAAACAGCAGAATTATTTTTCAACGAATATTGTTTGTTCGATGTATGTTTCCATGGTATTTTATTTCAACGAAATTATTAACCTTAAATTAAAATACTGTCTTTAAAAGTCAATATGTTGTACTACTAAAGTTAGTGACAGAAACGAATGGCTGCAAAACGGTTGTGCGTTGTTTCGTCGCTAATTGTTTCATCGAATTTTGTTTCACATAAATTGTTTCTCATATTATCATTTCATAGAATAATCAATACGCAGAATACTTACTTTGAAGAAATTTAAATGATCAATTTTTGTTTCAAATAAAGTTTAATGTTAGAATATTCATATCATAGAATAACAAATCAAATATTCTTTATCCACATATTGTTTGTTTCACATAAAACTTATTACGAAGAATTACATTTTATCAAGTGACAGTTTCTAAAACTCATACCTTTGAAAAATACATACCCTCCTGTAAAATTACAACACCGCATTCACAAAAATATTGCGGTTAAATACTTGTCAAGCAGGAAAACAGTATTTTTATTCTCACTAATGGTGTTCATGCCTGTTGCACGCAGCATGCCAGCAAGCATGTAGCATGCAAGCAAGCATGCAGCGTGCAAGCAAGCATGCAGCATGCAACAAGCATGGTTTCTGTCACGGCTCCGGTGCTGCGGGGCTCCGGCGGCCCCACGCGAGTTCATCGTCGCAGATGGTATTAACGCGGTGTCACCTTGTTTCGCAGACAGAAATTTGACAGAATATCGTTTCCCAGAAAATGTTTCACATAATATTTAGTCCCCGTATTTTTATTTCGAATATTTTTGTTTCGACTACTATTTACTTGAATGAAAAATATTTTACAGAAACACAATTCAAAGAATTTTACAATCACATTTTTTTATTTGACCAACTTATCAAACAGCAGAATTATTTTTCAACGAATATTGTTTGTTCGATGTATGTTTGCATGGTATTTTATTTCAACGAAATTAATTACTTAAATTAAAATATTGTCCTTAAAAGTCAATATGTTGTACTACAAAATTTAGTGACAAAAACGAATGGCTGCAAATCTGACTCCACGTAGTCTTGTCTGCCCTACCCCTAGAGTGTAATTTAAGCCCGCGTAGGCGCGGAGGGATGAGGCGGCCCGCGAGCTGAGGAGCAGGTGGTATCTATCGCTTGCCGCCGCGGCTGAGGCTGGCCGGCTTGCCGGCCAGCAAGCCGAAGCTGCGGTGTTGAGCGTTAATACCATCTGCGACGATAAACTTGCGTGGGGCCGCCGGAGCCCTGCAGCGCCGGAGCCGTGACAGAAACCTTGCCTGTTGCATGTTACATGCTTGCATGCATGCTGCAAGTTGCATGGTTGCTTGCATGCATGCTCCAAGTTGCATGCTTGCTGCATGCAACAGGCATTGACACCATTAGTGAGATTAACAAGATTGTTTTCCTGCTTGACAATAATTTACCCGCATTATTTTTGTGAACCCGGTTTTGTAATTTTGTAGGAGGGTATGCATTTTTCAAAGGTTTGAATTTTAGAAACTGTCAGTCGATTAAAATGTTATTCTTCGTAAAAAGTTTTATGTGAAACAAACAATATGTGGATAAATAATATTTGATTTGTTATTCTATGATATGAATATTCTAACATTAAACTTTATTTGAAACAAAAATCGATGATATAAATTTCTTCAAAGTAGGTATTCCACGTATTGATTATTCTATGAAATGATAATATGAGAAACAATTTATGTGAAACAAAATTCGAGTAAACAATTAGCGATGAAACAACGCACAACCGGTATTAACGCTCACCACCGCAGCTTCGGCTTGCTGGCCGGCTAGCCGGCCAGCCTCGGCCGCGGCGGCAAGCGATAAATACCAACTGCTCCTCAGCTCGCGGGCCGCCTCATCCCTCCGCGCCTACGCGGGCTTAGATTACACTCTAGGGGTAGGGCAGACAAGACTATGTGGAGTCTGGTTTGCAGCCATTCGTTTTTGTCACTAACTTTTGTAGTACAACATATTGACTTTTAAGGACAATATTTTAATTTGAGGTTAATAATTTCGTTGAAATAAAGTACCATGGAAACATACATCGAACAAACAATATTCGTTAAAAAGTATTTCTACTATTTGATAAATTTGTTAAATAAAAAAATGTGATTATAAAATTCATTGAAGTGTGTTTCTGTAAAATTTGTTTCATTCAAGTAAATAGTGGTTGAAACAAAAATATTCGAAATAAAAATACGAGGACCAAATATTATGTGAAACATTTTCTGGGAAACGAAATTCTGTGAAACTACGTCTGCGAAACAAGGTGACACCCTGCAAAACAGACTCCACGGAGTCTTGTTTGCCCTACCCCTAGAGTGTAATTTAAGCCCACGTAGGCGCGGAGGGATGAGGCGGCCCGCGAGTTGAGGAGCAGCTGGTTTCTAAAGAACGCCGCCGCGGCTGAGGCTGGCCGGCTTGCCGGCCAGCAAGCCGAAGCTGCGGTGGTGAGCGTTAATACCGTCTGCGACGATAAACTTGCGTGGGGCCGCCGGAGCCCCGCAGCGCCGGAGCCGTGACAGAAACCTTGCCTATTGCATGTTACATGCTGCAAGTTGCATGCTTGCATGCATGCTGCAAGTTGCATGCTTGCATGCATGCTGCATGCAACAGGCATGGACACCATTAATGAGAATAACAAGATTGTTTTCCTGCTTGACAATAATTTACCCGCATTATTTTTGTGAACCCTGTTGTTTGTGAATTTTTGTTGTAATTTTGTAGGAGGGTATGCATTTTTCAAAGGTTTGAATTTTAGAAACTGTCAGTCGATTAAAATGTTATTCTTCGTAATAAGTTTTATGTGAAACAAACAATATGTGGATAAATAATATTTGATTTGATAATCTATGATATGAATATTCTAACATAAACTTTATTTGAAACAAAAATCGATGATTTAAATTTCTTCAAAGTAAGTATTCTGCGTATTGATTATTCTATGAAATGATAATAGGAGAAACAATTTATGTGAAACAAAATTCGATTAAACAATTAGCGATGAAACAACGCACATTCATCATTCATACATAAACTAGGTTTGCATCGCGCGGCGCTCTAAATATTGTGAAAATTTACTAACAAACGAACTTGAACTTTGATTTGTTTGGGGTTGAAACATTAGGGCCATGGGGCCCGAGGGCAAGATATCGCCAAGCGATTGGTCGACTTTTCACGTGCGGTCAGCGTTCTGGACACTTTTCCTGTTGACAGCGACTCAGACGTGGAAAAATTTTTTGACGCCTCGTAATTTTGATACTTGGTCCTATTTTATTATTAACGAACCTAAATATGAGGATAATATGCAAAAAAAAAAAACCTATATACGAGTATAGGTATAATGATTAATATCAGGGATTTCCGCAAACTAACGCCTGATTTAATAACCTATCTTATTAAAATAAAACTATACAGGGTGAAATTGAACAGATGCGACAAATTTAAATATACAATAATACGTGTAGTCAACTAAATTTAGAACATATCAAATGTAAAATTAAAAAACAATCTAACAGTGTTACGAAAAACGTTAAAATAATTAAAGTATCAAATAATTTCGCGTACTACCGTTTTCGCGTAGTGGGCACGATTTAGGTATACATTCTCGCTATGAATGAATCGCGCCGCCCCCGTCCGCCCGGCCGCCCGCGCATCTCTTTCCCGCGCGCACGATTAATAAAAATTTTGTGAAACCAAATTCCCTTCATACTTTTTTCGGCTGAGGACGATCAAAAATACAATAAAAGTAAATAGTAAAACAATGTTTTAGTAGGAGGTATAACCTGAATAATGTTTGCTACAACAACAAATCAATTATTGTATTTTTGGCGTATTTAAAAAGTTGGAATCACAGTATTTACAATAATTATTAAGTATTTACACTAAATCAAATCAGTACACTTACGTGTATTTTAATAATTGTTCAAAATGTCCACCTCAGTTTTGTAAACACAATTGAGCACGGGCGCCGCAAATTGTCCTTAAGTTTTATTAATTAAAGTTTGTGTGATTTTACAGTTTCGAATGCACTCCTGATTTTTTGTTTTTTAGCTCGTCTGTCCAGCATGTTTTGAGTGATTCTTAGAATTCTTCCCAATGAAGGTGGGACATTAGGATATTTTAGCCGAAATCTTCGCTGCGTTTCACGTAGATTTCTTACGGTGTTGTACCACACGACAATATCAAGATACTGTACGTTTGTTAACGGTTCACAACTATTTCGTCTCGTCCTAGGCATTGTTATGACAAACACAAGACAAAAATACAAATTATTCGCAATACGTAAAGTAGGATTTGCGGAATGCGCGCGCGACCGTGACCTACAAACGTTTTAGGACGACTAATGAACTAAGGAAGGGTGGGCGGCGCGGCGCGGGCGGGGCGGTCGCCGGGAAGAGGGATGTCGGCGCTGGCGCTCATGCGAGGTTTGGCAACGTCGCGCGATACTTACACTAGAAAATAGGCAAAATTAGGTAAATGACCGCTATGAACGGCAACGGGATTATTGTGCACTGCGATGAGTAGGACGAGATTTTTTGATACTTTAATTTTTCTTACTTATTTTGCATATTAATTTATTTTGCTGGAGTACCGATAATTCGTACTTAAATAAAGATAATAACATCAATGGACCATTTTAAAGCGATAATCACGTAATTTTTTTTAACGATTTAGATTGTAGAAAAAACAGTTTATAATTACTATGTTACTGTAACTGAAGCTCCCATTTCTTTTTGTCGCATTTATTCAAAGTCAGCCTGTATATAAACACACCAATAAGTACTTTATTTAGATTATTACATTCCAACACGTGCGGTATTTTTGTAAGATCAACTTCACTATTCCACGGTCACCGAACGACTGCCTCTATCATCGCCAGCATCGACGCCATTGGCAGTATAGAGGAGATGTCCCTTCCAACTTTTACTTACATCAATACAGCAACTAAACTAAACATGATTTTAATAATAAATATGCTGACTATCATAATGCTTACTAATCCTACTAATATTATAATGTTTGCGAGGGTGGATGGATGGAAGGATGTTTGTTACTCTTTCACGCAAAAACTACTGAATGGATTTGGATGAAATTTGGCACACGGGTAGTTTATAACCTGGATTAACACATAGGATACTTTTTATCCCGATAGTATGTTCCCGTGGGACAATTATCAACAATAACTCCACGCGGGCGACGCCGCGGGCATAAGCTAGTTATTTAATATATTTAAAAGGCACAGTATGAATGAGGTACTAAAATTATCAAAAATAATCAAGGATTTATAAACTATTTACATCCATTCAAATTTAAAGTCAAAACAGCTACTGATACAGAATAGAATGGAATAGAATCATTTATTTCAATCGCAAAGGATCATAAAATTTATCAAACAGCAACAGATCTTAAACTACAAACACACAGAATAATAATAATAAAATAAGAAAATATATATAAATAATATAGAATAAGAATAATAAATGATGTGGAATAATAAAATTATTATATTATTGCAAGAATTTACAATGAATCACGACACTATTATCTTATTCTTTATTATACTCCTGTCCATGTCCTATTTCGGTTGGCTTTGGAGCAAGACTTTCTTATTTAATTTTGTTCTGTCATAATCTATTACTCATAAAATCCATCCATCTCTAATTTGGTTTTTCTTTTCATCCATGCACTTCATCCATCCTTATCACATGCTCTTGCAAAGAAATTCTTTCAAATTTTACGTCTTTTTTTTTCACTTGGCTCATTTCTTCACAACAATACTTTTCTTTTCAGACATCGCAATAGGAGCTCCATGGGAAGACGATGGAATAGGCGCTGTTTACATTTATAAAGGATCTTCAAAGGGATTGAACACAAATAACGTACAACGAATCCAGCCTGAAGGTGGAAAAGGCTTTGGTATGTCTATAGCAAAAGGAGTTGATGTGGACCAAAATAATTGTAGCGGTAAGTAACATTTGGGTAATATTCGAGCATTTACTTTTGTAAAGCACATACATCATCTGCCTAGCCTTTTCCCAAACCATGGGGTCGGCTTCAGACCAGCGGCAGCGGCAGCTGAGTACCAGTATTTTACATGAAGCGACTGCCTTTCTGAACTCTACAATCCAATCTGATATTATTTAGCCACGAGTTCCCTGAAAATATGAAACTCATATCTAATTTGAATTTTGTTTCAGATCTAGCTATCGGGGCTCACAAAAGCCAAACCTCGTACCTATACCGGTGTATTCCAACAATGAAAGTGCACGCTAGTATCGATGTCCCTAATGCCATAAACCTACCGCAAAATACCACATCGTTTCCTGCAAAGTTCTGTGTGTCCGCTCCATCGATCAAGTCTTTGCCGTTTGTGAAAATAAGTGAGTATCATTAGCATCTGTTCTCTTAATCTAGTAATAAAACTCCACCAGATCGGTTTCGGTTAAAGCGACTAATGTCAGTAGAAACAATTTAAGCCATCGACGATGGAAATATTATAGTGCAAAAATTTGTAACACAGGTGCACTATCTTTTTGAAGTGAAAACTTTTTTAACGGCGTTGCAAAATTTCGTGTTGTTTAAAAACTGTTAAACTCGCGTCAGATCGTCAGATCTAAAATTCGTAAGACGGATTGACATTAATTAGGTTACGAAGGAATTTGAACTTTATGACATCTGACATTGAGTTTGGGTTTCCAAAGGAGTATTCCCGTTTGAGCACCTATTTTTAGAGCACCTATACATTGAGCACCAAAGGTATTCCCAGTTGAGCACCAACCGTTTTAATAGCTTGGTGCTCAATGGGGAGCAATAAAAAATATTCAACTTTATTCCCATTTTGAGTCTTAAGCACAAAAAAATCCTTCGGTTTCTCCAAAAAGGTAAAATTCGTAAAACGTATTAAATTGTAATAGTTCTGAAGTGTTAAATTTTTAATAAATTATATTAATTGTCACGTGTGTGAACGATAGCGCAATAAATGAATATTGTATTTTACCACATAAATGATAGTACTTTTATACTGATAATTAAAGCAATTCGTGCTAAATTATTCCCTAACCATTCCAAAATATCAAAAATGCACAACGTTAATTTTGAAGTTTTCATTTATCAATTATATTAATTGTCACGTGCCTGTCCTGTCCTGTCCTTCTGCCAATACTCCCGGAGTGCAACCCGTTTTTTTTTGTTTAGATTTTTTTAGGTACACATGAGTATATTTAAGACATCATGCTTACATCTGTCTACATGCTTATCAATATCTTTATTAAATTTTTAGATATGATAGCGAAAATCGAAGTAGATCCAGAGAACAATAGAGCAATGCTTTCCGGCGATGCTACATATACTGTAAATGTTTGGCCTGGAAAAGAAATTTGCCACGAGCGGTCTATTGAAGTTAATGTAAGTGTACTATTATCATAATTATGTTTCAGTTAGGTGAACGAATATCTAACTGACACATCATTATGTTTACCTCTTTTTAGGGTTCCGTAGTCAACAAGGAACCCTTATAGTTTCGCTATTATGTCCGTCTGTCTGACTGTCCGCGGTTTAGCTCAAAAACTATTGGTACTAGAAAGTTGTAATTTGGCATGAGTATACACGTTAATGACGCCAAAAAAGTGGTAAAATAAAATTTTGAAAAAAAAAACAAATCGTTAGGGTACCTCCCCTACATGTAAAGTGGGGATGATTATTTTATTTTTCGCCCTTCCCATAGTGTGGGATATCGTTAGATACGTTTTTCAAAAATATTAGGGGTTTGGTAAGACCGTTATTTGATTAAGTAAACCGTTCGTGACTTATCAAGCATTAAAGTACCAATTTTCGTTAGAGTCAAGTGTCCCCCTCCTCTACTAAATAAACGGTTGTAGTTAGAAATTCAAATGTCACGGCAATAGTACCTGTATATAACGAAGTTTAAAGGAAAACTATCACAATTAAGTAGGCGTTAAAAGTTTAGGAGTAACAGTCGACCAATTGTATTAACTCCATAGAAATGTCGATTGGTGTGCGCTAAGCGTCAGTTGTACTTACTCAAAACGAGTCTCATTTGCAGATCATATATGGCAGTTTTTATAAATATTGGTACGGAACCCTTCGTGCGCGAGTCCGACTCGCACTTGACCGGTTTTTTATTGACAATTCGAATTTCAATTATGTAATAAAGTGTTTAATAACTTTGTTTTTTTTTATACTTTTGATATTTTTTCATCATCATCATTCTCAGCATGCAGATCATTTTCAGAATGTTTGTATCAATAAAATATTTGTACTCCGATAACGGCTAGACATAGCGTTTATTAATAATTACAACATCTGGGGGGTTACAATGACGTCTTAAAACATTATTGTTTCATTCTTTTAGCCAGGGTGGGAAAGAGATGGAGCTAGGCGGCCTGTATAGCTCCGTCTCTTTCCCACTCTGGATTAAAAATGGAACAATGGTGTTTTAAGACGTCATGGAAGGCCACCCTGTACCTAAACTTTTTATGTTTAACAGATAAAAATATTTGTATTTGTATTTTATACTTAATAACAATAATATCTACCAAGTTTTCAAACAATTAAAATCATAAGTTTTTGTACAAGCTAGTGACGCGCTTATGGCTTCCGTTAATTCCTATCAGCGTTTTCCTGTTGTCTAAAGTAGGAGAAACTAAAGTTAATAATCTAATATACATACATAAATACATACAAACAAATAAATTCGAAGTGTCTGTTTGTAATATTAAAATAACCGCTTTTTACTACATGCATGTGAATGTATATACGGTACATATATCAAAATACTTTTTTTTTTTAATTTTGTCTTTCTGTCTGTCTGTTGTTTGTTTCGGCTAATCTCTAGAACGGCTGGACCGATTTTGACGGGACTTTCACTGGCAGATAACTGATGTAATAAGGAGTAACTAGTTGAAGATTCTTCTTCTTCTTCTTAAATTCCACGCGGACGAAGTCGCGGGCACAAGTAGTTCTCAATAAAAGTTTTTGACGAGATGATCTATTTTCAGGCGGCTGCCGACTTGTCGAAGCCGATCCCTTTGATATTTCATCTGGAACCGGATGAACTAATGAAAGGTAAGAAAATGATGCAAAATTGTGCTACGAGCCAACATAAAAAATAGAAAAATAACAGTCCTACCACAGGCATTTTATCTCTGATAATAAACCAAAAGCAACCTAACCGCTATGAAATAAAGATCACTTTGATTAGACAGTAATGCAAAATCAAAGGTGAATCCGCTGTACAAAGACTAGACTTTATGCTGGTAATCTTCACAGAAACCTTCAAGTTTTACATGAATTAAATCGAACTGTAAATTATATAACATTTACTTCGTTATCATTATCTGCCTTATAGCCTTTTTCCAAATTTGTTGAAGTCAGCTTCCAATCTAGCTGGATGCAGCTAAATACCACTACTTTACATGAAGCGATTGTGCTATCTGACCTACACCACCCAGTTAGTACTGGGTAATACGATACGCTTTGGCTTACCAATGGATGGGCTGAAAGTGTGAAAACTAATCTTAACTAGTTGTCAGACCTAAGAGCCTGACCTGAACTGACTGTCAATGGTCTACAAATGACAGCTTAACGTGCTTTCTCAGGCTTGGAGGAAACTCGGTACCTATGTAATGGGTGGTCACCCATCCACAGACCAACCTAGGCAAGCACGGCTTAATTAACAGATTGATCGGAGCGGGTGTTGTTATTATTGTGATGAGAGCAGCGGTGGTCCAGTGGTGGCAGCCCCAACTAACGAGCAGTAAGCCGTGTGTTCGAACCTAGACAGGCACATTACTTTGTTTAATTTGATACTTCACCGCTGCTCTCAAAACGGTGAAGGAAAACATCGTGAGGAAACCGGCATGTTCTAGAACTAAAAATTCGAAGACATGTGACATCTACCAACCCGCTCTGGGCCTGGGTGGTGGATTACAGCCCACTCCCTCTCTTAGAGAGGAGGCCTGGGTTCCCTGTGTGGGAACATTGTAGGCTGATGATGATGGGTGTTATTATTCAACCATTTTCTTCATATTCCAGATAATTCAACAACATTTTTGATGGAGGCTGCAAGGTTATCAGAAGCCTCGACTTTGAAGACTTCGTTCCTCATTCAGCTGGTGAGAGATTGCGGTGAAGATCTAATCTGCACTCCTTGGCTGCTCATGAATTTGCAAGCCTTAGACAAGTAAGATAATTTTCATTTTATTATCATTGAAATTGAACTTTAGTTTTAGTAACGATAAGAGCTAATACTCCACAAAAGGTTCTCATTAAAACTTTTGCTTTCCTGGCCTGTAACAAAAGGTGAACTAAGAAAAACATATCGAAATTCCTTTATAACTTCATTCATCATTGCGATTCTTCTGGAACTATGTATGTTCTCTAGGCTCACTAGCGTCACGCGTAGCATGACCGCCGTAGAAACGGACTATGTCGACGGAAGAAGCTACAAACTGACACATTGTCATTGTCTATCTGTCATTATGTCGATTCTTCTGTAGACAAAACTCGTTTTTAAAGTGGATATGCTACGCGTGCGGGGCTTTACTTAACTCCATTCATAATTCAGTGAGAAAATAAATTAACTCGCGAAACTTTACAGATCGATATCAATAAAAATTGTTAAAATTCCTTCAAATGCCATAAAGTTTCCTAAAAAAATTATTTTACACACAAACATAAATGTAAAGTAGTCAAAATCTTAGTCATCATCTACCTAGCCCTTTCCCAAACTATCTTAGGGTTGGCTTCCAGTCTAGCCGGATGCAGTTCAGTACCAGTATTTTACATCAAGCGTCTGCCTATCTGACCTCCACCACCTTGGTAAGAATGGATGTTAGACTTTTGGCTTTTGACTACTCGTAACGACTGTCAAAGATCTAAAAATGACAGCCGGGACCAATGGCTTAACGTGCTTTCCGAGGCATGGAGGAAACTCGGCATGTAATTATGGTCCCCCAACGGACCAACCTAGGCAAGCACCGATCGACCCGTGTGGCTGACTTATCATTTAGGCACCAGCTCCTCGGTCAAAATCTTAGAAATCGACCAAAAAGAAAAATACAGTTATCATAAAAATAATTTACAACCTCCTGTGAAGTTTGGGCAGCTTATAGCTAGTTAATTGCTACCTTGCTACATTTAATCATTCAAGCACAATATTTTCAGCCCTTACATTCCCGGATCAAACACAACTTTAGGAGCACGGTTAAGGATCCTGAACATGGAAGAACCAGCGTATGCTGCAAAGGTAAACATCTCCTTGCCGATGCCACCAAAGAGGATCCCAAGTGCCTGCTCCCTTCAAGTCCTGGATATGATCTGTGATGTTCCATCTCCACTGCTTAGAGGCGAAGCTGTTGAATGGGAGATAGAACTAGACTACGATATGTACCACGATGTGAATGATACGGAAGATGAAGACTTGAAAATTGGAGTGAAATTGAGCGATGCATTGTATAGAAATATTACTAATGTGGACGAGATTGTGTTAGTTATTGAAGTTGAACATAAAACGAACTTCAGTGTCAGTGGGTAAGTATCCTTAATTTATTTATTTAACACTTCAAGTACAATGTAAAGAGGCGGACTTAATGCCATAGGCATTTTCTACCAGTCAACATTTCGGTGATGCAGAGACAAACTGTGGTAGGTGTCTCTCTGTAAAAAAAAAAATAAGGCATACTAAAAAGATATATAAAATACCATAAATATATTTCAATATCTAATACTAATAATAAAGCTGAAGAGTTTGTTTGCTTGAACGTGCTAATCTCAGGAACTACAGATCCTATTAGAAAAATTGATTCTTTCAGTGTTAGATAGCCCATTTATCGATGAAGGCTATAGACCAAAAGGAGCGGAGCAGCAATGAAAAATGCTGCTAAAACGGGGAAAATGTTACGCAGACGAAGTTGCGCGGGACAGCTACTCTTCTAAAATAAAAGGACAAACAATGAGGAAAATATCAACTTCGCAAACAAAGGATCAGTCCGAACCTGCGTCCATTGTTGCCGTTTCCGAGAACATGGACACAACTGAGCCAGTCTCCGACTCAGAGTCAATTTTAGACTCGTGTTCTGCCGCCTCGTCCTCTGAAGACGACTATCAAGTCGTCGGAAAGGGCAAGAGGAAGAAGGGCAAAAACTCCCAGGCCGCCATGGCTAAAAAGATCGTCGCGCTCCCTTCTGTCCCCTCTCCCGCGGCCTCCCGTCCCACCTCCCCGGTCCCCGTACCAACGTCCGCCGCTGCTCATACCAGCAGGCCAGCCAGCCCTAAGGCTCACCCTTCAGCCGCTTCTTCAAAGAAGCTGAAGCCCCCTCCCCCGCTGTTCATTCAGGACAAAGGGAAATGGACAGACGTGTCCAAAATGTGTGTTGAGCGCCGCATACAATATACAAGCGCAAAAAGCACACAACAGGGCATAAAAGTGGTGGTCCCTACGACCGCTGACTTCAGGGAACTAACCCGTCAGCTGATCGGAAGGCACATAGCCTTCCATACTTACTCCCTTCCAGAGGAGAAGCCCACCCGCGTGGTGATCAGGCGGATCCCGAAGGAGATATCCACGGAGGACATCCTAAATGACCTCCAAGGCCAGGACATCCCGGTCGCAGCCGTCCACCGCCTTCATAAGGCGAGAGGCGGAGCCCAGTACGATATGGTACTGGTCATCTGTGACCCAGTAGAAGGACACCACCCGATCTTCAAAGTGAAGTCGGTATGCTCCCTCACAGGCATCTCAATAGAGAAGCCTTACCGTTCAGCCGTAGTAGGGCAGTGCCACCGCTGCCAGCTGTACGGACACAGCCAAGCCAACTGCCATGCGCCGCACAGATGCGTAAAGTGTCTAGGCGACCATGGTACGGCAGACTGCCCCCGTCCCAAAGACAAATCGCTATGCACGGAGCCACCGAGCTGTGTGCTCTGCGGCCAGTCGGGCCACCCGGCTAACTACCGCGGCTGCCCGAAAGCCCCCAAAGGCTCCTCCTCTAAACTGGCGAAGCGTGCAAACGCCCGCCAGCAGAGAGAAAGCCCATCGGTGAGGCTACCAACTGCACAGATGCCGGAGAGACTCAGCCCTCAGAGGCCCTCTCCCTGGACCTCGCTGAACCACCAGAGAGCCTTCCCGGCACTCGGCAAAGCAAAGTCCAGCCCCATTCCCGGGCTATTAGATGCCCCTGTCCCCACTCCCGTGGCCCAAGCGAGCGCACCGGCGCCCGCTCGTCCCACGCCTCCCGGCCCCGCGGCCGCGGTCTCCTCTCCTAACGTAACTTTAGAAACGTTAGCAAAGTTAGTCACCCCCGAAGCAGACCGCATGGCGGCAGATCTCAGGGAGGCTAACACTGACGGTGATAAGCTTAAAATTATCCTCAAGTCCCTAATCAAGTTAGGCGAAGCCTTCAGCGGCATTAATCTTTAATTTCAATGGATAATACGAGATTAACGTGTACCAAACCCCGATCCCTTAAATTAGGGTACTTTAATGCCAATGGCATTAGAGGCCAGCGTGATGAAATCGCCACCTTCCTCCGTGACCATCAAATTGATATCCTCCTCATACAGGAGACCTTCCTCAAGCCCAGTCACCGCGATCCGAGAATTGCCAACTATCGCATAGTTCGCAACGATCGGTCACGTTGCCACAAGGGCGGTACTCTAATGTATTATAGAAAAGAACTGCACTGCATCCCCTTAGATCCCCCTCCCATGGAGTCTCTACTCGAGACTTCAGTGTGTCGACTAGGCATGACCGGTCATCAACCGATCACTATCGCCTCCGCGTACATCCCTCCCGGCGGCACGTCCGAGGAGCACACTCTGTTCACCAAAGACCTTGCCGTCCTCTTCGGCTTGAGTGACTCCGTTATCATAGCGGGCGACCTCAACGCCAAACACCCCGCCTGGAACAGCACGATGACCTCTGCCAGAGGACGTCACGTGTATAACCTGGGTGAGTCCCTCAACTTCGATCCCATCGCTCCTATGGAGCACACTCACTATCCCCACGACCCCGACCAACGTCCGGACGTTCTCGACATAGCGCTACTCAAGAATGTCAACCTTAAGTTGCATTCCATCGAGACTTTACATGAGCTTAACTCAGACCATCGACCAGTGCTCATGCACTTAGTTCCCCGCTCGGGTCCCTCTGACCCCAGCCAGCCCCCGCCAACCCAAGTGATAACCGACTGGAGGAAAGTCAGCGAAAAGCTGAAATCCACCACGTCGTCTCACCTGGAGTCCATCCCTGGCCACATAGTCTCAGTCGCAGACACGACGGCCGCCATCAACTCGTTTACAGAACACGTGCAATCCGTACTGAAGGATTGCTCACGAGAAGTTCCAGCATTGAGCGATCAACGCTGGATACTACCCGCTGACGTACGTGAACTGATAACCGAGAAGAACGCGGCCATCCGTGCCTACAGCAACTTTCCCTGCGACGCGAACAAAGCTCACATGCGTCATTTACAGCGTGCTGTAAAGAAGCGCACTAGTGAGCATCGTTCAGATCAATGGGACAAGACGCTTAGCGAGCTTGAGCCTACCCACCTAGCCTTTTGGCAGCTGCAACGCAAGTTGCGCTCCACCGAAGAGGCTTCGATGCCTCCCCTCACCCGACCCGATAAGAGCGTTGCATTCGACGACTCTGAGAAGGCCGAATGCCTAGCCGACAGCCTAGAGTCCCAGTGCTCCCCCAGCTCTCAACCAGTAGACAAGCGACATCTCAATGAAGTGAACGCATTCGTCGAACGTAGAGCCGCCCTCCCCCCTGTAGAAGACCCAGATGATCCTCTGCCTCCGGTCACAGCTGACGAAGTGCAAGACATCATTAATAAGCTTCAACCGCGCAAAGCACCCGGCTCCGACGGAATCACCAATAGGGTGTTTAAACTCCTCCCCGCTCAGCTCGTCGTGTTAATGGCGGCCATCTTCAATGGCGCCCTGAGCAACAACGCTTTTCCCCAAATATGGAAAGAGGCCACTGTCATCGGTTTCGCCAAGCCAGGCAAACCCAAGTCTGAGCCCTCGAGCTACAGACCTATCAGTCTCCTGAACGCACTCGGCAAAATCTACGAGAGACTCATTTATAAGCGACTCAAAGACTTCGCCGAGGCTAAGAGTCTCATCCCCAACGAGCAGTTCGGCTTCAGAACCGGACACTCTTGCATTCAACAGGCCCATCGCATCGTAGAGCACTTGAGCGCTGGCTTCCAGCGTGGAGCGATGACGGGTGTGTTGTACTTCGACATAGCAAAGGCTTTCGACAAAGTCTGGCACAACGGCTTATTATATAAGCTGTACAAACTGGGAGTGCCGGACCGTCTCGTGCTCATCTTACGAGACTTTCTGTCGGATCGCACCTTCCGCTATCGCATCGGGAAGGCACTGTCTTCTCCCCACCCCATTAGAGCAGGAGTCCCTCAGGGCTCCGTCGTCTCTCCCCTTATCTTTACTCTGTTCACCAGTGACATCCCCAAGAGCAAGAAGGCTCAGTTAGCCCTGTTCGCGGACGACACGGCCATTTATTACACTGGCCGCAGTCACGACGCTATCTATAGCACCCTCCAAACCTCAGCCAACGTCTTAGGCGCTTGGTTCCGAAAATGGAGAATCGAGGTGAACCCCGACAAGAGCCAGGCAGTTCTTTACTCTAAACAGCGTAAAATTAAGCCACCCGCGCTCAGCCCGATCACTATGTACGGTAAGCCTATCCCTTGGGAGAAGCAAGCCAAGTACTTAGGAGTCATACTTGACAACCACTTGTCTTTCGCGGCGCACATCAAAGCAGCTCGCGACCGAGCTGCGTTTGCTATGGGTAGGCTTCATTTCATGATTTCGGCAAAAAGCAAGTTGTCACTCAAGTGCAAATTGCGCCTTTATACCGCGGTGATCCGCCCCATTATGACGTACGCTTGCGTCGTGTACGCTCACACCAAGCCTAAGTACATCCATAGGATGCAAGTTTTACAGAACCGGTTCTTACGTAGAGTCACGGGAGCCCCTTTTTATGTCCGTAATGACCGTCTACACGTAGACCTTAGAATGCCCACCGTCCTTCAGTTTATGAAACGTCTTTCGAAGCGTTTCTTCGATAACGCCATTAAACACCGTAATCCCCTGATCGCAGCGGCCGCCCGTTACGAACCCTCGCGCATTAGTACAGTACGCCGTCCTAAGCATACCCTTGTCACTCCAGATGATGCTATCACCCTCCTCCAGGAGAGTAGCAAAGAGACTAGCACTCTTAAAAAGTTCCGACTCAAACCGCCGTCTTTCCGACCTCGCCGTCGAGGTCCGTCGCGACGTCCCGGTCCATGCCCTCCCCGACCCTCGCTCGAGCCAGCCCGCGATGCTGTGCCAGTAGTTTTAAATCAGCCCCTAAATAATGATACCATTCAGATCCAGCCTGTCCCCATGCAGTCTTCCCCCAGCGACGCCCTAAGCCGAGGTTCGTACCCCACAGGGGGTGCCCTTAGCGTGCAGTCGCTTAGTTTGTAAGTTTTTATGCCCTGGCTGGAGGCCTTACTCTAAAGGCACCCACAGGATAGTCCGGTTAAGCAGACGACAACCTCATAGGTTGAACTGCGAGATGCCATTCAAAAAAAAAAAAAAAAAAAGAAAATATCAACGTTGTGACGATACTGCAAGCTTCTTCCGAATGTACTCGCGAACTTTCATTTTAAAATATAGACGATTAGTTGCCATCCTGATTTAATCAAATCGGTATCCGCAATTTTACTTAGGTCATAATTTTCCAACCCTTTTCCCAATTTATTTGGGGTCGGCGCAGCATGTCTTCTTTTTCCATACTTCTCTATTATTCGTCATCTCTGTAGTAGGTGTCTACCTTTCTAGTCATATCATCCTTCGCACAGTAATTTAATAAGTCACTAATTTTACTTGGCTCTCTAAAAATATCTCCTACACCAATAGAAATTAGGTGTTAATTGGTAGAGCTCTATTTCTCTGGATACTTAAAACACGAGCTGCTAAGAGAAACTTGGCAGAGGTCTATGTTCAGCAGTGGCCGCCTTTTGGCTAAAACAGTAATGATGATTGGGCTCAAAATTTTGTTTCGGCTAAAACTTATAATTATTACTAGCAGACCAATCCTTGCTTCGCACGGCACCACCTGCCAGGTTCAAAACTTCACTGAAATCGGTTGGGCTGTTTCGGAGATTAGCGCGTACTAACATAGTGTTTTTAAGTTACTTTAATTCCGTAAAGGCGATTGAAATAACGAATATATTTTTAACAATTAATCTGTCACATTGTACCTAATCTTAATAAAAAAAAAATTGATTTTAGGAAAGCAATACTGAATGAAACACTGATTGTTTCAAGAGAAAACTTGGCTGCTGGTGCAAACGTTACGTTCAAACATTATTTCCAAGTAAGTGGTCTATATATATAGAGTAATGGGCTAGCTCACCGTCCGTCCATCTTATGACGACAGGCCATGTCGACGGCGCGTTCGTGTTCCACGCGCGCCTCAAGGAGATGTCAGAAAATCGGAAGGGGTCCGAGAGGGATGCCTGCCAGGGCTGCGGGACTGTTCGAAAGAGATACCGTGGCTCTGGAACACAAAGGGCTAAGAAAGAACATGGATGGCTTTTAGTCAGTACAAGTATGACACTCTCTTCCGCTCCGCCTCGAGCGGGTGGAGTCATTTGATGATTTCCCATACGTAAAAAAAAAGTGGTCTATGGATTCTTGTTGATCTGAAGTAATCACTATTGCTAACGTTGGTTCTCATCATTCATCATTTCAGCCGAAAGACGTCTACTGCTGGACATAGGCCGTTGACGTTGGACGTTGGTTCTATCATTAAATAAAGAAAGGCTGGAATTTCGGAACGGTCGAAACGTTATCAGAAGTTTGGATCTACATAATTATCACGCTTGCAATCCCCGAAATGTTAGGCAGAGGTGTATCGAATACGACACCTACGTTTTAGCCACATTTCGCCAGTTATGTTTATAGGGCGAGCCTATTACCATCAACCGAGCATTAATCCAAGTTCCGTAGCTGCTACTGAGAATATCCTACACAGTCCGACTTGAGCATCGAACCTAGAACCTCATGCTCAGCAGTCACACTTAGGGACTTAAAAACAATTTCATAAAGGTTACAGAACACGCACAATGGTCCACTTAAGGGACTAAGTGCGGAAACCAAAAACCCATAAAGAAGGTTACAGAATGACCTATAAGTGTTACATGTTGAATTGTTAACAGAATCAAAATATGTAACACTTATAAATGTGTTTTCAATGTGTTAACCCAAAACACTTACAAAAGTGTAACCGTAACATATCTGTAACAGATATAAAAGTGTTAACAATGTTAATAATTGTAACAGGTAAACGCAGCGTACTAAAGCTATAATTGATTATTTCAGTTACACTTAATAACACATAATATAAAAGGTTACAGTTTGATTCGATAACATTATTGCATCTGTAACATTTAAAAGTGTTTTACTGTTAAAACTGTTTTAAAAACAGTGTTAAAAACACTTATTACGGTTACAGTTTGAGTCCCTGGTCACACTTGCGGCCACTAGACCAACTGGGCAGGGTATGTTTAGATCCGTAGCCGGTATATCGGCCCACCACTTATTTTTGGGACTAACTTCATCATCATCTGCCCTTTTCCCAACTTTATTGGGGTCGGCTTCCAGTCTTACCTGATGCAGCTGCTAGAGTCAGTATTTTACATGTAGCGACTGTAATTATGTGGAAATGAAAATAAAAGCCTATAACGAAATATGAAGTAAAAGAAAGAAAAGAATTTCAACGTGGAACTTTCAAAAACAAAACAAGATCAACAATCATTCCAAAACAAACTTTATTTAAATGGGAAAAGGTTGATTTTACCAATTCCATGGTAGCGCTAAACGTTTAACGCAAACTTGTTGGAAGTCGCCAAGGAAGTTTTACTTAAAAAAAAAACATTGTAAGTCGTAGGTGTATGACGTATTTACCACTACCCTGCCGTGGTTTCCCTAGGAGTGGGAATCCACGGATAGGCAATGTAACATTCTGACAATAGACTTACATGAGCACTACCTACAATTAATAGTGAAGCTTGCTTACAAAAAAAATGTTTTTACAGATAACCAATCTTGGACCGTCAGACTCATCGGCTACAGTTGTCTATATAAAAAAATCTGAAAGGGTTTGTACATCTGTATTATTTATCCATACTAATATTAATAAATGCGAAAGTCACTCTGTTTGTTTCTTTGTTTGTTACCTTTTCACGACTAATAGGCTGATCGGATCTTAATAAAATTTAGCAAGAAGATAGATTTCAACCTGGGGAAGGACATAGGCTATATATGATCACGCTACGTGCAATAGGACCGGAGCAGCAATGAAAAATGTTGCCAAAACGGGGAAAATGTGACGCAGACGAAGTTGCGCGGGACAGCTAGTTTTTAATAAGCTGAACAACAGTACGCACGACCAACGAAATTAAGCTAATCTCTCGTTGTTCGGGAACCTCATACAAAGCGAGATCACGTTATACTGGATAATTACCAACCCAATCAAACTGACTATTGACTCTAAATATATTTTGTTTTTGAATTCTATGTATGGGTACTGTAGAGGGGTGAAACGGCACAATTACACTTGTGTGGATTTTCGTTAGTGGTCAGAAATAAATAAATGCGAAAGTTTCTGAAGATGTTTGTAAGAGTTTAATTTTTTTCAGGTTAATTTTTCAGCCAATATCAGTGGATGCGAACAACATGATGCTCATACGTTGAAATGTGTCTGGTCTGTGCCTGCTAAAGTTTCTCACCCCGTTTATGTGTCACTGCTGATGGATCTCAGTAAAGAAGGTAATCCTACTAATATTAAAAACTTGAGAGGTGTCAAGGGACACCCGGTTGGAACGAAGTTCCTTTCACGTACGTAATATCAATACATTTTAGATTTAAGTTAGAGTGCGAAAAATAAAATATTTAATTTAAGGAAGATTAATCCTTAATTCGAAGCAATACGTCTTACTTAACTGCACAACCGAATTTGTACTTTGTAGTTCGGTCACTCAAAATAATAATCATATCTATCCTTACTCACATACACACCCCAATTGTACGTAATTTAAAGAAATTTCAACTTTATCTTAAAGAAATAAAGCTTACAATAGCTTACTATAGCAAAAAGTGTCGTGACAACTTTTCGTAAGAAAATTTTCCGTCTAGCCCCCTTTCACAACGCGCGATAAGGAACTTCGTTCCAAAATGCGAAAGTTTGTGCGATGCGAAAGGTTGTATGTAAATTTGACGGCAGGTCGGCGCAGTGGTTGAGCGATTGACTGCTGCACTAGTCGCGGTTTCAATCCTCGCACCAAACAAATTTTTGTATGGCCTACAGATAGTTGTTCCGTTCCGTTGTTGGGTCTGGCTGTTTGTGTATGTGATTTTAAATGTTTGCAAACGCACCCACGATACAGGGGAAATTCCTAGTGAGGGACAGTGTTTTATAAAAAACAAAAGTTTGGTACTCTTTCACGCAAAAACTATTGAATGGATCTGGATGAAATTTAGCATAGGGATATTAGTCTGAAATAGCACAGAGAATTATTTATATCCGGTAGTAAGATACCATGGGATAGTTACCGAACAAAACGCGGGCGAAGACTTGGGTTTAAGCTAGTAGTTTATAATCATCATCATCAGCCTATAATGTTCCCACTGCTGGGATACAGGCCTCCTCTCTATGAGAGGGAGTGGGCTATAATCCACCACGCGGGCCCAGTGCGGGTTGCGAGATGTCACATGTCTTCGAATTTTTAGTTCTAGAACATGCCGGTTTCGTCGCGATATTTTCCTTCACCATTTTTGAGAGTAATTTATAATAAACTTTTCTATTGTTAAACGCCTCGCCCTAATCAAAGCGATCGTTGTACGAACACACTCAACCATTGTGTTCGTTTTGGCCAATTTTCGAGTACGCATGGGCTAAATGAGTCCCATATTAATGGAATGATAGCATGTTTGCGAGACCAATCGCTTAAGTTAAAACGCTGAGTGTCAAACTGCGGCATATTAAGTTTGTTTTTAGTTTCCTTGTATGGCCCACAGTTAGGCAAAGACCTACCCCGTTATCCTTCCAGGCACTCTTCTCTTTTGCTAATTATATTAAGTTAAAGCTTTTTTTATTTACAGGGGATTACCTCAAAGAGAACACAACTTACAACGCTACCACGTTTCTAACTGTGTTCAATAAATATCGTCTAACGTAAGTATTTACTAATAGTTAAGAATTTATGAATTGTATTTTGCTGCACAAAGCCATTTAAGGCGCTGCGCAAACGTGTGTCTTATGTCGGAAACAGGCTACCAATGAATATTTGATTTCTATACAAGCTGTTGTTTTGCAACCTCGTCAAATTCAAGGAGGTAACTATGCTAATGATTCTTGTCCCGAATCAATAATAAAATAGGTAGGTAATTTTATTTTTCTTATTTACGAAAATCGGTAAGTGTGAACGACCTGTGTTTTAAACGCGGGCCGTCTGATTCTCGCCCTATAACCGCGCTTCCACACATACAAACAATCTCAAACGTTTATTCGTTAATTTCTTATTCCATAAACCACATTAAGGGGGGTTATTCTGAAATACTGACAACGATAAAAAACCAAAAAAAAACTTTGATATTAATTTACTAGGTACCTTAATTTTAATTAATTATTTACGTCTTTTGACCTCCTGAATTTTGATGAGGTTGCGAAACAACACCATGTATAACCAGTATGAAATCAGCCACTCCCTGCTCAGTCGTAAACATTTTTTTTTGTCTACTTGAAACATACTCGTTGCCGATCAAAAAGTGTTCGGTGTCGGTAATTTGAAATTAAAAGTTTTCAGTTCTTACAATAGTATAATATTGAGCTGTGCAAACGGATGATTTGCAATCGGTGTCCGTAGCCTGTGTGCGATACGCGCCACGCACACCGAGTGTTCTTCATTGATCCACGGTTTATTTTAATTACTTTATTTTTTAATTACTGATTTAATCTTTTACTCTGGACGCTCTTAACTTGCCCGTATTTCTACATTGTTCTCACATATTTTTAATTCTTAACATGAATGATGTAACCAAGATTTTGTAACATATTTTGATTTAAAAGAGTGTCCATGGAGTTTCTTGCCCATTCTTCTCCATAGAGATCTACGCTACGGAATGGGCAACTACAGTACTTTCACAAGTTATTATGCCTTGTGACTGGGACTGTAGCTTCGCGTTTTATTTTGTTTTTTTTTGACTTTCAAAAGTGCCTGTAATGGTCTAATTGAAATAAGTGCTTTGACTTTGACTTTGATGTCCATCGTGAAACTGACAGAAAATAAGCAACGAATTGTACCAGTGACCAGTAGCAGCGACCGGCGACTATGTCCGATTGCTGCTACAGGACACAGCAACTAGTCCGGGGAATTTACGCCGAAAATTAGGCCAACTCTGCATTAATTAAAAACAGCGATTTTTTTCATTGAATGTGTAGGGTATGGACAGGAGAGTATGTTATGCTGTATCCCGCGAAAAGTTCACCTCCGCGTATGTGTTTTTTTTTAAGAAAACGTCTAATATGTTGTAACTTGGTGGAAAAAAATATAAACAGGTATGTTTATTTGGAGTATTGTAGAACAGATTGAGTGCTACGAGTAGTTCAGCAAATTAAACATTTTTCGTCCACGGAACAATCAGTTTTTTTTAAAAATCATATAATTTGACTTCGTACTTAAGGCAAAAATATTAACAGGACAAAAATAGTGCTAAAGTGATTGTTATCAACATATCTAACTATTATTATGAAAATTAAACAAATTCTGCTCCGGACTTCACAGAAAATCAAGAAAATCCAAAAATCTTGAATACTACTTACGGCAAAAATGTAACAGGACTGAAATTCATTTAATAATGGGATATATATCAATCCAAACCTTAATCTCCCAAAATTAAACAGATTAGAGCGTTATTTAATAAAGTAAAAGTAAAAAATAAATTACGATGAACGTGACGTCAGCGCTAAGCAGCGAGCAGCGTACAGCGTGTGCTAGTGTGCGTATCCAAGATAAGCGCTGCGTTCATTGTATGCGTATGACTGTATTCTTTTTTAAGAGTCGGTATGTTTTTATTGATAAATGATGTTTATTTTGCAAGTAGGTTTTATTGTGTTACTCTATAATTGTAAAAGCATAGGAATAAAAACGGCAAGCCATCAGTCGGTCAGTGGCGACATACCTACTGTTTACAAACATGATCGTCATTAACGTTAAATCTTCATCTAGAAAACCGGCCAAGTGCGAGTCATACTCGCACACACCGAGTTCCGTAGCACCAAACAATATAATAAAAATATTTTTAACGCTAATTAATTTGTAAACATACACTCAACAGTAAAACTAAATTTGTTAAAGTGAAAGTTTTATTACATCGTCTCAAACTTTTTCGTCTGTGGTTTTATGTACTCTGCGTTTTATACCCTTAATGCAATATTATTCCAATTTTTTTTTAGATAAATGTCAAAAGAATGAAAAAAAGTTTCACTTTTACCGTGGTTTCATAAAACCACACAATCCTTTTCTTTTATAGTATGTTAATGATGAACAAAGTTACTGCTGCAGTTTTGATAAAAAAGTTCCATATCTCGAAACCTAAATGATTATTTCAAGAGTGGATTATTTTCAGGGTGGTTGAAAAAATGTAGCACCCACCTCGTTTTCTTTGGCTAAAAATACAGAAATAGTGTTATTTTATAAAGGACGATAACAACACAGTTTCCCAACATGTTAAATGCAGGAAAAAAAGAATTTACCCCCTAAGAGGGTGAGATAGGGGTTCAAAGTTTTTCACAGCTTGAAATTCACTATTTGTGTTTCTCGATTGAATCGACGTGAAACACGTATCTATTTTTTTGAAAATTCCACCCTCAGACGAAAACAGGGATGGCATTTTTTTGTTATTGTTTTTTGTGTTAGCACGTTTGTGTGGACAAATACGCTAAAAAAAACTTCATTTAAGTACACACTTCTAGGGAATCTGGGTCATTTGTGGGAAGGACACTTGCGGTAACCCATTTACGCGAAAAGATATTTGCGCGCATGGACACTTGCGTGACCGACACTCGAGGGCTGGACAATTGCGCGACTCAATGGCTTCACGGGTGTCGTTTTCGTGGTTTTAGCGGGTCGCTGGCAATAAAAAAAAATCGGAGATGGCCCCGAGGAAAATTTCCTGTTTTTCGTGCATGGGTGTCGTTTTCGTGGTTTTTGGGGTTGCTGACCAAATTGACGGCGAGGAAAACATTCGGTTTTTCTTTCACAAGTGTCGTTTTTGTGGACTTCAGGGTCGCCGATAACGAAAATGATGACCTCATTTTCTAGGTGCAAATAATAAAAATTAAAATACGCAATGTCTCAATATCCTCCCCTAGGCTATGGCTGGCATTGATTTAAGTGATAACTGTTTCTCACGTGTGCAGTTTTATGTTGCGTGCTCCGAAGTGAGCTCGGCGAGTATCTTAGTAATTTTAGCCCCAAAAGGAAACACCGCAAACGTCATTTACACAGAAGAGCTAGGATAATTCATTAGTATAAAAGGGTGTAAAACACCTCTTAACGAAGCCGAAAGGCACTGGTTCTCCCTGTCATTGCGATCATTTTTTTGTTCTACACCATACCTGGGAACCTTCTAGTTACGGAGATGGGTCAAAGTTCCAACATTTTGACAAGTATTTTTTTAAATACAAGTTTTTAATTTAAGATTTTTACTTTAAACACCTCCACGACCCCCGTACTATTCAATCCGTCCATCAGCACAATGTTTTGAGTGCGTTACATTGAGTTCTACCACAAAACATGATTTTACACCCCCCAAAAAAAAAGTCGTTTTCCAGCAATAATTTTTGCGTAAAGTTACATAGTTTCATGTACAGAATGCTTGGTTAACGGCTTCGTGATGAGGTGATTTACACGGTGTAGTTTTCCGGGAGTTAAAAAGATTGGTTTAATCTGAGTATTTTTTAATTTAAAATATTGAAAGTTAAGTAAGTTAGCTCATTTACACCATAACCTATATCGTTAGGTGGATGGATGACCGGGGCATTTGAGCTACAGCATCGTCACTCGGAAGACATGTATAAAATAAATTCTGGTTCAACCCATTTAGGTCCCTAACAACACAAAAAAAAATTAAAAAAATAATGCCGTAATATACATTTTTCTAACCAGAATTAATTATGTGGCGTCTTACTTCGAAAAGCGCAGATTTTTACACAACTATTAAAATGTGTCCTATACTTACACTTACGCGCGCGCGAAGCCGTGGCCAACAACTAGGTATTATCTATAACATTTAAATGACTTTTTTCGACATTATTTTGGGGTGGTTAACGCATACGTGGGCAATTGCCGAACTTCACGTGGGCGAAGCCGCGGGCAAAAGCTAGTCATTAACATTATGAATGAAAAAAAAAAATATCGCGCGCGACGAAAAATTTCATTTGGCCCGTGATGTTCAAATTTTCTTACGCTTTTTGCAATTTGCACAGCAGTGTCAGGTTTTATATTGATTAAAAACTGATTTAAACGGATCGTAAATACGTCGATTTCAAAATGGAAAATACTTGTATTACGTACAATATTTCATAATTTATTTCGTATATATGGATGACTCTGACGAACAACGTAACGTGAACATCGACATTTTACGTTTACACCATGCGCTCGTGCTAGGGAACCAGATATTTACTTGAAAGTATGACAACCGGGAACACATCAAAACATTTGTAAGTTTTAATAGTGTTTTGTTACGTATACGCGATTTTACACCTTATCTCTATTACGGAAAGATCAAATTCCTATGAAAGCGCTGCACCAAATACAAGAATGAAGCTTGCAAACGTATTTTACGTAAACATTATTTTTATTTTTTTTCAGTATTTGCTTTAAAGTGTTTAATTTTCGTGTAAATTGGTTAGAAATAGCCTTTAGATGAAAATTAAACAAAATTAAACCCTGTTACATTTTTGCCCCGACCGCTATTGTAAAAAAACTGATATTAATAACTTCCGTGAGTCAAATTTGTTTAATTTTTTTAACGGAGGTTTAATATATTAATTTAAGTTATTTTATGTAAAAAAACCGCTGTTTATATTTTTGCCTCAAGTACAATCCAAAAATTACGTAAATGTTTTTTTATCGAAATTTCCGTGGACGAAAATGTTTAATTCTGAAAAAATATATTACTGTCACCAGTTCTTTACCTAAAATAATTAATAATTTTGCCCACGTCCTGTTAATAATTTTGCCCACGTTTTTATTCACAAAAACGCGTTTTCGTCTTTTTGACCTTGATCCGGCCTTGGAAAATGTTTAATTTTTTTTTATTATTTGGAGAGCTAAGGTCAAGTACACGATTCAAGAAAAAAATCGCTGTTTATATTTAATGCAAGGTTCAAACCTAAAAGCCCCGTACTAAACTACGGTTTCCTGTAATGGTGTGCCGTGTCGAACAAAAAGTGTCTACGTTTGCGCAGCCCCTAGACTATTGGCATCAATACATCCACAAAAATTGAACTACATCCCATTTGTTAACTTTTCCATTTCGACAACTAAGCAATAGTACATTATGATATAAGTGCGGTAAGTTGAAAATCACAGCCGAGGCTGTAATTATCAAAGCGCACGTATGTCATACGACGTTTTATAACATATTTGTGAGGAAATAAATAAAAGTCGGACGACATTTTCAAATAAAAACAAAACAGTGAAAAGAAAAAGCGTGCGGAATAATTTTTTCACCACTCCCGGACGAAAGAAGTGTCTTTCCTCTACGAAAACAGTGAGGAAAGTTGGTTTTTCCTCACTGTTTGAACAGTGAGGAAAGTAATGATCCCGTTCAGAAACTAACCTTGCCTGATTTTTTTACGTTAAGTTTTAAAGATATTTTAAAAAATAAATAATTTTATGCTTAGAATAGAAATATTTATAAGTTAAGATTAATGTTTTTTATAAAATTTATCAAATTATTGTAAGTGTATAAGTTCAGAAACATTAAAAAAGTTTAATAAAATATTGAAAAAATTACATCGTCTAGGATTATAATTTTTGAACGCACTCAAAGAAAGAAGCCTGTGAAAGAAGGCCATTAGAAGCAAAAATTCGAAAAAAGAATTATTTAGATTTGCTTTGTGACTATTTAATTTATTTACCTATGATGACTGAATACTTTTTTGCTGGGAGTGGTGAAAAGTTTTGTATGCAACTTGTGAGCAAGTTCATTTGCTATTCGTTTTGTTGAGTCTTTCGCTTACTCAGGATTGAAATTTATAATCACTCGCTGCGCTCGTGATTCTATTTTTCAATCCTTCGTTCGCTCAAGAGTCAAAATCAAAACTCATAGGAAAAACGAACTTTCCTCACATGTTGGATAAATAACTATTACTTCTTCACAAATTGAAATTAGCGATGTGCGCGCATTAGCGCTTTTTTTTTAAGGCAGGGCACAGAAACAGCCAGTATTACTAATAAAGTAAATTAATATTTTTGTGTTTTGTTACAGATTTATGGTTGTGATTTATGGTCAAAATTGATCAAATTAAAGAATTAAATTTTTATTTATTATATTTTATCTCCCAAGTTAATTTTATTCATAAAATGGTGACCACTTTTCTGACATAAAAACTCTTTGCTAAGATTTAAAGAAGTACCGTTCGTTTTAGACGGAGCATTATGATAAGCCGTGCGTTTTACTTTACATTACCCCACTAGTGCGTAAAGAGATACATTACGATACTGAACTTGGTGCAATAAGAGACCCTTTACGAGCAAATGTGTTATAAAATATCATTACAAAAGTGGCAATGCTCAGCAGTCGCGTCCACTAGACCAATGGGGCAGACAATAATAATATACTTTTTTTTTAATTCTTAGCGAATTACAAGTGATGACGACCCTGACCTTGGAACCCGAAAGTATTACCTGGACGCTGATACTGATTTGTGTGCTTCTTGGCTTATTACTACTGGCTGTGATAGTAACTATATTGTATAAGGTAAGTTTTGAATTTAATAAATTGGCACCAATCGGTTTTGCCAAGGGGTATTGTATAACTTTATTAGTAATTTTCATACTTAGCCTAAAATACTCCTAAGCATTTCGTTGGCTTAGTTGCTACATACCTTTGCTAGATACTATAAAC
Organism: Cerastis leucographa; assembly: GCA_963082945.1. NCBI lineage: Eukaryota > Metazoa > Arthropoda > Insecta > Lepidoptera > Noctuidae > Cerastis > Cerastis leucographa. Next base: position 18,755,278 of record OY720357.1, on the reverse strand, counting down.
AACATTTATATTTTAATGAAAAAGCTTTTGAATAATCTTCTCTCTCCAGCCTTCTTCCAACTACTTTGGGGTTGGCTTCCACTTGAACCAAATATAACTGAATACCAGACAACTAGTCTTACCAAGAAGTAACGTTACTTAGTACTAACTGTGTTGTGGAGGTCAGATAAGCAGTCGCTCCATGTAAAATAGTGGTCTGTTTATACAGGCTGTAACGGAAAGGGTATACACGGTGTAAATCACCTCATCACGAAGCCGTCAACCAAGCATTCTGTACATGAAACTAAGTAACTTTACGCAAAAATTATTGCTGGGAACCGACTTTTTTTTGGGGGGTGTAAAATCATGTTTTATGGTAGAACTCAATGTAACGCACTCAAAACATTGTGCTGGTGGACGGATTGAATCGGGGGTCGTGGAGGTGTTTATAGTAAAAATCTTACATTAATAACTTGTATTTAAAAAAATACCTGTCAAAAAGTTGGAACTTTGACCCCTAATATCTCCGTAACTAGAAAGTTCCCAGGTATGGTGTAGAACAAAAAAATGATCGTAATGACAGGGAGAACCAGTGCCTTTCGGCTTCGTTAAGAGGTGTTTTACACCCTTTATACATACTTAAGGGTGTGCTACAGACAATTAAACTGAACATGTTTCATCATAAAACATGTTTTTCAGCAAAAAAAATCTGCTGCCCCATAGAAAATTGCAATACCTATTCGACCCAAATGTATTGAAAGTTTTTTTTACGTTCTACATCCCCATATTTTTTTCAGAATTTTCATCCTCTTACTTTAGAAATTAGAGGGGGGACACACACTTTTTACTACTTTGGAAGTGTCTATCTTTCAAACAATTGACTTTGAAAAAAAAATGGTTTCAGGAACCTCAATGTCATTTTTAAAGACCTATCTATAGACACACGTATAGGTTTGATAGTTTTTTTTTTAGTTTCAATTTCATGTATGGGGGGATATCCTTATCTATATATTTTTTTAAATTTTATACAAAAATCATAATGCGGTTCACAGAATACATCTACCTACCAAGTTTCAGCTGTGTAGTCCTAATAGTTTCGGAATAAAGTGGCTGTGATACGGACGGACAGACAGACAGACAAACATGACGAATCTATAAAGGTTCCGTTTTTTGCCATTCGGCTACGGAACCCTAAAAACGAGTACAATGACCTCTTCAGTTATTTAAATTACACCACGTATGTATTAGGCGTGGTTTGAATTCACTTCCGTCTTATTAATGCAAGTATATCTTCTTCACAGCGAGGGTTCTTCCAGAGGACAACGCACCAAATGTTGCAGGAGCAGAAAAACAGTCAACAACGACTGATTGAATTGAGCGACAGTACTTCAGGACAAAACTTAGATGATGATGATATACCACTAGACGATTCTGACGACGAAATATTTAGTTAAGAATTATTAAAAAACTTTTAGGGTGTATTTTCAGGTCGTTATTTGAAATCATATTCTACCGTATTAATTTTTTTATCGTTTTTTCAGTTATTATTTACATATAGTTACATTTATTTCAATTTAAAATTACATTCTCTGTACGAAGCACTTCATGTATGTAAATAATACAACTAAAATAAAAATAAAACAGTAATACGAAGGCGGTTTGATAGGCCTGTGACTTTTAGGGCTCATTGGGACACGGCGCGTCGTGCGGCGCGTCTCCGTAAATGAGGCCCTAAAAGTTTCCTGAGAAAAAATCCGGTGGAATATGATTCAAACGAAGGAGCTGAATTCACCCTGTCAGTTTGCGGAGGGCTGTCCCTTACACCCTATATTTGGCCAGGTCCTTATCAAAGATTCATCTCTTGAACACATAACTATAGATGTGACATAGTACGCAATGGCGTATTTGCGCTGCCGATCGCTTTGGCTGAGACTCGGGTCTCATTATTAATTAAGGAGAAGACAGCACTGATAAATTTGAATACTTTTTTGTACATTTAACCGGACATCCGTACTAACCACTTGTAAAGTGTAAACCGTTCTTGCCGCCCCCTTACTAAATACTAAAGGGGGCGGCCCTTACTAAATATGACCACTTAAAGTGTTCCACTTAAAGGCCAAGGTGGTGTTGCTTGTCAAGAAAATTTGAATCGATATGTCAAACTTGATACATTTGTTTTAGTTCTGTGTTTTCCCGCCTACTCAGATAAATTGGTTGAAGTATAAAGGAGCTGTACAAAATAAAGTGGTTCCTAAATAGTACGAGTACTTACCAAAAAAAATAAAAGAGGCTGTAATAATAGTATTAAGTAGTATTATTTTCATAACAATTTTTTTTTTCATATTTTTACATTTACTTAGTTACAATTTTTTTTCTTTTTAGATAATAAATTATATTTGAAATATCACCATATACTTTTTTTTTATAATTAATAGGCTTGCGTTTGGGGTAGTAAAGCACGCTTACCTAGAAGAAACCGATTCACACGAATTTTGAAGAGATCTCGGGCACACATCCAGACTCCGTGACTAAGAAATTCCTGATGTTAAAACCTTATAACACTTTGACCGTCCTGGGTATCGAACCCAAAACGTCATGCCCAGCAGTCATGCGACCACTCGACCAACGAGTCTTAATTTATTTCAACTTTATTAAGTCAAATATAATCTGGTGTGTAGTTTGAGTGAACTATACAGTATGTTATGTTAAACGAAGGACGTATTGAGGGAGGGTATTCAGTATTCGATTCTCGTCCCAAATATATAAAAAACCCTATAACGTATATAGAAGAATTTTTAATGTTTTGTTTAGTGCCTAGATATTTTGGACTGTCCTAAGCCAGATAAGTTTAAAGTATGAAGGGAAAATGGATTATACCTAAGAGTCATTTGATTGACCCCCTCACATGTTCTGCGATAGTATTAAGTCGCTAGCGCAAGGGTGTATACACGTTGCGTGATATTTGCGAAAATTTTGGTATGGTTCTGTCTGTTATTTATCAGTGTTTTTTTTTTGTTTATATTTTTATTAGTATCATGCTAGCATGTACTATTATGGGTTTGAATATGTCCCTCGTTTAAACTAACATACTGTATATGTTTAAACCAACTCAAACCAACCGTACACTTAAGCAATGTATTTTTAGATTTGGTAAACTGGAATCTCCACCCAACTTTTCCATTCAGTAGTTGATTTACGCTGCTACCCAATTTATCAGTTCGGTACCAGTTCCATTAACACGGTTAAAACTTCTGCGTTTTGAATTTAGAACACACTCGTGATCAATTTAACTTTAGCGAGGATTTTAAACATGTTTAATTTAATTTTATCGCGTATTTCTAGACTTTGAAAGTGCCTAGTTAATTTTTTAGACAACTCTTAGTAAAAACATGTTTAAATGATTTTTAGTTCGTTATTTAATCAATTACCGTTTAGGTCCTTTTTGAAAAACGACAATGCCGTTTAATCACATTAACAACATTTGCCCATTAAAATTTGGTTTGTAACTATTGAAACACGGTATCACGTTTTGTTTTTTAGAAGCCTTTATAAGTAACGAAGGGGAAACTAAACATTATAACATATTCACAATAAGGAATGATACAAAATACTACATAAAATACCTAAAAATAAAAATAAATCTTTCATCCATCATCATACATAAAAAAACTTTACCCTAAACTAGGTTTTTTCCTATATCGTGAGTGTTTCCAAATATTTAAACCCACATATACAAACAACCAGACTCATCACAACTACCTGTGGGTCATCCAAATATTTGTTCCGTGCGGGGATCGAACCCGCAACACGCAGCGCAGCAGGCAGTCACCCACCCACTGCGCTAACCATGCCGCCTCTCACAGAACAAGCAAAAGAAAAAAATGTATTTCGTCCATCCTTTCAGAAACTCAAACATCCACGACATACCTCCAGTCTATCCATTTCGAGGCAAATAAATCACACTCGGGTGTCGATATCAGTAGAGCATTCAGAATTGTCATGGTATACTGCCAGATTGTCATCATCATCAGCGCATAATGTTCCCACTGCTGGGACACAGGCCTCCTCTCTATGAGATGGTGTGGGCTGTAATCCAGCACGCGGGCCCAGTGCGGTCTGGTAAATGTCACATGTCTTCGAATGTTTAGTTCTAGGACATGTCGGTTTCCTCACGATGTTTTCCTTCAACGTTTTTGAGGGCAGCGGTGATGGAATAAATTACACAAAGTAATGCGCCTGCCTGGGTTCGAACCCACTTACTTACTACGCTGGCTTACAGCTCATAAGACGGGGCTGCCACCACTGGGCCACCGCTGCTCTCATTATTATAAAAGAACCTACTTACCCACAACTTTTTCTTTTTAATACAACATAAAAAATTGCATAAAAAAAAAAATAGCCCAGTACAGTATAAAACATTTATTTGGATTATTAGAGAAAATGGAGGAAATTGCCCATACAAAGCACTTAGACCCTCATTATCACCGCCGCTCGTTAAGGGTGATAAAAGTAAAAAATACCTCTCATCAGTTCTTTGAACATCGAATGAGTGCCATAAGTCTTCTTTTTAAAATAGTTCAAGTAACTTGGAAGGTTTTATTATCCTGATATTATTTCTTGAGTAGAAAAGATATCGTTATGTGTAAAAGGTATTCCTTTTCATATTTTCGCAACGCTTGCCAAGGTTGACTCGCGGATGGGTAACCATTACCAATAAAGATTTTTCGTGGTAAACACAGCTAACATTTAAGATAACTATATCTATTATATAAATCGAAATCTTGTGCAGCAGAATTCGAAATGTTTACTTACAACAAACCGAGCCACGATTGACTTACGAAGTACGAACAAAACAAGCTGATGCTAGATTTTTTAATCGATCGCACATGTTCTAGTATTGAAGATTACTTTTTACATGAAATCCTAATCTTTTTTCCACTACAGTATTATTATAAATACACGGTGTAAATCACCTAACCACGAAGCCGTCAACCAAGCATTCTGTACATGAAACTAAGTAACTTTACGCAAAAAAATTTGCTGGCAAACGATTTTTTTTTGGGGGGTGTAAAATCATGTTTTGTGGTAGAACTCAATTTAACGCAATCAAAACATTGTGCTGATGGAGGGATTGAATAGTGCGGGAGTTGTGGAGGTGATTAAAATAAAAATCTTACATTAAACTTGTATTTAAAAAAATACTTGTCTAAAAGTTGGAACTTTGACCCCTAATGTCTCCGTAACTAGAAGGTTCCCAGGTATAGTGTAGAACAAAAAAATGATCGCAATGACAGGAAGAACCAGTGCCTTTTGGCTTCGTTAAGAGGTGTTTTACACCCTTTATAAAGAAATTATAATTGTATATTGTTACGGTCGCAAATTATATTTTGTTCAACATACAACCTGATTTGACTGGCCAATTGCAAAAAATGTAAGAAAACTTGTAATTCGCTGGCGACCCACTCGCTTCCTCTTTAAAAGTACTAGTATTATTGAGCTTGGCATCTTATTTAAAAAGAACTGCCAAAGCTGTAGGAAATAGTCCTGTTCAGAAATGTACCTAAGCCACCAAAAGGACGCTCAAAAGCTTCATTTCTAGTATCAGTACTAATAAGGCAATCTCAATTTCATCCCGCTACATCGGAAGAGGTAATCTGTACCTAATATCGCAAATGGGTCTGTTGAAGATAACAGGGGTCTTAACGAAGCGTGGAGTTTGAGATAAGGGTCTGTTATCTGTTATTATATCAAACTTGAGAGAGTTTCGTGATAACCTAATTGAGAAATTAATAATTTATGTCTTAAATTACTGGTTAACCTTAAATTAATTATTTTTTTCACTGACAGACTATGCGTAGCCAAAACCACTGTATTTGGAAAATTATCCTTATAATAAAACGATCGTCTGTAATTATTTTCTCAAAAGGATATTTGTTTGAAATTACCTAATTTTTGTCGAGGAGCTCGTGGCTAAATAATAACAGCCGCTCGGATCAGCCTTCAGGTTAAACCGCGTTTGCTTAGGTTGGTCTGTGGATGGGTCAAACCAAGTTTCCTCCGTGTCTCGGAAAGCAATTTAAGCGGTTGGTCTTCGCTGTCATTTGAAGATCTTTGAAGTCGTTATAGGTGGCCCGAAAGTCTGACAACCGGTCTTACCAAGGAGTATCGCATTACCCAGTACTAACTGGGTTGTGGAGGTCAGACAAGCAGTCGCTCCATATAAAATATTGGCATTCAGCTGCATCAGGTAAGACTGGAAGCCGACCCCAACATGGTTGTAATAAGGCTAGGCAGATGATGATGATGACCAAATTTTTGCCGACGAAAAATCAAAGCGGTACACGGCTTGTTAAGAAATAAAAGATCATTCAAGCTGGTCACAGCCTCAATAAATACCGAGTTCACATATTTTTCTGCTCTTCCCATATGCTGTTACGGTGATGTCACGAGTAAATATCGAACAGAAACCACGCTTTATGTTATTGAGTTGCAGAAATGCACACAAAAGGGATCAAAGCGGATATTATTATTTGTATCCGTGTAAAACCCTCGACTCGTAAGTAAACATCGAAATGTGTGTCTACTAGTGAAGCTGGGTTCGGCCTCCTTATGTTCTGTCACACACACACTAATATGGAATACAGGAAGCAACTTTTAAACGCCATTTTCTGAGTGAGTGTATGCATATTTGAGTCTTGTAACTGAAGTCCACATAGAAGTGATAGCCCACAGATTATGTAAGCTAAAGTGAACCGATGTTGGGGTAGACGTGTTCTGACGCAAGGTGGGACGCCCTCAGGCTCGGTGAAACGACGATCTTCGCAGGGTACCTGGTAGCAACTGGATGAGAATTGCCGAGAATCAGGTTAAGTGGTGAGCGATTGAAGAGGCCTATGTCCAGCAGTAGACTGCGTTAGGCTGATGATGATGATGATGATGATGAACTGAAGTCCATCCATCTTATGACGACAGGCGGTGTCGACGGTGCGTTCGTGTTCCACGCGCGCCTCAAGGAGATGTCAGCAAATGGGCAGTCCGAGAGGGCCGATGTCTGCCAGGGCTGCGGGACTGATCGAAAGAGATACTGTGGCTCTGGAACACAAAGGGCTAAGAAAAAACATGGATGGGTTTTAGTCAGTACAAGTCTGACACTCCCTTCCGCTCCACCCAGAGCGGGACGAGTTATTTGATGACTTCCCATCCGAAAAAAAAGGCTTGTAACTAAAAACCGAGTTGACATTGGACACTAAAAGTTGGGGATATGACGCTGTCGGAATAGTGTTAATTTATGTAGGTACATACTTTTCGAAGGCCTTAATTCAAAGGCCATATCTTGAGGGTATTCGCGCAGAGGTTTGATTATATAGCTTGACCATTGCTGTATGGTTCATTTGCTGAGCAAGCGAAATATTTAGTGAGGTGCTCGCAGTCATATTCATACCTATATTTATCTGCATTGCATAACGCGAAAGGATCTTATCGTGGGCTTAAGGGTTGGACCTCATCTGGCAGCACGGAATCGCCTTTTTCCGTCGCCCTTTCTCTTTCTGTCGCTTAGAACTGCCATTTGCTAGACCGAGACAGAAAGCATAATGCGATAGCACGTGGCGGAATCCTCGAGGCGATCGGCATCACGGACAAAATGCAATGGTCGGCAGGGAGACTCCGGAACGCTGAAGCGCGCGATAGCATGCTAACGCATTCTTTCACCGCTGATCACTTGCTATCGCGTGCTGTCTCACTCTATCGTACAAAGGCGCACGCGGCCGCTCGTCAGCTCAGTGCAGCCTGTTCATTCATACCGTACGGATGGAAATAACTATGACTGACGAAAATTTGATAGTTTTAGTGCAGAAATATCCTTGTCTCTATGACATGGAGTCGGCGGAATACAGTGACCAACACCGTAAAGAGAATGCTTGGGAAGAAATAGGGAAGAAAGGGATGGGCGGCAGTATGCCACCCATGCTGCAGCATGCTGACGCGTGCGATCGCCTTTTTTGTCTACGGAATGCGACAGCGCGCGTTCGCATGCGGCAGCATACTGCAGCACGTGGTAGCACAGGCGGAACAATGCGATTCCGTGCTGCCAGATGAGGTCCAACCCTAATGCTAAGTAACAATTACGGTCACTGTAAGGCAAAGCAAAATGTGTAAAATTAATGTTTCTAATAAACACTAACAATACTCATCAATTATAATTTTAATTTATAATTTTAAAACATGTCCACAGTCATATTAATTTAACTATTTCTCATTAGTTAACTAACCATTTATAACATTTATTTAGAGATCAATTAATTATTTGCGTTTTGTGATATTCTATAATAATATTAATTAATAATTTATCTGTGTGTCTTTGTAGTTTAAGATGTGTTACTGTTTGTTCAATTGTATGATCCTTTGCGATTGAAATAAATGATTTTATTCTATTTTATAACTTAAGGGAAGTGAGGAAATGAGTTGATGAATACTTGGTTTAATGTAGTGACCGGAAGTTAAGTGGAAACAGTGATAAAATGTACGTCAGTAGCTTGTCGGGCATACTTCGCTGAAACCAAAAAAAGGTAGAAGACCGAAGAAAGTAATCATGGTATATGTGGAAAATGTAAGGGCTAAAAAGCAGTAACTCCTGCAAATACAACTAATTATAAAGGATACTTAAAAACATAAGTAAAAAGAATATATGCTGCGCGGACTCCAAATACATTAATAAAATCCCAGGGAAAGGAGGGTGATGGGAAACATTTTTAAAAACAAAATAATAAAAAACGTAATATATTGTACCATGGCTAATAGCACTTCACTGAGCTATAACATGGTTTTTAAGTAACAGTGACATAGTTTATAAGTTCATATGGCAAGTGCCACACTACTGGGCGGGTAGTCCGATGCTTCCACGGGCAAGTGCCCGTGGAAGCATCGGACTATCACACCCTGTGGCCAAAAGTTCTCTTCCAAGACGAGGTGCAGAGATAACACGTAAATATTCGCACCACAAACGCTTGAATGTTGACGTTGCGAGGCGACTCCAGCAGCTACACTCTCGCTACGTACTTGGTCTTCTGACAAACGTACTCTACGATATCCTTCGTCGTAGGGAGATGACCTGATGATGGAGGGGATGCAGGATGTGGTTTTCGCAAAACGCATGGAAAATGCGTTTGGGCTTAAGAGGGGCTGGTGGGACGAGACAGAAAAAGGTTGTCATGAATTGATTGTTTGAAGCTTAGTCTCTGACAAACTTCTACTCATATGCGAAGGCCTCATATGGAACAATACAACGCGAGTGGCCTCCATTGTAGCGGTCCCATTGTATTTTTAGAACAAGTTCCCTTTTGTGACCGAGTAATACACTACGCTGTGGTTTGTTATTTTTTTAGTGTTACTTTATTTATTTGTATAGGCTGTTGAGGCACTTTGTTTTGGAAAACCTGTGTTTTGTGCCGTTTGCTAATTAACCGTATGGTCTTTTAAATTAAATGAGCAAACGTTCTTTTTTTAGGGTTCCGTACCCAAAGGGTCAAACCGGACCCTATAACTGAGACTTCGCTGTTCGTCCGTTCGTCTGTCACCAGGCTGTATCTCATGAACCGTGATAGTTAGCCAGTTGAAATTTCTACAGATTATGTACTTCTGTTGCCGCTATAACAACAAATACTAAAAATAGAATAAAATTAATATTCAAGGGGGCTCCCATACAAAAAAGTGTTTTTTTTGCTCGTTTTTATAAATAATGGTACGGACCCCTTCGTGCGCGAGTCCGACTCGCACTTGGCCGGTTTTTTAAGCTCAAAAGAATATTGAGTCTTTTAAATTAAATGAGCAAACGTTCTTTTTTAAGTTCGTTCGTCGTTCGCTTCACGTACGTCACTTAAGGTGAAAAGCGCCAAGGCAAGCCGCGATTTTTTTTTCGCCCGCTAATTGCAGGTCTGTGACAGGCGGTACGTTGAAGAAACTTTGAATTTCGCGGGCTCCCCTGGTGTTTTCACCTTAAGTGGCTTTGTACTAAGGATAAGTATGAGATTAATAACAGGTGTTACACTGCAAAAATAAAACGGTTTAAAAAAAGATTGATCTTGCACGTCTAAATCCAAATCCATTGCTTGATATTAATACCTATTGGAAACGTGCATCTGGTCTAGAATGTAAATTAATGGAAAATATAAAAAAATAACGGCACTACCATTTGCTATTTGTGTATGTGTTATGCTATTATTACCGCTTTATTGAAGAACCACACATTAAAACAGTAACAAATAAAAAGAAGCCTTTAGTAATAACAAAAGCTGGGATTGTGCATAAGTTTCTTTAAGACGGGCGCTACGATTGGTGCTATTGGGTAAGAAAGAACTTGACTGAACAATGTACAGGATCCCGTTGAATGTATGGGGCCTTTTGATTAAGCTATAAATTTCTTAAACTGTCTTTGGCTGTATGGACATAGAATACAAAAAGAGTAACATAAAGAGCCAAACAATACAGGACATTGATAGTATTAGCGTTTTCGAAATGGGCAAATGAACAAAAGCAAAGTTGGTAGCGAGGCTAATTTTAAAATCTATAATGATCTACCTAGTCTTTTCCCAGCTATGTTTTGGTCGGCGTCCAGTTCAACCGGATGCTGCAGTATATTACATGGAGGTGGAGCGACTGCCTATCTGACCCCCACAACCCAGTTAGTATTGAGTATTACAATAGCCCTTGGTTAGCTTAGTTCCAAGCACTGGTCGCAAGCACGGCTTCTTAGCATGAGGTCTAAAATATTGGGTTTTCAATCAATCAGGAATTTCTCTGTACCCCTCACTGGGTCTAGATTTGTGCCTGAATTTTCCAAGTACTATCATCATCTGCATGCCTAGCCTTTACGCAAACTTTGTTGGGGTCGGCTTCCAGTCTAACCGTATGCAGCTGAGTACCAGTATTTAATATGGAACGATTGCCTATCTGACCTCCACAACACAACACAGTAACTGGGAAATACGATACCCCTTGGTTAAGACTCACGATGTCAGACTTACGGCTTCAGACTACTCGTAACGACTGTCAAAGATCTGCAAATGACAGCCAGGACCGCCGGCTTAACGTGCTTTCCAAGGCACGGAGGAAACTCGGTATGTAATTTGGTCACTCATCCACGGACCAACCTTGGCAAGCACGGCTTAACCTTGTAGATCGACCCGTGTGGCAGGTATAAATAGCCACAAGCTCCTCAGTTTATTAATAATCTTCCAAGTACTAAAAGTTTACAAAAAACTATCTGAGAGACAAGACGTAAGAACAGAACAATTAATAATAACGTCGTAAGTCCGCAATACCCGCAGAGAGGTTCCGTCAGAGGCGGCTAAGCTGCGGATATTTACCGGCAGGCGCCCTGCTCTACAAGTAATTACGACAGCAGCGATAAATAAAAACTTGCTACTGTGGAGAAGGTGAGAATTTGTCGACATTTTAAAACAAAGCGAGAAAGAGATTTAAAATACTGATAATTGGTTATCAGGACTAATACCATAAGGTAAATGTGATTCCATGTCACTGACGCTTTAAAGCAAAAATACTAAATTGCCGAGTTTGATTTAGTTCTCCAGTGATTTCAATATAATATATAACGTATAGTTATGTATATACGTTTCTTTTGCCATCTAGGTGGCTACATAAACAATAAAACTCATAAGTTATTACACATCTTTAGTCTCACAGAGAATAAATGCAAACATAGGCTAACTGACTGGCTGCTAAAATTTAACTGACTTTAATGATACTGAAAACATAAATAAAAACTTGATGACAAAGATAAATAAAAACTTGATGCTGTGGAAATTGTGAGACTTAGAAAACTTTTTGGATTCTAATGAAAAATGTATTCATTGTCAAAATTATTTTCGGGAATGACTCGCAAAAAGTATTCATATCTATATACTATACTGTTATAAAGCTGAAGAGTTTGTTAGTTTGCTTGAACACGCTAATCTCAGGAACTACTGGTCCGATTTGAATCAGTGTTAGATAGCCCATTTATCGACGAAGTCTATAGGCTATATATCATCACGCTTCGACCAATACGAGCGGAGCAGCGATGAAAATTGATGCGAAAACGGGGAAAATGTGACGCAGACGAAGTTGCGCAGGACAGCTAGTTGATTATATACATGGGAGACACCTTAGCTAAATAGTTCATTTAAAATAAAAAGGACGTGCGAATGTGTGTGTGTGTGTGTTTAATTCAACTCAGATGCCCATACCTGGAAGTGCATGGGAAATATCGACAGCCGTGATAACGTAGAATTTGAAATTGTAAGTTAACTTTTAAGTTAAAACCGGATGACCCATTCTAAATTAACATTCCTCTTAAAAAATAAACCGAGGGAACTGCAGGTATGAAATGCTTTAGCGATAGGGGATGATCACATTTTTTTTTCTTTGTCCGTCGGGTAGTTTATTGAAAAGTATTGGACACGTATTTTTTCTTTTTTCACGTGGTCATAAAATTACGGAGATATATTGAGTTGAAATGGCGCATGACGTCACATGTAGGTAAGTTTTATACCTACTTGTGACGTAGTGAGCCCCCACTCTCCAACTTTAATGAGTTTTAACTAAGTAATTTTTTGATATTTTGATAAAACAAAAAATACGTGTCTAATATTTTTGTATTACCTGTCTGACGGACAAAATAGAATGTCGTTTTCTTTACTCAGTCCGCACCCCTATTATCTTTATTCTTCCTATGTTACATATCCAACCCTACATTATCCACCATACTTTTATTTTTAGCTCCTCTCTTCAGAACACGAAAAGTATTTCCACTGAATCCGTCCAAACCGAATTACGTCCAAAATTCAAACTATCAAGCTCTCCGTCTACAGACAAAATGACGTTTGCATATCAAGTGCATGTGAATCCGGCGAGTATTTGTTGTAAGATTCCGTTTTGGCACGAATTTGTACCTAGTAGCCACGACATGGCTTGGATAAGCAGTTGGCACGAAATTTAGATTCATTCATGATCGATATTTGAAGAAATTCAAGCTGTTTTATTTGTAGGATTGGTCAATAGGGGTGCGGACTGGGTAAAGAACACGAAATTCTATTTTGTCTGTCAGACAGGTAATACAAAAATATTTGACACGTATTTTTTGTTTTATCAAAATATCAAAAAAATACTTAGTTAAAACTCATTTAAGTTGGAGAGTGGGGGTTCACTACGACCCGTAATTTTATGACCACGTGAAAAAATAAATTAAAAAATACGTGTCCAATACTTTACAATAATCTACCCGACAGACAAAGAAAAAAAATTGTGATCATCCCCTATTCGATTTGTGATTATCATTCGTGAAAACTTTTCATGAAATGTAACATAGGACTGCCTTGTTGGTCTAGTGACCGCAATTTCGTCTGCTGAACATGTCCTTGGTTCGATTCTCGGGTCGGGCTAATTGTTATTGGGATTTTCCATCTGCAATTTTTCATTAACAGCTAAGGAGTTAGGGCCCGGTTGGTGGCAATAGGCTCGCCTCTTATTACATAGGACTTAAACGTAACTGGCGAAATGTGGGTGTACAGGTACACCTCTGCCTAACCCGTCGGCGATTACAGGCGTGATGTTATGTTAATTATGTAACATACTCACACAACGTTTTACAAATTTTACATTGTTAGCCTTTTTCTTTGGCCAAAGAGCATTGCCATCCAACGTGGCAATACGGCCAGCCTTCTGGGCACTTTTCCCGTTGACAGGGATGTGGACGAATTTTTTGTCGCCCTGTTATTTTGATACTTGTTCATGTTTTATTTTTATTTTATATCTATTTGTAGTATGCAAATAATGTCATCATCTGCCTGGCCTTTTCCCAAACCATCTTGGGGTCGGCTTCCAGTCTAACCGGATGCAGCTGAGTACCAGTATTTTACATGAAGCGACTGCATATCTGACCTCCACAACCCAGTAACTCGGCAATACGATACCCCTTGGTAAGACTGGATGTCAGACTTTTTGGCTTCTGACTACTCGTAACGACTGTCAAAGATCTACAAATCACAGCCGGGACTAACGGCTTAACGTGCTTTCCGAGGCACGGAAGAAACTCGGTATGTAATTATGGTCACCCATCCACGGACCAACCTCGGCAAGCGCGGCTTGGATTATTTAGCCACGAGCTCCTCCTCTCTCCTCTCCTCTCCTCTCTGTATGTAAATAATTTACTAAATAAATAAGTAATATAATAAATCTATGTAGATCCAAGTCACAAAATTGCTGTACTTTAATTATATAATGAGGATGGATGTTTCAATACCTACAGCAACGATTGGAATGACACTGTCATGTCAGGGGGACACAATTTTAAACAGGTTGATTCTGTAACCAGGAAAAAAAGTTAGAAATGATTTCGTTTACCTATCTTTCGGTACATCATGAGCAATCATCATCTTCCTAGCCTTTTCTCGATTAGCTGTTATTATTTAGCCTCCTCCTCTTTCCTCTACCTTGCTCTTTCGGTACAAATTATTATTATTTTATTTTAGAGCCGACCCGCGCCCGACCCGCACATGTCCCGCGCCCGATCCGCGCTCGCTCCCTGTGTGTGATGTGCATGCACATTTGTACAGTGTATTTATAACTCATTTGAATGAGTGATGAATACACAGTACAAAATATTATGTTGATGAATGGAGAAACCGAGAGGAACCAAAAACCAAAGGAGAAGGAAAAATAAAAGATGATTGGATTGTGTGGAGGAATGATATGAATAAAAAACTTGAGAGGTGTCAAGGGACACCCGGATGGAACGAAGTTCCTTTCACGTACATAATATCAATACATTTTAGATTTAAGTTAGTGTGCGAAAAATAAAATTAAGGAAGATTAATCCTTAATTCGAAGCAATACGTCTTACTTAACTGCACAACCGAATTTGTACTTTGTAGTTCGGTCACCTAAAATAATAATCATATCTATCCTTACTCACATACACACCCCAATTGTACGTAATTTAAGGAAATTTCAACTTTATTTTAAAGAAATAAAGCTTACAATAGCTTACTATAGCAAAAAGTGTCGTGACAACTTTTCGTAAGAATTTTTTCCGTCTAGCTCCCTTTCACAACGCGCGATAAGGAACTTCGTTCCAAAAGCAGTCAATTTTAGCATGTTTTGAAGCATGGGAAACAAAAACGAGTTGTGCTTACACCTAGTGACATGAGACAAGGGTAGAAAGATGGTGAATTACTTTCCTAATGCTACGATTCTATCATGTTTTTAGATTGTCATGAAGCATTTAATTTTTGTGCCTACTATTTAAAAGCTTGCATTATAGTTGTCAATAAAACCAGAACTGCTTATACGTGTTGCTGGGAAGTTTGTTCCGCCACTTCTTCCCAGCTAAAACACTAGGAAGTGGCGAAGGGAGGGCGTTTTGGGGGACTGTCTCTTGTAATTTTAACGTTCAAAAAGTGCTGATTATCAGCCTAGTTTGAATAAATGACTTTTGATTTTGTTTTTTTTTTTATTTTGATACGAGAACTGGTAACAAAAACGTTTTTTTAAAAATAATTAAAGATTTCACAGACTTAATCTTCGTTACTACAGTTGACTTCAAAGAAACTTATTTTTTAATTGCACAGTTCTTAATTAAAATCGCAGTTAAGTGCGTTTTTTTTGGCTGTTATTAAATCTTGTTATTGCTGAATGGACCTAAACACGGCCCCTCAGTGTCAACATTGCTGTGAACTAATTATCCCTCATACGGCCTCCTACTCTATATACGATTTGTTGTTCGATATTGTTTATTTATAAAAAAAAAACTCACTATTCTTTCTTTATTGCGCTGTTATCGGGTAATTAAAACTATCATAGTGCTTCATCAAATTTTAAGTGCTTTTAAGGGTAATTTTATTTAATATAGTGTCTGCAGAAGGAAATAATAAAGATTAAAGAAGTGCAGTGCTAAATAGTAATTTAAAAAACATACTTAAGTGCTCCTTGTGACTGTCTGTTGTCAGCTACTACGCAAAGAAAGAATATAACTGAAGTAGTGCAAATCTGCAGTGCTTAGTGATAAAAAAGTGCGTTTCGTTTGGACTGTAACTGGTAAGTTACCTACAAAACTGCTGGCCTACCATGACATCTTAAAACATTATAGCCCTTTCACTCGGGTTGCACGACATTGGTCAAGTCAGATATTTGTCAAATCGGCAATTCGTCAAATTTGATATTGGTTCTTATTCCAGAGTGGGAAAGAGACGGAGCTATACAGGTTGTCTAGCTCCGTCTCTTTCCCACTCTGGAATAAGAATGAAACAAAAACGTTTTAAGACGTCATAGTAACCCCTCTGATATAAACTAGCTGAGTAAATAGGAAATCAGCGTAAAACTACATGCATATTTTCGGCAGCTTAAAATCGATAATATTAATTTTTGGCCGCTTGACACAATTACGTGTTGACATTGTTTTTTAAACGCCGTAATATTTCTGAATTTTCATCAAAAAAGATGATGAGTGAAACGATGTGAAGTGATGGAGTAAAGTTTTGACTGATTCGCAACCCCGCACGCGTAGCATGACCACTGTAGAAACGACTTTTGTCTACGGAAGATCGACATAATGACATTTGGAAAATGAAGACAATGACAATCTGCCTTTTTAGCGATTCTTCCGCCGACATGACACGTTTCAGGGTTGGGCCTACGAAACCAGGGCGATCTACAAGAGCGTTGGCCGTCGACGTACAGAGCAGAGAAGAATGGCAGAAGAAAGGGGAGGTCTATACCCAACAGTGGGTGATTTCGGTATAAAATGATGATGACATCCAAGAAGTATCTACAACCAGTAAAACCTGCAAATTAACCATCCATTTTTGAGGATTAAGGTACTTTACGCGGTGTAAATAATTGAGGTGAATGAAGATTACATGTTTTTAATGTTTCATGCAAACCATACATTGAACTGCCTATTATACAAAAGAGCAGTTTAATATAAAAACCGAAATTCTTAACTGTTCGCATCAATGAATTGAACTCTGTTCAGTGCTAAAAGTAAGCCAAAAATTCAATAATATTTGATCAAACCGAACTTTTCGTTAGACATCAAAAAGCTTTAGTATTTCAGAGTTTCGCTGTATGAGCAAATATGTTCTTTAGCAGCCAACAACCTGAAGACCGCTGAAATCCTGAAAAGCGACTTCAGAAGTGACACACTTTCTTGTAGGACGACAAGCTTAATATAAAAATTTATTTGTTTAAACTTCACGTACATTGGTGGTATACTCGCAGCAACTTTTAAAAGGGGTTTTTTCCTACTGTATTGATTAAGGTTTTACTTTTTCACGAACATGGAATTTTGGAAGCCATACTATTACGAAATAGGTCTTATCTCAACGTAGAAATCGTAATTTCACGAGCAAATCACTTTTCAGTTTTGCTAAGTGTATACATTTATTAGACGTGACTGTACATTGGCGGACTTAATGCTACAGGGCAAAATTCAATATTCTCAGTGATTTTACACTACGCAAGAGGGGCCATGTGGAACGGCTTTTTGTACCTAAGTGGAGCAATATAAATGAGAAACCTATTATAGTATACTTAATAATTAATATGTAAAACAAAATGAAAGGAAGAGTTGCAATAATAAATATTAACGCTACAGCTTACACACATAAAGATATAAATCAAATCATAGCAAACGTATCGAATCTTCGGCTGTAATTTTTAAGTCGTTAAAGGAAGTCAGAGGCCAGGAATTCCGACAACCAGTCTTACCAAGGGATATCGTATTACCCAGTACGAAATGGGTTGTGGAGGTCAGATAGGCAGTCACTCATGTAAAATACCGAGCCTAACATAATGGGAAAAGGCTAGAATATATATAAAACTAGTTGGCAGTTCTTTAAATCCGTATCTCACGCCCGTTGTTAGCCCGATAAATGCATTTCGACGACCGCGACGTCGAGTTGGTATCCCACAATTTTTGGGATTTCACGAGAAACGGCACAAGGGATTCCACGGGTTTAAATGTTCGTGCTTTAAAAGTTATCTGCGGTTATTGTTTTAATGGCGTATTCGTGTTAACGTCTTTTGTTTCGTTACTTATCTATTTATTTGTTGTTTTTGGAAGTGAGAGGGTTTAATTGACACGTACACATTCCACGCAACACATCAAGCCGTACATTTCCAGTATAAACATGGCCTCGCTTTGAATAGATTGCCCTTACAACGAGAGATCCACATAAACTAGTTTTTTAACCGACTTCCATAAGGAGGTTCTCTGTTCGACTGTATGTTTTTTTTTTTAAATTTATGTTCACCGATATCTTCGCCAGTTGTGGACCTATTTTCAAAATCCTCATTTTATTCTAAAGCCTTCTTTTGAGGTCATCATCATCATCATCAGCCTGTATTGTTCCCACTGCTGGGACGCAGGCCTCCTCTCTATGAGAGGGTCTCTTGAGGTAGTGCCATCTTATTGTCACCGAGTCAGAATCTGATGGATATGATGATGAAATCCCAGGGAAATCGAGGGCAACCCTCATATTTTATACGCACATGCAATGTTTTTCCTATACTCTCTTACGAAATTCAGATATGTGTGCCTAGTAATCAGCATCTCATGTTGCTAAGCTGGCGATGGAAGGTATAAGTCTGGATCTGATGAAGGGATCCCGGGGAAATTGAGAGCAACCATCAAATTTTGTGGGTATTTTTAGAAACAGTATTCTACCCATTTGTGGTCCCATCAAGTCCCATGGTCATCAGATCAGGATCAGATGATGGGATCCTGGAAAAATCGAGGTTACCCTCCATATTTTACAGGAACACATATGCATTATGCCTGGTAATAATTTCACTGGGCAGATGCATCAGCAGATGGATCACCACGAGCCGTCCACATGTCTGTAGGTCGATCAGTCTATGTTCATTCTCGTGAGACGCAACCGCACATAACATTTTTTTATTTATTTTAATTGAAATACAAAATATTTACCCAGACTCCCGTTAAATGTCCAATTACTTTTAATTAATTGAAAAAGGTAAATGATTAAATTATATAAATACATTTTCAACATTTTAATTTTTATGGTATTTATTTTTAATGTCCCACAAACAGGTTTCAGCTTGATATAGCTCAAGAAACTTAAAATTTCCTCGATGCTCATATTCATTTATGTACACAAAAAATAATTAAAAGGACAGTACATTAAGATAATAGAGCACAAAGATACTGCTTATTTAAAAAAAAAATTCTTCCAGCAGACCTGCGAAAGGAAAGCATAATTATGTAAGCCATTTCAAGTATTTTTACGAATGCTGCGCAAGTAGGAATAAGAATTAAACCGCAAGAAGCACGTGTGCACTCTCAATCACAACTCCGATCAAACAGATGCCTCGTCAGACGTGTGGACAGACGGCAGACGTTAGCGCCGAAACCCTTTGATCCGTGCCAAAAAAACCGATAAGAATCGGTTTCGAGGCGGACGCATCTGCTGACGTTAAATACCTACAAACAGACGCGCAAAATACCCCCTCTATACGTCGGCGGATGCATCCGAAGATGACGTCTGCAGATGCATCTGTTGACGTGTAGAGGAGACTTTAGATTGCAGTAAACTGGATGCGAGTACCCTGCTCACACATCTCTGCTCCGGTCTAGCCAGTACGCATCTCCGCACAGCGAAACCACAGAACTGGTAAATGGATACACCCTAGCTCTTCTGTATCTATGTCCTCTTCTCCGCTTCGCACATCTCCGCACGTCATCGCTTTGGTGGAGTCGGGCCTTAACATACTTACTATAGAAATTGCCTTGTAAAGAATAATCTCAAAAATCTAGCAAATTCAAATCTAATAATCACGTTAGTTATTGTGCTCGGTTGATGGCAATAGGCTCGCCCCCTATTGCATAAGACTTAACCCTTCGGAGATTACGAGGTGTAATGTTATGTTATATGTTCTATTTCACGTTCATTTCGATTTATATTTTAACATAACAAATCAAACAAAATTCAAGAACAAGTGCTTGAATCAGTTTTCAGGCGACATCTGTACGTGGCTTTAAAAATCACGACGTAGGACAGTGTGCTCCGTCCCGATATCATGATACAGAACAGAACAGGTTTGTCCCGCTCTGAATAGATGGCATATTACACGCACTTTTCAATAAATATTCGAAGACAGTTTGGTACAGTATCTCATACATTAGATATTGAAATTAAAAAAAAACATGAACTAATTGATAAAAGGTAAAATAAATTGGGGACTTAGATAGGTTTTATTCTTCCATGCTCAGTTTAGATTGAAGTTATATAATAATTATTTCAATTAATCTACAAGTACCTTTCGAGGCAAAGGCACAAACTTCTACCGCCTACGTACAAGAATGAATAAAAAAGAGGTTGCAGCTTCTAATTATAACATCGGTCATTGCGTCAGTATTCAGCGGTCCCTTAGTTCAAATGAACCAATAAATTGTCCCTTCAACAAAAGTTCAATAAGTCATGGCAGACGATTAAAATAACCTTGGTGCAGATGCAATGAAGTAGTTGCCAACAAAAGTCGGAAGCCACAACAGCTTTGTATTAGATTTAGCAACCAAACAGCCAACTGTTACTTGAAACAACACCATAAAAATCAAGGCAGCTCTGAAAATTCCACCATTTTATTCCCGCTCAGTGCCAAACTAGGCTGTATGTGAAACGCCATCGCGTTTTTAAATTCCTCGGCGCGTTCGAGTGACATTCCAAATTCAAAAGTGGTTATTTTTAATTTGTGATGTAAATTGTTTTTCTTTTGTTTCATATTTTTGTATTTTGAGTAGTGAAAAGTAAGTTTTGTGTAGTTGAAAGTTTTAATTAGTCAAAATTAAGCAAATTAAAGGTGAGTGTTTTGATTTTACTTAAAATAACTATAATTTTTGTGGGTAAGTAATTAATAATTATTTAGTTTGTCATTATCAGTTACCAATGAATACTCTTGATATTAAACAAATCAAAGCTATGATTGACATAAGCATTCTCTTAACATTCCTTCCAATGAAATATTACCAGTTATGGTACTTGTGATGAACCCGTTGGTCATGTTGCCTATGCAGCATGGGAACTGAATACGTCTTCGAATATCAATAACTTTAACTGTTGGCTTAACCAGTGAAACCTCTCAATAAGCCAAACAGCTAACCAAAGCGATGTATAAAGTTATGACATGCTTGTGCTACAATTCTAGGTAAATTTAAGTTTTGGTAGTCTTTTACTGCCAAGTAAACCCCTAGTATGATAGTTTTTTGTAGAAAACCCCTACAATCATATTCGCTGACTGCCTAACATGAGAAGTTCAATTAAATGCTGATTACAATACCTACGAATTACTGTCCTACTGCAGGCAGGGCAAAGGCTCTTCTAAGACAAAGAAGGCATCACCATCTGCCTAGTTCTCAATAGGGGTGCGGACTGGGTAAAGAAAACGACATTCTACTTTGTCCGTCAGACAGGTAACACAAAAATATTAGACACGTATTTTTTTTGTTTTATCAAAATATCAAAAAATTACTTAGTTTAAACTCATCAAAGTTGGAGAGTGGGGGCTCACTACGTCACAAGTAGGTCTAAAACTTACCTACATGTGACGTCATGCGCCATTTCAACTCAATATATCTCCGTAATTTCATGACCACGTGAAAAAAGAAAAAATACGTGTCCAATACTTTTCAATAAACTACCCGACGGACAAAGAAAAAAAAATGTGATCGTCCCCTATTATGTTCGGGTTGGTTTCCAGTATAACCGAATTCAGCAGAATACCAGTACTTTACATGGAGCGACTGCCTATCTGACCTCCACAACTCGGTTAGTACCGGGAAATATATTACCGCTTTGTAAGACTGGTTGTCAGACTTTGGAGACCTGTAACGATTGTCAAAGATCTACAAATAACAGTCGGGACCAACAGCTTAGCTGGCTTTCCGAAACACGGCGGAGACTAGGTACGTAATGGGCCGACCTTGGCAAGCACAACTTAAGATCAACCCATGCGGCTGTTATTTTTTAGCCACGAGCTCTTACAGAGTAGGCATGAGCATTTATCACCACGCTCGCTGAAAGCTGATTAGCGACGTCAACAAATTCATTTGTTAAATGTTTAATAAAAAACCGGCCAAGTGCGAGTCGGACTCGCGCACGAAGAGTTCCGTACCATTATAAATAAAACGAACAAAAAAAAAAATGTGTAGGAGCCCCCATAACTATTTATTTTATTCTGTTTTTAGTATTTGTTGTTATA
Organism: Cerastis leucographa; assembly: GCA_963082945.1. NCBI lineage: Eukaryota > Metazoa > Arthropoda > Insecta > Lepidoptera > Noctuidae > Cerastis > Cerastis leucographa. The sequence goes on along the minus strand of OY720357.1, from coordinate 18,733,030 downwards.
GCGGCAACAGAAATACATAATCTCTAGAGATTTCAACTGGCTAACTATCACGGTTCATGAGATACAGCCTGGTGACAGACGGACGGATGGACAGCGAAGTCTCAGTAATAGTGTCCCGTTTGACCCTTTGGGTACGGAACCCTAAAAAGAGAATAGTGATCCAGTTCCAATGTCGGGTTCGACACAAAAGCGTAGGTATAATGAGGTTTAGTGTGAGTACCTTCATTCAGATTAACTCCAGTCAGAAAGCTGCTGTCTGTTGTTTTGAAAGAAGTAAAGACATTAGCTATAGTTTTTTTTAAGTAATTATTAGCTTTGTGTAACTTAAACTATCTCTTAAATTTTCAAAATCATTGCCAGGAGTCCTTAGTCCTTCACACTTAAAAGTGAAGACCAGTGTCATACTTAGGAAGCACTGAATCACAATGCTGGATAGTTTAATAAAGATGATATATCTAAGATAAGATATTGACAGTCGTTACGAGTAGTCAGAAGCCAAAAAGTCTGACATCCAGTCTTACCAAGGGGTATCGTATTACCCAGTTACTGGGTTGTGGAGGTCAGATAGGCAGTCGCTTCATGTAAAATACTGGTACTCAGCTGCATCCGGTTAGACTGGAAGCCGACCCCAAGATAGTTTGGGAAAAGGCTAGGCAGATGATGATGATCTAAGATGAGATATATAATGATGTATACATCATTCGGTCGAAAACATCTCGTAAGATTTAATATGATTTATTATAAATCTGTTAATGTTTATTGCTGAACATAAGTCTCAACCTGTTGACAACTTTGATGAACGTCGCCCCACACTAGGAATTTCTCCTGTATCGTGGGTCCGTTTACAAACATTTAAACTCACATACACAAACAGCCAGACCAGGAACAACTATCTGTAGGCCTTACAAATATTTGTTCCGTGCGGGGATCGAACCCACGACACGCAGCGCATCTGTCGATTGCTCAACCACTGCGCCAACCGTGCCGTCAATATTATTAATATGCGTCGTTATTATTCAGCCTTTCTATAAAGCTAAGATTTTGGCCTTATTTTTCCAAATCTTCCATAGAAGTAAATAACAGCCTGAGTTCATAAACATACCATTTAACTTGATAGCTGCTGATACATTAGACGATTAAAATAGTTATCTAAATCTTAATAATCATCAATTAATCAAACTGAAAATAACGGCTTGACGTTCCCATAAAATAGAATATGTTGAGCAGGTGTTGATACAATAGTGTAACACAAATTCATTTGTCATTTGCACGTGATTTGACTTGCTAAATTATCTCTTGGAATTTTGACAATTATTGTATGCTGGCTAGCTATAAATATTTTATGGCCACCTGCTATTTTGTCAATATGTACCTATAAAAGAAAGACAGAGGATAGACGCATTTGAAATGTGGTGCTGGAGGCAGATGCTCCGAATTCCATGGACAGCCAAACGCACAAATGTGTCTATCCTTTCCCAACTCGATATCAAGGCCCGATCAAAACATCGACAAAACTCGGGGCCATACCTGCAGCTTCCGCCTCCATCATGGCGGCAGTGGAGGCTAGCTTCCCTCCACCTGGCGAAGTGGCAAAACTGCGGGCGGAGGTCGCCCGTCTGACGGCCGCCACGGAGCTTCTCCGCGAGGAGAACATGAAGCTTCGGGCAGACCTGACCGGTCTGCGAGAGTCTGGCTCCCGCGAGGTGCCTCTGCAACAGCAGAGCCAGCCTGTGCCGGAGGAGAACCAGGTGCTGCACCTGGTTCGGCAGGAGCTGGCTGCCGTCCGGGCGCGGTTCTCTGTCCTGGAGGGCATTGTACTGCGCCCCCCCCTGGCGGCGAACAAGGTGGCCGCTGCCCCGGGGGCGGGCTCGGGCCCGAATGCGAACCCGGGCCCGAGGGAGGTCCCGGGCCCGAGGGTGGTCCCGGGCCCGAAGGCAGTTTCATATGCGGCTGCTGCGGCTGCCAATTCTGAGCCAGGGCAGTCTGGCCAGCCCTCAGGCAGGACTAGGGCGGGCCCTGGAAAGTCGGCTCCGCCGAAAACGTCAGCGGCCCAGAAAAAGGGCAAGGTAGCTCCTCAGGTGGTGGCAGTGCCAGCAGCAAGCCGGCCGCAGCCACCGCCGCCACCCACCATGCCTGCCACGGCCGAAACCGAGTGGCAGGTGGTCGGGGAAAAAAGGAGGAAGGGACGAAAGGCGGCCAAAAAGGCCCGCAATGAGGAGAGAAGGCGTCAGCACAAGGCGCGAAGCGTCGCGGCTCGACTCCGCGCCCCGAAGACCGCAGCTGTAGTGATCACACTACAGCCGGAAGCGGAAAAGAGGGGCGTGTCATACCGCGACGTGCTGACAAAGGCGAAGGCGACGGTGAATCTCGGGGAGCTTGGGATCACCGGGGGACTCCGGCTCAAAGTCACCGCGACAGGGGCTAGAGCGCTGGAGATCCCCGGAGAAAATAGCGGCCTGTCCGCTGACGCTCTGGCTGAAAAGCTCAGAGCGTCCCTAGATGCGGATGAGGTCCGAGTCTCCAGGCCCGTCAGATGCGCAGACATGCGCATCCTGGGTCTAGACGACTCAGTGACCCAAGAGGAGGTGGTCGCCGCCGTCACCAGGACCGGTGGGTGCCCTGCCGAGCAGGTCAGGGCAGGCACCCTACGTCCGGACAACTCGGGCATGCGAACCGTAATGGTAAGCTGCCCTGTGACGGCGGCAAGAACGATCGTGGAGGCTGGAAGGCTCCTGGTAGGCTGGGTGTCAGCGCAGGTTAAGCTGCTGGAACCCCGACCTCTGAGGTGTTACCGGTGCCTCGTGGGACACCACGTGAGTTGTCAGTGCACCTCGGAGGTGGACCGCAGCGACGTCTGCTTCCGTTGCGGTCAGCCCGGTCATATGGCCGCGGCCTGCTCTGCCCCACCGCACTGCACTGCATGTGTGGCAGCGGGCAAACCGGCCGATCACCGGGCTGGGGGCAGGGCCTGCGTACCACCCACCAGGACCAGGGGCAAGGGAAGGCCCTCAGCCACCGCCACCACCGTCGCCATCGCCGCAGTAGTTGCCGCCACTGTCGCTCCCGCCACTGCCGCCAGTACTGCCGCCGCATCAACATCTGTCGCGGGGCTCTCACAGGGGGCCCGGGAGGGGGCTGAAATGGAGTGCCAATAATGGCCCCATTACGCCTCCTCCAGGCGAACATCAACCACTGCCGCTGTGCTCAGGATCTGTTGCTCCAGAGCATGGCGGAGTGGTTGATTAACGTCGCCGTGGTCGCTGAGCCGTACTTTGTCCCGCCCAGGGAAGACTGGGTGGAGGACCTGAGCGGCTCAGTGGCCATAATTTCGTCGGCCGCCACCGGTACCCCGACCCTTGAGAGTGTCAGGAAGGGTCAGGGTTGCGTAGCAGCACGGTTCGGGGAGATCGTCGTAGCGGGAGTCTACTTCTCCCCGAGCCGAACTCTCGCCGAGTTCCACAACTCCCTCATGGAGTTGAGTGTCGTCATCCGCAGCTATTCCCTCCCCGTGCTTGTGCTCGGGGACTTCAATGCCAAAAACTTGGCTTGGGGTTCTCGTTGCACAGATGTGCGGGGTAGGATGGTGGAGGACTGGGCTCTGGAGGTGGGCCTGGTCGTCCTAAATCGGGGTTCTGTCCCCACGTGTGTGCGGATGCGGGGCGAGTCGGTGGTGGACATCTCGTTCGCTAGCCCCGCTCTGTCACCGCGTGTCGTTGACTGGCGCGTTATGGAGGGGGTGGAGACCTATTCCGACCACCGGTACATCCGGTTCGATGTCTCCGCCCAGGACTCAAGCGCGCCGGTCTCACAGGCCCCGAGTGGTCCGCGTTGGGCGCTGAAGCAGCTGGACCGGGAGCTCCTCCTGGAAGCCTCGATAGTGCAGGCCTGGGTGACATCACCGAACAGGCCTGCCGACATCAACAACGAGGCAGGGTGGTTCCAGGAGGCCATGTCCGACATATGCGACGTGGCAATGCCCCGAGTTCGGCCAGGACGCGCCCGGCGTCAGGTGTACTGGTGGTCGCGAGAGCTGAAGTCTCTGCGCGAGGCGTGCGTCGCCGCGCGGCACCTGTACGCCAGGCATCGCAGGCTCCGCATCCGCCCTGCGGATGCGGCAGCCATTGAGGCGGAGCTGTACGAGGGATACAGAGCAGCGAAGACCGCCCTCCAAGAGGCTGTCCAGCGGGCCAGGGACCTGGGCCGCGAGGAGATGCTGGAGACTCTCGACAGAGATCCGTGGGGGCGCCCTTACAAGATGGTGCGGGACAAACTCCGCACCTGGGCCCCCCCGCTGACGCAGAGTCTCCGCCCTCAGCTCGTGGAGGACGTGGTGAGCGCTCTGTTCCCTCTGCGAGGGGAACATCCTCCCCCGCCTATGGCTCCGCCGCTTGCGGTGCCAGAAGTGGACCACAACGAGGACGATGACGACATTCCCGAAGTGACCGGGGTAGACCTGAGAGTGGCGGTAGGCAGGCTTAAAGCCAAAAATACCGCCCCGGGACCCGATGGCTTGCCTGGCAAAGCCTGGGTCCTGGCCTCGGAGGCTCTCGGGCCCCGACTGGAAGGGCTCTTAAGCGCATGCTTGGAGAGAGGCCAGTTCCCGCTTCGTTGGAAGACGGGGAAGCTGGTCCTCATCCGGAAGCCGGGGCGCCCTGCGGACTCTCCGTCCGCATACCGGCCCATTGTGTTGCTCGACGAGGTGGGCAAGCTCTTTGAAAGAGTCATTGCGAACCGCCTCGCCGGGCACCTTGTGGGGATGGGGCCGGATCTTGCGGATCACCAGTTTGGTTTCCGCAGGGGGCGCTCGACGGTGGACGCCATCATGCGCGTGAGGGCTCTCACGACGGGGGATGCGGTGTCCCGGGGTGGGGTCGTCGTGGCGGTGTCTCTTGACATCGCCAACGCCTTCAACACCATGCCCTGGAGCTGCATTAGGGAGGCACTCCGGTATCACCGGGTGCCGACCTACCTTCGTCGTGTGGTCGGGGACTACCTGACAGACAGGGCCGTCATCTACCCTGGTCGCAACGGAGAGTGGAACCGGCGAGAGATGTCATGCGGTGTTCCACAGGGATCGGTTCTGGGGCCGCCCTTGTGGAACATCGGCTACGACTGGGTGCTGCGCGCCGACCTCCCTAGCGGTGTCAGCGTAGTTTGCTACGCTGACGACACGCTGGTGCTGGCACAGGGGAGGTCGCACGAGGCGGCGGCCGAACTTATGACACGCGGGGTTGCGATAGTCGTGGAGAGAATCCGGCATCTGGGTCTCGAGGTGGCATTGCACAAGTCCGAGGCCATGTGCTTTCATGGGCCTCGGAATGCGCCACCGTCGGGATCCACACTGACGGTAGGAGGGGTTTCCATCGGCGTCGAGTCGACGCTAAAGTACCTAGGGCTTGTCCTCGACAGCCGGTGGAACTTCGTTGAGCACTTCCGACGTTTGGCCCCAAAACTAGAACGGGCAGGGGCTGCATTCAAGCGGCTCTTGCCCAACCTGGGGGGTCCAAACGCCTCCTGCCGGAGGCTCTACGCGGGGGTCGTGCGGTCCATGGCCCTTTATGGGGCCCCGGTGTGGGCGCGTTCTTTAAGGCGGCGAGCCGCCCATTACCTGAACGCGCCCCAGAGGGTGGTAGCCGTAAGGCTGATCCGGGGGTACCGCACGATCTCCGGCGAGGCGGCGAGCCTCTTGGCCGGATTGCCACCATGGGATCTGGAGGCGATGGTCCTCGCGCGCCTGCATGAATGGCGCGCGGAGGCACTACGCCGGGGGGAAACTCCGCTGCCGCGGCAAATTGTCGCTCAGCGGACAGACCTCCGGCGCGATCTCATGGTGGCATGGAGACAGCGACTATCGCAACCACGTGCAGGGCACGCCACAATAGTGGCGATAAGTCCCCTCTTTGAGGAGTGGCTAGAGAGGCGGCACGGCGCCCTCACCTTCCGCCTGACGCAGGTCCTCACCGGACACGGTTGTTTCGGGAGGTTCCTGCACCGAATTGGGCGGGAGGAAACGCCCGGGTGTTACCATTGTGAGGATCGGCCGGAGGACACGGTGGAGCACACCGTGGAGCTCTGCCCCGCTTGGGCTGAGCACCGCCGTGACCTCTCGCGACCGGCCCTGGTTCAATCCATGGTCCGGAGCGAGAGGGAATGGGAAGCCGTCGCCTCCTTCTGCGAAGCAGTCATGCTAGCGAAGGAGGTGGCGGAACGTGAGAGGGAGAGAACCTCACGTCCCAGCCGCCGCGGGAGACGCCCCGGGCGTCGGGGGGCAACCAGTGGCCCCCGGCCACCGTAGGCGCGAGCCTGTGGACGGTGAGTAATGGGTTAGCTCACCGTCCGTCCGTCTTATGACGACAGGCCATGTCGACGGCGCGTACGTGTTCCACGCGCGCCTCAAGGAGATGTCAGCAAACCGGAAGGGGCCCGAGAGGGCCGATGCCTGCCAGGGCTGCGGGTTGTTCGAAAGAGATACCGCGGCCCTGGAACAAAAAGGGCGAAGAAGGAACATGGGTGGGTTTTAGTCAGTACAAGTCTGACACTCCCTCCCGCTCCGCCCAGAGCGGGAGAAGTCATTTGATGATTTCCCATCCGAAAAAAAAAAAAAAAAAAAAAAAAAAAGCCCCGATTGTCAACAGTTTGCCTAAAGCGTATCTTGAAATATTTCGGCCACATAATGCGAAGGGGAGACAGCAGCCTTGAAAAGCTGGTCATTGTTGGCAATGCCGAAGGCAAGAGAGCACTAGGCCGGTCGCCAACACGATGGTCCGCCCAAGTAAAAGAGGCTATATCCTCAAGCAAATTTCAGCAGGTGGTGATAGCAACTTTGGACCGGAGTCGATGCAGGCAGATTGTCCGTTTAAAGGGGTCCGGTGACCACGATCCTCAGTAATGAGGGATTGAAGAAGAAGACCTATAATAGACTGAACGTATCTTTTTTTTATCTTTTAGTCGCTGTCCTAAAATCTGTCGTTACTCGGGGTAGGCGCAACTCCTTTTCTTCTATCTATTCTCCCTGACCAACCGTCACGCTATTATTCCCTCCTCTCTTTCATCATCATCTGCCTAGCCTTTCTCCAAACTATCTTGGGGTCGGCTTCCAGTCTAACCGGATGCAACTGAGTACCAGTATTTTACATAAAGCGACTGCCTATCTGACCTCCACAACCCAGTGACTGGGTAATACGATACCCCTTAGTAAGATTGGATGTCTGATTTTTGGCGTCTGACTTCTCGAAACGACTGTCAAAGATCTACAAATGACAGCCGGGACTAACGGCTTCACGTTATTTACGAGGCACGGAGGAAAGTCGGTATGTAATTATGGTCTCCTATCCACGGACCAACTTCGGCAAGCACGGCTTATCCTTAAAGAACGACCCGTGCGGCTGGCATTATTAAGCCACAAGCTCCTCTCTTTGATATTCCTTACAAAATCCATTCATTTTTTCTTAGATCTTATAGGTGGGTAGGGCCTCCCTATCCATCTACATTTAAATTCATCACTGTGAAAATCACATGCATTTCATCCCTCCTCACCAAGACATACCAAGACAAACGATTCTCTTTAAACTTTTCTATAATACCTTGATTAAAATACCTTGGTTAAATATACCCTGGTGCTACGAGCTGTACGAAAAATATAGGTTAAAAGCGCAAACGTAATTATTTACGGTCCGCATCATAATATGGAGACCCATCTACTTCTATTTGCATTCACAGTTTATCTACAATATTTTCTGTTTGGGCCCAGTAAGTGTCACATTAACTCAAATTGCTAACGTTGCTCATAATGCTGCCAAACTAAAATGGGACTGGGCTGGCCATGTCTGCCGGATGCCGGCAAAGCTGTGGGCCCACATTTCACAAAACTGGAGCCCTGAGGCAGCTAGACGGGGTCGCGGCAGACCAAGAAGAAGACGAGAAGAAGACGGCGGGAAGTCTTGGATGGTTTTCACTGTTTTTGCCTCTTGAGGCTTGGAGGCCTTTACCCAGGAGTGCGAAGGATCAGGAAGATCATAAGTAAGAAAATAAAAAAAAAGTGTCACATTTACTGCGTCAGAAGGCAAAGTCTCTTGACGATTTAAATCTTTACGTTTTTAGACCTCGAGTTTTTAAACTACTGTTTACTATTTAGACTATGTCGGTTAAATATTTACATCTATGTTCATTTACATGATATTAGTCAGACGAAAAAACTTTAACTAGCCCTTATCATAGATATCAAATCTTTATTCTCCTCATTTGCTTGCAAATGTTGAGATAATATTTGTATACTACATGATAACATTAAGATGTTGTTAATCAGAAATAGTAGTATGAATTTTACATCTTATATCTTTTTTCCTACTACTATTATATTAAAAATCTTTCGATTTTTGAGGATGGGTGGATTTGTTACTCTTTCACGTAAAACTTCTTAACGGGACTGCCTCGTTGGTCTCGTGATCGACCGTAGGGTCTTGGGTACGATTCCCGAGTCGGGAAAAAGTGATATTGGGTTTTTCGATAAGGATTTCTCAGTAGTAGCCCGGAGTTTGGAAGTAGGCGGTATGATATTTATTTATATACAAGGTGTTGTTTTGCGTCCTCGTCAAAATTTAAGAGGATGCCACAAAAGACGTAAATAATCAATTAAAATTACGGTACCTAGTTAATTATTAATAAACGGTGATTTTTTTGGCTGTTTAAGTTTGTTAGTATTTCAGAATTACCCCCTTAACGTGGTTTAGGGAATAAGATTTGAGATTGTTTGTATCTACAAAAGGCCGGTTTTAGGGCGGGGATCAGACAGGCCGCTTTTAAAACATGGGTGGTTCACACTTACCGATTTCCGAAAAAATTAAAAATTATCTATCATATCATGTATATTATATAAATTATAAATAGGTACTTAACGGGTTTGGATGGAATTTGGCACACGCGTAGTTTAGGTACAACCTGGATTAACACATGATTTTTAACCTAATAGTACGATCCCGTGGGGCAATTACCTAAACTCCACGCGGACAAAGACGCGTGTTTACACTAGTTTAATCATAATCTCAAATACAACACTTTATAAATACACGTGATAACCTAATAATAAAACTTCCTATTGTTTCCTCACTGTTATGGCATTCAAATATTAACATAGTATTATCAGATGCTGATGCTTGTCAGTGTTGCATAAATATATTGAGACTGCCAAGCGGAGACGTTTCTTCTGTAATACTTGTATTGGAAATGTGACGGAAGAGTATTGCAAAATTGTAAAGGAAGTTACCAGTACGGAGAAAGTACCAGGGATAGCACTTTTGGGAGAACAGTAAGTTTCGTTTTCGTGTGAAAGTCATTCTGAATTTTTGTACATTTGAAGGCACATGAGCTGCTAGCAATATAAGATCTACACTTTTTGAAGTCTAGGCCATGATAGTTGGTTAGTCGCTGAAGATTTAACGTCACAGAACTGTCAGAACTCTGGTCACTAGTGCTGATAAGCTAGCCAATACATCCAGCCATTCACCCAAAATGATAGCTCGCGTCTTACTTTTGGCTTTTTTCTGTATGAAAATTCAAGCTTAATAGATAATTGTACTGTCATTAAAATACAAATTAATATTGGTTTATTTATCAAGCCAAACTGGTAATACACTTCTTCATTTACAACTATCGAAACTTTGTATTTAATCCAGCTTTGATGGGTTTCTGTCAAGGAAGATGCAGACTGTCATCTGTCAAATGTTACTCGTCAGTCACTTAAAATCATTTACATCAGAGTGAAAATTAAAGAACAAGATCATTGATCTTGTAATGAGTGTTTCAACCCGCACTATAGTGTTTCGTCTATTATTGGCACATGCATGTTGGCACGTGTTCACAATAATAGCTGGATGCAGCGTCCAATTTTTCATTTTAAAGGTGGACACTGACCGAGAGTGTCTTGTGTAATTGTCTTGTCTAATTTTGAGCGGTACAAATTAGAATAGGTTTCTAACTGACGAACATTGACTTGTCGATTTTAACAAATTGGTCTTACTGCACATCATCAACATCATTCTATTGCCCTTATCGTAATTCATTTGGGTTCTTCTTCGTCCAGATTTCTTTATTACTCGTCATCAAACCAGGCACCACCTTTATTGCCATATCATTCTTCAGACAGACCATCCATCATTTATTTGGTGTTCCTTTACTTGGACACTCATCCACATTCATACTCAAAAATTTCCTCCTCACATTACTGCAGAAGATTAATTGAGGAAAAGCTGGCAGGCAAAACCAATAAAAAAAAATATAGAGAGAAAACTAACTTTTGCTAAAATTGGAATGTCACTCGTCATTTTCAATTCAGAACGGATAGTAATAAACATTAGACAACAGACAATTAAACTAACAGTAACAGCAAGTCATTGCCACGAATTCATCGACCTAAAGCTCATCCCACACTTATAATCACTGCACAGGATCGGTACCAACTTAACGATCCAAGACTCGTAGCTGCATGGAGTTTTGTATTACTAAATAGGCTTGCGTTTTGCCGCAAATCGCCTGAAGTGAAGCGATGATGTGACCTAGGGAGGAGCAGGCTGGCCTATAAGAAACCCATTCGAACTTTAATGAGATCCAGATTATGATAATCGAGACACAAAGAATCCGACATTGAATTCCAAGTAACTTGAACAACCCAACTTGAGGCAATGCTGATCACGTGCAGTGCTTTTGACTGTGCGTTGACCATAAGACGCCGGATCGTTTGCAGTAACAATTGAGTATAGATAGATGACACATTCGCTAAGACATTGCACTCGATGTAATGACCGGGTGTGTGTTCATAAGGGAAGCGCACATTACAATGGCATTGGGCCGCAGCGTATCGTATTTATTTTCAAAAAGTGAGACTGTCCATACAAAATCTACAAAATGTAGGAGTTTTGCGTTGCGGTCAACCGCCTAGCCTTTTTCTCCATGAAATTATACGAGACTTGCAATCAGTGCACTGCATCCACAATTTGATCATACCTGTTTGACCGAACGATAGATCTATATATAATAAAGAGGTGGAATTTTCTGAAGCTTCTCTGTTTCCTTATTACTTTAATCTGGATATCTTCAAAGTTCAAGTGAATCAGTTTCTTTTAAGCAGGCGTGCTTCACCCTAGGCTGCATTATCGCTTCAGATCAGGCGAGTTGTTACCAAAATGGCCTTTAGGGGGGTAATCTTTGGAACCACTGATCTGAAATCGAAAAAAATCTCGCACTAACGGAAAGCTATATTATCCTCGAATGTCATAAGATCCATTTTAAAGTTAGTGAGTTCAGATATTTCTGCAAAATTTCTATTCCAATTTTGGCATGATAATATAGTATAGGAAAGTTTTATACTATAGAAACTACTATAGTATAGTATAGAAACTCCAACAAAGTGGACGCAGTCGAACGAAGTTTTTATCTATTGCCAATTTACCAAGCATTAGAGCATGATTTATAATACCATCGTATGTTTTGTTAGATCTATTATGTAGATATTTCCACTGCCCGTTAGTCCGTTCAGATTCATTTAAGAAATGATTTGACTCGAGGTTGGGGACCACCTTATTTAATAATTTTGGCTCCATTTCTAAAAGTGTGTTGTTACTTCATAAAGATCTGCACATAATATTCTTCTTTCTCCCGTGCCACTTGAAACATCTCTTTATGAATTCCCGGCTTTATTTTCAAAATTAAATCAATAAGCAATTAAATTCTTTATTTCAATACAGAGACAACATATATGTCCCACAGACAGGTCCCCTAGCTTCCAAACTTGGTTTTCACCAGGTGACTTGGGAAATTAAAGAGTTTGGAAATTACTTCTCATATTTTATTAATTGCCTCGTCACTAACACAGATGTACTTATGTACATTATCCGATTCGCAATTTCTCCGAACTACGATTTCACGTTTCCTGCTACAAAAACAAAACACAAAAGAACGTTTTTCAATAAGAACGATCAATAAATATCAATATCCACAACATATTTATTACGATTTACAACTGTAAGTACTCTTGGCATATCACACAAGTTTTAAAACTCTCAAAGTAAATGATTCATGTCGGTATGCGGTTGTGATGGACTGTGGCGCTGATATCACTTCTGTTGGATTGTGATTTAGTAGCTCAGTATAAGGATGGAAATCCACTTGCATTTGTTCTTCACATAATGCGAACAGGCAGTTCAAAAAGTAGGAACTAAAGTCGAATGACGTTTTTCCCTGATAAATAAAAAATTGTTGTAAATACTTCATCGTCATCAGTGTTTATGCATTGGGTAACAAATTTTTTTTGTGTATTTTTGTTAGCTGTTTTTTTTTAAGTGAAACTTCTTATGCGACTTCCACCCAGTTTAACGTTTTCATGGAGGGGGAATATTTTATATTACCCACTAAGAGATGGCGCTATTACAAGATTTGTGACTACGTAGTTCTACTAGATATGCAAGATGGCGTGCAAACAGTCATGCATTCGACTCTTCGGTGTGACCAGCCTTCGCTCAATTTCCATGAGTAGAATAACCTCGATAAACTTATGTAATAAAAAGTGTACAACAATAAAACAAAAAAATATTATTTAGAAGCTCAATAAAATAACGAGAGTGAATGCGTGACACTCGAACGCAAGCGTGTAGTATTACGAAGTTTCACTTCTAACGCGCGGAGGGACTCCACGCACTTTTTTTTTTACTATTGCTCTTATTATGGTGGGACCTTATAGAAGGCATTGAGCACGGTTGATGGCAACCTGCTCCCCTCTATTACGTGTGGGTGTACTATAAGGTACACCCTCTGCTTAACCCCTCGAAAATTACAGGCGTGATGTTATGTCTTGCGATAATAGTGATACCCTTGTTAAATTGATTCTCATAACACGTCTTAACGACTTATAATGAAAACAGAATCAGAAGGGCATTTTGTCGTAAGTGTGAAAACGTATTTCGGACTCGGCGAGTGCATCATCATCTGCCTAGCCTTTTCCCAAACTCTCTTGGGGTCGGCTTCCAGTCTAACCGGATGTAGCTGAGTACCAGTATTTTACATGAAGCGACTGCCTATCTGACCTCCACAACCCGGTAACTGGGTAATACGATACCCCTTGGTAAGACTGGATGTCAGACTTTTTTTTTTTTTTGGACTCGGCGAGTGCATTCGACCGATTATGCTTATTACCTCCAATGGAAGTAAAACTAAGTGCAGTTAGGAAGCCATATTTTTCTTGAAGGATTTTCGATAAATCCGTGCATGCTACTGCGGTTTAAGTCTCCGTGGTTTATATATGGCTTTTATCGAAGAAATAGTTCCTAAATGGTGACACTTTACTGTAATGGCCGAAATTTATTGCCACGTTACATACTACTATACGTACTTGCGGCTTGTGTTTTAGCTCTCCGTAAATGTTAGGATTAAAAACATACCTACATTACATCGGAAGTTATGTTATGTAAAACAAAGCAGTTTGTTATGAAAATTGTACACAATTTTTTAGGGTTCCGTAGCCAAATAACAGAACCGTCCTGTCTGATCGTATGTCACAGCACAGTCAAGATTGGTTTTTGTTTTCTTTCCTTTTTTTATTTTAAAAATTCGTTGACCTAGGATTTTTCCTGTATCGTGGTGCGTTCACAAACATTATTTTAGACTCAACCATTTAACAAACATTTATACACAAACAGCCAGACCTAGAACAATATACAAATATCTGTCGTGCGGGTATCGAACTCACGACACGCAGCGCAGCAGTCGATCTCTCAACCACGGCTCCAACTATGCCGTCGTATCAAGGTGTCTTCTAAGAACCCCTACACAAAATTAATGAGAAATACGAAAAAAAAATTGGATTGCCCTCCACACAAAACAAACTATAACTGAAGTTTAAAAACATTTTTCTGCGTATATAATATGGGTTATATGGAAGTAGCTGTCCCACGCAACTTCGTCTGCGTCACATTTTCCCGTTTTCGCAACATGTTTCATTGCTGCTCCGCTCCTATTGGTCATAACGTGATGATAATTATATAGCCTATGTCCTTCCCCTGGTTGAAATCTATCTTCTTGCCAAATTTCATTAAGATCCGATCAGCCGTTTAGTCGTGAAAAGGTAACAAACAAACATACAAACATACAAAAAAACAGAGTGACTTTCGCATTTATAATATTATAGTATGGATGGGTATACGTAAAGGGTGTAAAACACCTCTTAACGAAGCCGAAAGCCACTGGTTCTCCCTGTTATTGCGATCATTTTTTTGTTCTACACCATACCTGGGAACCTTCTAGTTACGAAGATATTAGGGGTCAAAGTTCCAACTTTTTGACAAGAATTTATTTAAATACAAGTTTTTGATGTAAGATTTTTACTTTAAACACCTCCACGACCCCCGTACTATTCAATCCGTCCATCAGCACAATGTTTTGAGTGCGTTACATTGAGTTCTACCACAAAACATAATTTTACACCCCCCAAAAAAAGTCGTTTCCCAGCAATAATTTTTGCGTAAAGTTACTTAGTTTCATGTACAGAATGCTTGGTTGACGGCTTCGTGATGAGGTGATTTACACGGTGTATATGGGCTAGTAGAACTTATAAAAAACTTTAAATGAAGGTTGTTTTCAATAAGATTTGATTTTGTGTTTGAGATATAAGAATCAATCGATATGTGAGTATTTTTCTTGAAACTTTGGCATTCAGTTTGTTTTTACTAACATGCTGTGAAAAACTAATTTAGTTTTGTTGTTGATTGTGAATAATAATTGACATATTAATGAGGATTAATTTTTAGTTAAAATATTGTTTGGAGCGACAGAATCCTTCGAGCGCGAGTCAGGGGGTCTACTCTCGAAGCACGAAATCCGTAGTTTCGGCCGAAGTCACGGTCTTTTCCTACTCTTTATGACTTACGGACATAAGATTCGTTAGGGGCCCGAACTAAAAATGAATGATAATACAATTGGACAGTAGTCCTTACTCCCGATGTGTTTTCAAAACTCATGAATCTCAAGTCATTAGGGAGAAGGAATCATTTCGAAGTACAAAGCTAGATACGGACGGATCCGTATTTTCGTTGCCGGACTTAGAGAGTAGGCCCCCAGATTCGCACTAGGCCGGTTTTATGTTTAATAATAAATGTACTACAAGGCTAAGTTGACATTGAAAACAAATTTGATACCTACTTAATGTTGCAATTATTATTCTTTTTATTCATTTCACGATCGCCAGTAGTTATCGTCCATGTGTGAAATTGGTTTTCCGACTGACTGGAGTTTTTTTTTTATATTCGGTTCGAGGAAATTTTACATGAATAGTTTAAGGTATGTTGTACTTATCTATTTATTAACACTGACATGTCCGCCTTAGGGTGGTATTAAATGGGCCAGGAAGGAACATGGATGGGTTTTAGTCAGTACAAGTCTGACACACCCTTCCGCTCCGCCCAGAGCGGGAGGAGTCATTTGATGATTTCCCATCAGAAAAAATAAGTGTGGTATTACACTTAACCAATATCTTTGTCCAATGTACTCGAACAGAGAACAAAAAAATGTAACGAACAGCTTTGAGTCATCACGAACATTGGACAAAGATATTTGATACGTGTTATACCACCCTTAGGGCTCGTGGCTTAATTCCCTAATAACAGCCACTTGGGTTCATCTTCAAAGTTGGATGTGTGACCATTATTAGTTTCCCTTCGTACCTCGGAAAGCACGTTATGCCTTGGGTCCCGGTAGTCATTTGTAGATATTTAACAGTCTTTATAGGTATCCTCAGCTATTCTTTTCTGATCAATTTCGTTGCGGGTTCCAAGACAGTTACTTAAATTGTTTTTCTAGGACTTGGTCGCCAAGGTTGATTCTGGGTTGCAAGAGTTGCAGTAGTTTAGTAATACTTTAGTAATACTACAAAACCATGTGCATGCTATAATACACTACTATGTGTATTGTGGGTACTCGGTGCCTCTACAATTTTTTTTTGTATTTACCAACATTGCATGTTCCATTGAATTCATCGTTACAGAATAAATCAAGTTAACTTCTTCAATGTTATTTCAAGTTTAAGCATCAAATAGCTTCATAGCACGTTGGTGCTTTAGTAGAGGCAAAGTCACAGGTGCGAAAAGTCGTAACCTATAAACCTAAAAGGAAAAATATCGTTATATCTGATTTTAGCTGAAATTCAATATGAATAATAAATGACGTGACGTGTGTGTGAATCCTTGTGACCTTTAATAATTTTTTGACGTGATTTTGAAAAAAAATCATGATGTGGCTACCTGGATAAACATTATTATTAAGTCTTAATAATCACTGAATAATTAGCTAAATGGCTGGCAAGTCTTTCAGAGGTGATTATTTATTACAAGCTGCTGACTTCGGCTTCCTTCGCGTTTAAATTGCAATGTATTTTTCAGGAATAAATTATACATATAAAACTTCCTCTTGAATGATTCTGCCTATTAATGAAAACTGCTTCAAAATCCGTTGCGTAGTGTATATAAGCATACACATGGCCGGAAGTGACTTTATTTTATAAAGATTTAGTCTTAAGATTTATGAACGCACTTTTAACAACAAAAAAACACATACTTGTTTGTAACTCTTGAGAGTGATTGATTAAATGCCTACTGGGCCCAAAATATTTGTTAGTCGTGCCATTGATGCGAAAGAAGAAGAATAATTTAAATCTCTTTATAATGTTTGGCTCTTTATGCCTTTTAATTAATAGCGTAGTTTTTTGCGAAATTCAAATTTTGTTACGTTTTTTGCAATAAGCACGGCAGTGTCAGGTTCTATCTTGATTAAAATATGATTCGAAAATTTTAATTTCGCGTGCCACCCTGTCGCTTCGATCTTAAGTATCGAAACATAACGATGAGTTAAAAAACGATTTTGTTGTATTATGAATCACACTATAGACATTTAACTAAAAAATGTTGGGAGCGCCTTTCCCTTTATCCCTTCTCAGCGGCCGAGCGTCACGCGACATGAAACTCGCAGACGAAAAAGTTCGACGTTTGAGACGATGTAATAAAAGTTTCACTTTAATAATTAAAAATGTTGATTGTGTATATCGTCATCGCCATCATCATATCAGACCGGAATCACCCTGTGCTGGGTATTATAGGTCTACCCTTTTTTCTGCCACACTTCCCGGTTCTGTGCGTCACTTAGTCTTTGTGCTACTTTGTGTAGATATATTTTTCCTGAACTGGTATCAAAAAACAAACAAAACTACGAAACGAACACTGAAAAAAACAAAAGAACTATGTAAGAATCGTAGCAGGTAGCAGCGTAATTCCAACGTTCTTGTTTGGACGAACTTAAACCTTATTTAAAATGCATTAGGTACCGAATTATCTATTATTATATACGAATTATACCTGTCATTTACTGAATTAGAGCCTGAACAACCTGGTACTAACTTTTGCATAATATATTCCTTAAATGTGGAAGTTCTAGGAATTTGACGATGTTAACTGAAGAAGAATGTTAAAAATTAAAAATGTTAACTTAATCTTTGACAGCAGTGACATGAAAGACATAGAAGAACAGATTAACCCTAGCCTTACTTCTATTATTAATTGGTTGAATGCTAATAACCTTGTTATAAACCTTAATAAAACTAAAATTATGAATTTTAAATTAAGACGAATTGAAAAATCAAACTTTCAAATAAAATATAAAGAAGCTCAAGTGCTTGAAACAAATGTAACCAAGTTTCTGGGGCTCTTTATAGACAACGATATGTCATGGAGAACTCAAATAGACAGTGTTTGTGGGAAACTTAGTAAGTTTTCCTACGCTCTCTATATGCTCGGTAGAATTGTGAATATGACTGCATTACTGGCGGCTTATCACGGTTATGTCGCGTCTACTCTGCGGTATGGCCTTATATTTTGGGGTAATGCCTATAGGGTTCATGATGTACTTATAGCACAAAAAAAGTGTATTAGAGCTATATGCAAAATAAAATCTACTGAATCATGCAAGAAACATTTCAAAAATTTAAAAATTATGACAGTACCATCACTTTATGTTTATGAATCCTGTATTTTTGTCAAGAACAATATGTACTTATATAAATCTGTTAAAAGTCTGCGTCGCTCAGATAAACTGCTCACTCTGCCTACTAAAACAGAGTTTCTGTATAAAAGTGTATTTGCAATGGCACCCAGATTGTATAATAAAATTCCTAAACAAATTAAAGAGTGTAAAAACCTTAATGAATTTAAAAAAAGACTTTCACAATTATTAATCGAAAAAGTTTATTATTCTGTTAGCGAATTTCTAAATGACAAACTGTTGTAATGTTTAAATATTATTTATTATTCCTATTCGCTCATACACTTTGACTTTTACTTATATTGACATAACTCTGACATTTCATGCATGTAATTTTAATTTTGACATTATAGCTAACATTTTATGCAATGTATTTTTTTTTGATGATTTTAATAATTTAATTAACCAAATTGTATTGATTCTTCATTGAGACTATTATTTTCTTGATCTAAATTTAATTTCATGTACCTACCTAATTTATAGAAACATTTTGTATGCTTAACAGCGGAACATATATAGTTTCTGATTGTTATATATTTTACCACCTATTTTTCACTTATGTTCACAAAATAAATGAATTTGAATTTGAATTTGAATTTGAAGAAAAAGAAATTTAACTTATTTGTTAGTCTCTAAAACTTAAAATAAATCCCGAAAGCCTGAAAGTCTGGCAATCAGTCTTAGTGCCTTTTTATTGTCATGCGTGTTTGCGCAGCGTGCGGGCCAGGCGGCCATGCTTGTTGCGGGCCGCCCGCAGAGCAGATTATTTTCTCCACGCCGGCGTGCGTGTGGCGCGCATGACAATAAAAACATGTATGATACGATAGGTTGCGGGCAGCCCGCATGCGTGCCTGGCCCGCAAACACACATGACAATGAAAGGGCCCTTACCAAGGAGTATCGTATTACCAAGTAACTAGATTGTGGAGGTCACTCTATGTAAAAAACCTGGTATTCCGTTGCATTTGGTCAGAATAGAAGCCGATCCTAAAATAATTGGGTAAAGGCTGGACTGGCCCTTGTGATGAATACTTTTTAACAAAAATAGTATCTAAGAATATAGGGTTTACAATGAGTTTACCATTTGAAGAATACAGTAGTGTGGTTATATCAGAATTTTTTTTTTCTTTCTGTCTAAGGTGGAAATGCACCTGGATATCTTTAATAATGGGTTATCCTATAATTGGTGGTGGTACTGCTAACAAAACCAGACAGACAGCTTGCTTGTTTCACACGATAAAAACAAAGTAAAACAATCATGATACTTATTATGTTGATAAATAACTTATCAGTTCATATATAGTGGTCTGAAACAGAACAATATTTATGTGAATTTTGAAAGTAGGTAAATATTGGGTATATTTACCTACTTTTAAAATAGCACAAAAATATTGTTTTCTGATAAACTGATAACAAAAAAAAACATCGGCCTTATCAACGCTGTAACTATGTATGATTAAGTATTAGTGGATTATTTAATTACCTATAATAATTTGGTGATAAGACTAAAATTACAATATTGTTAAGGCAGTAATACACTAGTAAAAGTGCATATCCGAAAGAAAATCGCTCGAACAAAATAGGGTCAGACATATTGACATAAAAGTTGGAGTTGCGCATGTCCCACCCATTTCCTTTTAACCCTTTAAAGATAATTACATAATAAACGCCCACAATCCTTAGTAAAACGATAATGCTCACAATTTAATAATCTATTTATAGAAAGTTAATATAACTAAGTGAATGGAAGTGCAATCGATGGCTGCGCGCGCATCCGTCAACATGGCTTCTTGCGTCAAATCCGGGGAAACGTCACTTTTCTACCCTCGGCGTCCATTGCTGCTCGTAAACGTTTAAATAAGGTAGTACTTGGAGAAAAGCAAGCAATGAACGCTGAACGGATAGAGGAAAACATGATTAAGCTCGAGTAAAAGAGAGTCTAAGATATTTTAGGTAGTGAGGGCCAAGGGAAATACTGTGGGTTAGTGTATCACCTGACATAGGGGTTTGCGCACCAAAAGACACTCCCATAGCGTAAAATTTCTCCGTAAAAGCAACCAAAAGAATGTCTAAATCGTCCTAAAGAAACAATCAAATATTTATCTTCTAAATACAAAAAAATCGACTCACACGTTATTAATGTAGTAGTCACGCGCAACGACCATGCAATAAACAAATAAGCACTGACGTTTGATAACTTAAAACAACAAATAATTAATTAAAAAGAAGTGGGAAAAGTGATAGCAGTAAAACTAGACGTACCAGGTCCAAAGGATCTGGGCTGAAAAGTCCTATTTCACCTGTAATGGAGAAAGGTGATCGGTTTTCAGAATATTTGTTCGCGAAGATGGGCCCTGGAGATAGGGGTCCGAAGACCACCGAAGATCGGTCGGCTCAAGTCGAAAGGACTGGAGTCAGGAAGATTCTGATTGACAATGTGATGCTCGTGGTTACTTTGGTTGGAGTCATCACTGGAATTGGTATTGGTGAGTTGAAATTTATTGTTAGTTTTGGACTTTGGTTAGTTAAGTAAGGTTTTGGATTAATTTTAATGTTATTGACGTGGTAAAGTGATAGTGTGCACGGAAGTCATGTCATTAAGCAGATTATTGACACTTCCTTATTCGACAGTTGCAGTAGTGCAAAATAGAACTACTAATTCAATTATTACTTTATTCTATTTAATTATAATGTCATGTCCACTGGTTGTATCAGCAGACAGCACCGCCTTTAGAAAAACATGCTACAAACATAATAATTAGAAAATGAATAGTTGCATATGAAGACAAAGAAAAAGGAACCCACGTAAATAAGAAAATGTGGTTCTCTATAAAATTATTCTCCTTGAAATTTAATGGATTAAGTTTCTGTCCAGCAACAGAATTGATTACTTTAAGTGATGGAAAATTACCAGTAAAGTAGAAAGCAGAAACTATAAGTTACTATTCCCTTTGAGTGCTGATATTGATATGTGTCAATCATGCTGATACGAGTAGCTTACTATCATTTGAAGCCTTGTTTGATGGTATAATGAATAAAGGCTTCGTACTTTTAAATGAATGATTTTTACATGCATGAGAATTAAGTGTGTATACATGGTGAAATGTCAATCTATACATTCCTAGTATAACCTGACGTTGCTTTGTATGAGCTTCCTGTACATTGGGAGATGACCTTAATTTGGGTTTGCATATCTTGATTGGTTGTCGTGTTTACCGCAGTAGGTACCCATTTGCCGGGTTTGATTCGGCAGAATTTGTTGAACAACAGAACTGGTCTGAAGCAATTACTACACATACTCGGTTTTGAATCGGCTCATGACAATAAACTAACTTCGTTCGGCATTCTACCTAACATTGCTGAACATTGAACCGATCGGTTTAGCACAATTGAAGCTAAACCGAGCTTTCTCTGCATAAGCATAATCAGCCTATAATGTTCCCACTGCTAGGACACAGGTCATCTGTCTATAAGAGGGAGTGGGCTGTAATCCACCACGAGAGACCAGTGTGACTGTCTTCGAATGTTTAGTTCTAGGACATGCCGGTTTCCTCACGATGTTTTCCTTCACCCTTTTGATAGCTGATGATTGAGATGATGAAATAAATTACACAAAGTAATGAACCCACGGTTTACTGCTTGCAAGTTGGGGTCAACCACCACTGGGCCACCGCTGCTCCCTTGTGAATAGCAGCTCTGAAATACAGGTTGTAGCTATCTACAGCCTATATTTCAGAGCTGCTGAAAAGGACTATTCCAATTAGTTAAACAAAAACACCTGGATGGAAATTGAGAACCATTTTATACGAAGTCAATATTTTTCTTCTAAAACTCCCTTTCTTTTCTAGGTCTCGGTCTTCGCCCCTACCACTTAGGCCCAGATGCATTAATGATAATATCCTACCCTGGAGAACTCTTCATGCGGCTCCTAAAACTGATGATCTTGCCTTTAATAATCGCCAGTCTGATCGCTGGTTCAGCAAGTTTGAACGCAAAGATGAGTGGGAAGATTGCAGTGAGGACTTTACTGTATTTTATACTGACTTCGATGTTTAACGCGTTTTTGGGACTGGTACTGGCGATGTTGATTCATCCAGGGGTGCCAGAGATTAAACAGTTTGGGTCTTATGTTGAGGGGAAGAGGGACCATAGTATTTTGGACAGCATTTTGGATATTGGCCGGTAAGTGTGCCTATAATATAACATGATTCTATCATTGTTTGTACAATTCAAAGCGAAGTGTTTTTCGCACAAAGCTGACAGCGCGAAAACTTTGTAAAACTAACTAGTTTAAGTCATCTAACAGCAATTTAGAAATTGATTAAAAAATATAAGCAGACGGCAATAATCACCACTACAAATCACCACAGACGGCAATAATCGCATTTAGCAGATAGATTAATGATCTTTGGTTCTTTTTGAACAAAAGACGCTGTTAACCATTGACATTCAAATTAATAAATTACCTATTTGAGTTTGAGTTTTCCATTTGCAAACCAATCAGGGTGGACAAGACGTGGCCGCGTGGGTGGAAACACGCAACTATTTTTTTGTAAAAACATAGTAACAAAACCCCTGATACCCATTACCCACCCACCTACCCATTATAGGCAAACGTTTAAGCAATCCTTTTACCAAGTACCTTACCTTTGCCCAAGTACATTCAATTTAATATGATTGTTTACAGAAACATATTTCCAGACAACATAGTGCAAGCCGCTTTCCAGCAAGCGCACACGGTGTACACTCAACCTCCTATCATTTTCGGGAAGAATATCAGCGATAATGACACTGTGCCTGCTATGGTGAGAGTTGTGGCTTATAGGTGAGTTTCTTCATCAACTTCATAAGTTTCTAGCTTGACGTGACCTTCGTCCGCGTGAAATTAATCGGATGTCGGGTTTTGTTAATTTTAGGGGTATTAACTTTTGTGCGCGGAACCGAACTTCTTTTAAAAAAAAACGTAGCCTAAGTTACTCTTCCTTACGGGGATTAGCCGAAACAAACAGACGGACAGACAGACATAACATTTTTTTTTTTTTTTTTTTTGTTACGTAGGTACTGTATATACTTTCAAATGCATTCAGCAGAAAGCAGTTATTTTGAAATTACAAACAGACTACAATTTCATTTATCTGTGTAGATGTATAGATAACAATCTATAACTCGTCCATGAAAACATTACTATCATACTTTAGCTTTTAAAAGAACAGGCACAGAAGATTTTTAAACCTTAAAATAATAAGAATGAAGCAAAAAAACGTATTCAGATACTAACGACACTTTACATTGCCTCATTTCAGGTCGGGAACGAACACTTTAGGTTTAGTTTTCTTCTGCCTAGTCTTCGGCAGTCTACTGGGGACGTTAGGAGCCAAGGGTCAAGTGGTGATTGACTTCTTCCAGGCGATCTTCGAGGTCATCATGAAGATGGTGACGGGGGTCATGTGGTTCACTCCTGTGGGGGTCAGCAGTGTGATTGCCGGGAAGATACTCGGAGTGAATGATGTGGGTGAGTATGTTGTACTTCTACACAAGTACACTATTTAATGTGGTTCATTTTTGACAACGGGCTTATGTTAGCTTTTTTTAAATCCACATTTGCTTTGTGTTGAGATCTTACGAATCTATTTGTGTGAAACATTATTTTTAATGTATTTAAATACTGCAATATAAGTAAGGTCTTACCTCTAACTGATTGTTATAAAAGTACCATTCCTACAAATAGGAAACCAAAATAGGAAAATTTTAGTAAAGTTAGGTCTAGATAAATATTTGACATACCCGCAAAGTCTGTCAGTCTGGCTGCTCGCATTTTGCTGAACTGAGCCTATTTTTTATCTAATGTGACTGTGTGTGTATAATTATTTAACTTAAATGAGTCTATGAAACTCGAAAATAAATGATTATTATTATTATTATATTTGGCGCAGCCGTGAGACGCACAATAAATATCATTTTTTTTGTGTTTAGATTTAAGTTTTCTTATTATTTTTTATTGAATGTTGTGTACATTGGTGGCCTGTGCCAAAAAAACAAAACTAATTTCTTTCTCTTCTTAGTGAAAGGTCATAACAGCTCAACTCTGTAAAATTCTAATTTTTATCGTTCTAATTCATTACTTTTACTGTTTCCAGCATCAGTGATGTCCCAACTGGCCTGGTTCATAGCCACGGTGGCCGTCGGAGTGTTCTTCTATCAGCTCATCGTGATGCAGATCATATACTTCCTGTTCGTCCGACGGAACCCTTATAAATTCTACTGGGGACTGTCGCATGCTATGCTCACGGCTTCTGCTACTGCGAGCACGTAAGTTTTGAAGTTGTTTACTGTATACGAGTACAAAGTGTTGGTTACATCTTTACTGAGTAACATAGAATATATATTTTATTATACCACAATTTTCGTGGATGAAGTCGCGGGCAAAGTGCTAGTCAAATATAAATTAACAAAATAACATCACACACACTTTTAGCCACAAAATTTTCATGAGTTCCATGAATGAAGTCCATTGCCTTTGATTGGACACAATAGACGCTCAATCAAAACAATTACGGTACATGCACATCCAATATACTTCAGTAACTATTATGTAACATGATTGACGTTCGTTTCATTGCGTAAAAAAGGAGGCGGTAGTGAATATTGATGTAAACTAGTCGTGCTTCGCGGGTTTATCTGCTGTTGTTTTTATTGCTCTTTTCGTAAAGATATATACTAGTGTTAAAAAACTCATTCCTCAAAACTTGGACTATCAATGCAAAAGTATTTTTTAAATTATTTAACTGAACTGTTAGATAACACCAGTTGACACAAAATCATAGCTTCCTCCAACATTGGGCACGCGAAGATGCTGTTATATGGTGCCCCTCCTTATTCTATTGGTGTTGTCCAGCATGGGGCGGGAGGATGGAGCAGGGGATTGTCAGACTTTAACGGACTAATCACCCCAGTGACGGTGTGCTTGCGACAAACCCCGTCATGTAAATGGGGAGGAATGAGCTGGTCCTCGACCTGTCATTCTTGTGAGCTCGGAAACACCATGCACACGACACCAACTCTGGGAGAGAGAGATCAGCGGTGGCCCAGTGGTGGTGGCCTCGAATTACGATGAGTAAGCTGTGGGTTTGAACCCAGGCAGGCTCATTACTTTGTGTAAGTTATTTCATCGCCGCTGCTCTTAAAAACGGTGATGGAAAACATCGTGAGGAAACCGGCATGTCCTAGAACTAAAAAATCGAAGACATAAGAAATCTACCGACCCGTACTCGGCCCGCGTGGTGGACTATTATAGCCCACTCCCCTCTCTTGACGAGGAGGCCTGTGTCCCAGCAGTGAGAACATTATAGGCTGATGATGATGAACAACTCGGGCCTGTGTTTAGGTGACAGACTATTTCAAGCCCCTACCCCCTATCCAGCACCAAATAAACATTGTCTTTTGTGAATATTCCAGTCACATACCTCATGATAGATATCGTCAATCACGCCACAAACTTGATAGATTGGACAAGAAATCAATATTATTGATTTCTTTGCGTGCTTAGCAATAACTTGACATCAAGGCATTGTGGACAAGGCCATGTTATAAATAAGAAGACCTTGAACGAGGTTACGTAAGGTTTTATTAAACGACAGTTTGAAACAGTTTCCTGCTGCTAATAAATCTGAAGCACGCAATGTGTTTGGTTAAGCGTGCTAGTCTATTTTCAGTATCTATGGTTTTATCAATAACTTGAGGTAGAATATTGTTTGGGGTTTCATCAAATAAAAAAGTTTAATAGCTCATCTGGGAATTCCTAATGCAATTCCTAATGAAAAATGCCACCTGTTAAGGTGTCATTTTTCCAATCGGATTGAAATTTATCGAATAAGAGATAATTGCCTCGACTTTTTTTCAGAGGTCTTCCTATTAAGTTACAAGGACTTATTTAAAACCGAAAGTCTTAAATTCTTAGAACACAGGATGCTTCGGTCACATGAGATTGTGATTTCACGTGATAGAGGAATGTTACGACAATAAAGAGTTGTAAAATCTATTAAGACCCTCATGCGTAATTAATTGCAGGATCTAAACAAATTGTTTCTCCCAAACACATCAAGCTTAATAGCTTCGGCACTTTTCTGGTTTTTCTCCAATGTCTTTTTTATATTTCTGCGCAGCTGCTGAGCATGAAATTTTGGGTTCGATTCCCGGGTAGGGCAAAGTTGGGTTTTTACATCAGGAATTACTCAGTAGTAGCCACAGAGTCTGGATTTGTGAACATTTGATGTCGATGGTTGTCTTGTCTGAACGAATGCAGCTGAGTACCAGTATTTTACATGGAGGGACTGCCTATCTGACTTCCGCAACCCAGTTAGCACTGAGTAATGCGATACTCCTTGGTAAGACTCTTTGTCAGACTTTCGGACTTGACCTTTTGACTGCTCGTAATGATTGTCAAAGATCTAAAAATGACAGCCGGTACCAATGGCTTAACGTGCTTTCCGAGGTACAGAGGTAATACAATAATGGTCACCCATCTAAGGACCTTCCTCGGCAAGCATTTAACCTTCCTACTAATTATATTTAACAACCACTGACTAGCTGTAACCACAGTTTTAGTTATATAATTAACTAGCTGTCCCGCGCAACTTCGTCTGCGTCATATTTTCCCAGTTTTAGCAACATTTTTCATTGCTGCTCCATTCCTATTGATCGTAGAGTAATGATATATAGCTTACAAGCTAGTGCCCGCGGCTTCACCCGCGTGTAGTTTGATAATTGTCCCATGGGATCCTACTACCGGAATTAAAAGTATCCTATGTGTTAATCCAGGTTATAAACTATTTGTGTTCCAAATTTCATCCAAATCCGTTTAGTAGTTTTTGAGTGAAAGAGTAACAAATATCCATCCATCCATCCATCCTCACAAACTTTCGCATTTATAATACAAGTATTAGTAGGATAGCCCTCGACAAATGGGTTATCTCACTCTAAAAAAAAATGTCAAATCGGATCAGAAGTTTCTGAGATTAGCGCGTTCCACCAACCAAACAAACTCTTCAGCTTTATTATTAGATTAAATTAGATACAAAATGCTTCACCATATAATTCACCCTATTTCAGTGCTGCAGCGCTCCCAGTAACGTTCCGAGCGATGGAAGGTCCTCTTCAGATCGACCCACGGATCACCCGCTTCGTACTACCTATAGGCTGTAACATCAACATGGATGGGACGGCTCTGTTCCTGTCGGTCGCCAGCGTTTTCGTGTGTCAGATGAATAACATTCATCTCGGGTTCGCTCAGCTTGCTACTATTTTGTAAGTATCTTGTTATCAATATTTTCATTATCATCTATTCTGCCTATAGAATGTTACATAATAGCTATTTATGCAACTGTTACATTATGAACGGTCTTTTAACCCCTCAGTTACGTCATCGCGCGTGTCAAGTGGCCTGCGCTCACAAAAATGCTTATCGCTCGAGTTCTATTAGCTCCTATCTCAAGCGGTAGACAGTTTCGAGTTCTTGAAGAACGAGACCATGTATTACAATATAAACAACTCTATTATAACTACTTGAGAATTATAAACATCGTATAGAAATCAGAGAGCTCACCGCAAACATACTGTTGTCGTAGTTAGTTTTTTTTTTTGGTAAAACTACTGAATCAATTTACACGAAACTTTAGATCTAACATAACAAATATACTAGTTATCTAATGACAGTGTTTTTTCATAAATTCCTACATAACTTATTCTTATAAGATATCAATTTAAAATTCTAATTAGATTCCAACTTAAAATTCTTATTAGATTCCAACTTAAAATTCCTATTAGAATCTGCAATTTTCGCGTTGCGCAGTTCCATGCATGAAAATACTTGAAATATCAATAAATATGAATAGATATGCCTCGAATACATGATATAATGAATTATCACTATTTTTTTCGCTTATTACTAATGTTTCGACTGACGAACTTCACAACAAAGGAATTTTTGTTGCAACAAAGGAATTTTTGTTGGGTCAAAAACATAATTTTTAGATATTTTTTCCAGCAAATACACCTAAACTAGACTATCTAAAAAGTTACATTATACACTTATAACATACTATACATTTGCTTACCAAAGTTTAACAACACAAAACACAAAAATTTCACTGCATTCCAAAACAAAACAACACCGTTCCACACTGGCCGCCATGAAGCCTTTTGACAGTCGATAAAGACGCGTTTCTTTTTTTTTTTAATCATATGATGTTTCGTACTACTAACTATTGGTTTCGTTTGAATCCGCTACTAGTTGGCCATAGAGATAAATTTTAACAGACGATTTTGATCCTTACCTACTTTAAGTACGATAAGGGTTTAAATTTACTCGTACGAGGCGTTCCCATATGGGAACTTCGGGGTACAACGGAGATTTTTGGACTTCCCTTATGGGAACTATGGGGTGCCAGAGGTACGAGTGCCATTTTTCGATAAAAGTGTAGCGCGTACCGAAAAATGGTACGATGATTGTCCGATGGAGAAACATGTTCAGTAAAAATGTTACGATGATTGTCCGATGGAGAAAAATTTTTAGTTTGATGGTCATTAGCACACCCCTAAGTATATATTTCCCCTTTTTTTACGTTGTATATAGTCTCTGCTGAGATTGGTCGCTGTAATTGAAAACGGTTAGGACGACTATATTAAGTGTTATCATCGTTTGACTGGATAGGTCTTTGAACGACCGTTTTATTTAAAAATGGGAAATTTTTCAGTTTGGCTTTCCAATTTCCGATAGTACGAAAGACAAGACGATTTTATATTTAAAAAAAATGGTGCGTGGAGTCCCTCCGCGCGGAAGAAGTGAAACTTCGTAATGTGGAAATGATCGCTCTGTCTCTTTCTATTCCCCCTCCTCAGGAACGTTTAACGCAACATTCATACCCCCTCTCCACGGTAGCGTTAAACGTTTAACGCAATCTTGTTGGAAGTCGCATTAGAAGTTTCACTTCAAAAAGTGGTTATGATTGTTGACACTCTATGTTACAGTTTAACTTCAACGGCTGCGTCAGTGTCATCAGCATCAGTGCCGTCTGCAGCGATGGTCCTACTGCTGGTAGTGTTGGCTGCAGTGGACGCGCCCACACACGATGTGTCGCTGTTGTTTGCTGTTGATTGGCTTGTGTGAGTAAATCTTGTATACAAATAAATAAAATTGAAGTGTCTATTTGTAATATTAAAATAACCGCTTTTTACTACATGCATATGAATGTATATACGGTACATATACCAAAATATCATTTTTTACAATTTTTGTATGTCTGTCTGTCTGTTTGTTCCGGCTAATCTCTGGAACGACTGGTCCGATTTTGACGAGACTTTCTCTGGCAGATAGCTGTTGTAATAAGGAGTAACGTAGACTACTTCTATTTTAGAAAAATTGTAATTCCACGCGGACGAAATCGCGGGCACAGCTAGTTTTATATATTTTGGTAAGGGAAGCTGGCGCGGTGGTGGATTCACATTGCTTAGGTAGTTTTATATATTTTGGTAAGGGAAGCTGGCGCGGTGGTGGATTCACATTGCTTAGGTAGTTTTACTCTCAATATTACATGTCTTTGTGATGTGTGGTCTGCTAATAACTTGTAGATTTAACAATGGAAAATGGATACTTGACAAGAATTTGTGTGAGATACCATCATAACTAAAGAGGCTGAAATAAACAACTTTTTGCAAAAAACTAACCGACTTCCAAATTCCACTAATCTTACATGATTGAATTGCTGTTTTATTAAAATATATGTTCTGTAACCACAGAGATCGCATCAGGACGACTAACAACATGTTGGGCGACTGTTACGCGGCGGCGGTCGTGGAACACTTGTCTAAGAACGAGCTCATGGCCTGCGACGCTCTCAATGCGGTGAGAATAACTTTTCTATCTGACTAAGCTGAGCAGTCTAAGCTGAGCTCCATAGGATTGCTTTTTGGCTGATAATATGACGAATTTTCATTCAAAATTTCTTCATGAGTGTGTGTGTTTTTTTCCTTTTTTTATGTGTTTTTTTTTTCAAATCGGTGGATTCCTTTCCTAGCTAAGAATATTGGTTTATCAAAAACCCAATGATGCTGCTTTAGTTTTCATAAAAATCGGGCCCGAAACTTCTTTGAGTGTTTTTCGCTATTCCTCATAGATTTGGATTTGGCCAACAACGCACACTTGAAAAGTTTACCCGGTGTAAGTGAATGCACCTGCTAAGTTGAGCTAATGTGTCGCCGATGAGTTTTGCAAAAATATTTGCTTTACTATAGGCATTAAAAACAGCTCGTGGAGGAGCTCGTGGCTCCGAATAATAACAGCCGCCCGGGACGATCTTTAAGGTTAAGCCGTGCTTGCCGAGGTTGATCCGTGGATGGGTGACCATAAATTACATACCGAGTTTCCTCCGTGTCTCGAAAAGCACGTTAAGCCGTTGGTGGCTGTCATTTGTAGATCTTTGACAGTCTTTACGAGTAGTCAGAAGCCAAAAAAAAGTCTGACATCCAGTCTCACCAAGGGGTATCGTATTACCCAGTTACTGGGTTATGGAGGTCAGATAGGCTGTCGCTTCATGTAAAATACTGGTACTCGGCTGCATCTGGTTATACTGGAAGCCGACCTCAAGATAGTTTGGGAAAAGGCTAGGCAGATGATGATAGGCATTAAAAACAATCATATTGCTTGAAAAAGTACTGAACCTAAGAAAGACATAAACCTCGCACTTAGGAAGGTTTATTTATGAATCAACCCTATATGGACTCTATTAGACGATTATAATGAACATCGAAGTTCGTCAGATTTTAGAATGGTACTAGACACGGCTGGTTTGTTTGTACTATTAAACAATGAAAAGTATACATACACGGTGTAAATCACCTCATCACGAAGCCGTCAACCAAGCATTCTGTACATGAAACTAAGTAACTTTACAAATAAAAGTCGTTTCCCAGCAAAAATTATTGCTGGGAAACGACTTTTATTTGGGGGGTGTAAAATCATGTTTTGTGGTAGAACTCAATATAACGCACTCAAAACGTGCTGATGGACGGATTGAATAGTACGGGGGTCGTGGATGCGTTTATAGTAAAAATCTTACATTAAAAACTTGTATTAAAAAAAATACTTGTCAAAATGTTGGAACTTTGACCCCTAATATCTCCGTAACTAGAAGGTATGGTGTAGAACAAAAAAATGATCGCAATGACAGGGAGAACCAGTGCCTTTCGGCTTCGTTAAGAGGTGTTTTACACCCTTTATAAGTACATTTTCGCCTACCATTTCATTCTGCGCATCAGCTTTTTGTATGAGCAAATGCTCTCACAAAAACCCAAGGCGCTTTCCGGTGAAGCACTTATTAATTTGACGACACGGTTAGCGCAGTGGTTGAGCAATCGACTGCTGCGCTGCGTGTCGCGGGTTCGATCCCCGCACAGAACAAATATTTGTATGGCCTACAGATAGTTGTTCCGGGGCTGGCTGTTTGTGTATGTGAGTTTAAATGTTTGTAAACGCACCCACGATACAGGAGAAATTCCTAGTGTGGGGCAAAAATTGGACACTACTTTAAATAAACGATTTGCAGTTACTGCCTTTTTCCGATCCAGTTACTTAACATACCCCTTTTCTCCAATTTCAGGACCCCGTCAACGGTTTGACCCCCAACACGGACGTGGACATCGGTATAGTGACCCCAAGTAAAAAGTCCATTGGTTCCGACGAAGTTATTATAGATATGCATTTACACAACCACACAGAGAAATCTATAAAACGGATATAGTGATTATTATTTTGACCTCTGCATTATTTATCCTTTAGACCAGGGGGGTACTATGACATCTTAAAGCAGTTGTCATTCCAGTGTGGGAAAGAGATGGAATGAAGAAGGGACTCTACTGGGCCATTCTCCATACAAACGTATTCCGCTGTTTTCTTCGTGGATAATGCGTCTAGGGCAATGATTTTTCTCCAAAAAATCTAGGTCTTATTAATACATGCCCCTATCATTAAAACAATTATGACACTCCAAAAACCCCAAAAAAGGCCGATTTTACCGCCAGACGACTATCAGACAAATTAGATAAAATTTTAACAAAAAAGAAAATAATAGAAGCATAGATATATACTTTTCCTCTAAATTTTGATATAAGAATTATTTAGATCAGTTTAGTTTTGAAGAAGAAAACAGCGGAATACAAAACGTCTTTTGGTCAAGATTTTTGTAGGTAAAATCAGCCTGAGCTGCAGTTGTCCCTTTTGCACTTTACGGGGGCTTGGTCGGGCGCAACGCGAGTGCAATAGTTTCTTCAAATACCTATTCTTCAAATTCCTCGGGACTAGAAAGGTCCCCTCTTAAAGATGCCGTGGAGCGCCATCTCTTTCCCACTCTGGAATAAGATGATTAACAATACTGCTTTTAGACGTCAAGGTAGGCCATCAGTTATATTCAACCAATGGGGAGTTTGTAATGGCCTATGTTTGGCTAATTTGGGTAGTTTTGAATGAGATTTGGGCTGTTTTGGCTTGTTTAGTGGTTCGGAAAGCTGTTTTATAAAAGAAAATGGGATGTTTACGCACAGTGATTTGTAAAATGGAGGCAATAGTTTGAAAAGATGATTTTGTAATAATACATTTGATTTGAATTGAAACGAACAGTTTCTAATTTCCTTGCATTATATAAGTTACCAAGTTTTCTAAAAATATTGCTTCTACAAGGTGTTGTTTTGCATCCTCGTCAAATTCAAGCAGGTAACTATGCTAGTGATTCACGTCCCGAATCAATAATAAAATGGGTAGGTAATTTATATCAGAAATCGGTAAGTGTGAACAACCCGTGTTTTAAACGCGGCCCGTCTGGATCTCGCCTTATAACCTCGTTTACACACATACAAACAATCTCAAACGTTTATTCGATAATTTCTTATTCCCTAGCCCACCTTAAGGGGGCTATTCTAAAATACTGACAAACTTAAACAACCAAAACATCAGCGTTTATTAATATTTAACTAGTTACAGTAATTTTATTTGATTATTTTATGTCTTTCGTGACCACCCCCCGTATAATTTGACGAGGTTGCAAAACAACACCTTGTATAGAACACCCTGTATAACATTAAAAAAAATATCTAAAGAAGGTTGAGTATCGTTGCATTACACCCTCGAGCCATTTATCAGTAGGCATAAGCAGGATTAGATAGACAGGGTTGACCAATAGACGGCCTTACCTTTTTATTAAAAGGCATTTTGAGAGAAACCACACCGGAATAGGTACAGCAGTTTTGGAGATAAATCATTTAATCAGTTTATTAGAGACATATGATAATAATATAACATTAATGAGTGTTGTAAACTTAAGGTTTTGTAGTCATTATTGCAGTGTACTGAGAAAAGTTACTACATGTCCTAACCAAAGCGATTGGTCGCGCCAATATGCAAACTTCACATTTATATGTAATTCATTTGTTCGGAATACTAAAAAAACGCCCTATGTTGGCGTGACTACGCGTTCGAGTTATTTTGTACATAATATTCGCGCGACGATCGCTTTAATTTGGACGCGGCCTTGGACTTTTTTATAACATTTGATTTGAAACGCTTGAGAATGTTGCCTTATAATCGGCTATATTATATCAAAATATCAGTAATTAGCTTTAGAAAAAAAAAACTGACGCCTGTTTTTGATCATTATTTTATAAGTATACCCACAATATTCTAAGTGATTATAGTACTTATTATAGTTACATGTTATTGTTACAATAACTGAAAACCTTTATAAAAGGGGTCATTGTTGAATTTGTGTTTGATGATGAGTAAGTTAACCACTTTGGTGATTCAGTTGTTTAGTTTTTTCCATCAGTTTCTACAGGGAAATTCCAGATGGATTGAGCCGAAGTTCTTAAGCCCCTGAGCTAGAATTTGTGCCCGTTTGATGGCAATATTCTCGCCCCTATTACATGAGACTTAAACAGAACTGGCGAAACGTGGGTATTTATATTTACGCCTTGGTCACTTTTCGTGGTGTATAGGCATGTTGTATAGTGGTTAGGTTGTTTGTAATGATGTGTAAAAGTGCACCTTTTAAGAAGTTTTCAGTTATTTCTTTAAGACCTTGTATAAATAGGAAAATATATCAACAACCATTCCTATTTATAACTCCATTAAGATCAATATTATAATAACTGAAACAGGGCCACAGTGTTCGTAGGCATTTTATATTAATATATAAAATAGTATATTATATAATACAGTAATATATAATACGCTTTCCCCCTTATGGGTTGAGTAGAGATGCTCAATGAACATTACTTTTTTCTACGCTTATATTCCTGCTAATTTTAGTATGACTGAACTCTGATTCTTTTATAAAAATATAAATCAATAACCAATAGGCATCCTTGTGTTCACATATACCTTAATCTTTCTAACGCTAAATATTCTAAAAATAAAAATGACAAAAGAGCAGTGTTGGCACTGTACTAAGAGTGCAAACGACTTTACATGCCGTAGGTACGAATGCAGGCTTAATTTTGAGGCCAGTGGTGACTGTCTTCAAAACGGGGAAGGTAAACATTGTAAGAAAACTTTCCTATTCTAGAACATACAAATACAAAAATATGTGATGCCCATCAGCATCATACATGGCCGAGCTTGGAAGATTATTGCAGTTTTCCTCATGGTGGGAACGTTATTGGATGCTTAATAATGGGTGTAAAAAACCCCTCTAGTCCGTTAACACCTTTTATAAGAAACCTAAAAAGAATTTAATAAACGTTAGAAAGAAAGATGAAAACCGGCCTTATACATTTATAACTTTGATTTGGAATTTTCTATCAAGAATATTTTGTGAATTTTAAATGATATTATAATTTTGATGTATTTAAATGTAACACACGTTTCTTAAAAGTACTTAATTCAAGTTTTAGGCGGTAAAAAATTCAAACCAATTAATGATTTTCAGAAATTAATCAAAAACAAAATATCATTTAAAGACAACCTTTTTGATTGTACCAACAAAATTATTTTTATCATCACTCGTTTGGTTTGACGGAACCATTTAGTTCTTGTTCTCAAGAATTGAAGCCTGATGATTATTATTTCCCGCGTCCTAACAATAGCGACTGATCACCCAAATTCGCGATCCTCGCGTCACGGTTGTCCGGAATTTTAAAAAACGCCCTCTGTTGATGCGAACATGCGTTCAAATACGCCGAACCTATTATTACTCGCGCGACGATCGCTAGGTTTATGACGCGGGCTAATACTTACCCTGTTTTTTTTTAAGTATGTTTACTATCTTCATTTATTTTTGCAAACTGCTAAAATATTCTCCTAACCTAGGTTACCATAGTTGGTAATCATTATGATATTATTGGTAGTTGTAGCTCCAACTGTGATAATAACATTTAATTTATCGTTTTATCATTATTTAGCTGTAATGTAATTATTATAGGGATAAATAATTCTGCAAAAAAATATCGTCAATTAATCACGTTTGGTTTAATGGAAACCTGGAACCTAGAACCTTCTATGGAAGGTTCTATTAATTTTGCTTTTGCACTGTAAAACAATCGATAAACGCTGTAGTATCTAGCTGTACCTAGTATCCAGTTTTGCTATCCAATCGATAGTTATAATTTTGCAGGATTCTTTCTTCTTTGAATACCTATCAATTAGTATGTATTATTTCACTGTGAAATAAATAATCACTTTTTAATAAACAGAAGTTTTCTGTCAACTTTGTTTTATTTATTTTATCATATGGATTGACCCTAGTATTGGACTACGATTTTGTATCATAAATTATTATTACAAGTACTTTGACTATCACGTTGTTCTAATAGTCATAAGTGCTACTACTCCACTGGGTTTCAACCAAAGGACGGAAAAAGTATTATTTGCTATTTCTTTAATTAATTTCAGCCCAGAGTCTGGATTTAAGCATGTTTCTTGGCATAGTCCAGTTTCCAATTACATGAGGCTTTAACATAACTGGGAGAATGTAGGTGAACTGTTGGTACATCTCTGCAGTAGCGTGGGCCAACTAGGGCCAACAATACGGCAAGACTATAAGGTAAGCAGGCTGTGTGTGGGCAAGCCAAGCTTTTAGGCCTTCGTAGACAAACAGGTGTGAGGCACGTAGGTACGTCTGATGTTAATAATTGGTTTACTGCATAATAGGTATATTTGTTATCCAATAAAGAGCGTTTACACTTTACGGCATTTCATGCATTCTTTTAAGTCCTTATTTTCCGAAATTACTCAACCGATTTTTATTAAAAATTGAAAAAAAAACCCCTGACGCTAAGACGCTTGTATTATTTTATTTTTGGTTTTTTTAGAGGTTTTTTGTGTCAGGGGTTTTTTATTTCATGCTTTTTAAACTTATATTATTTTATCTAAGCCTTGACTTTCCCAATCTTGGGCATAGGTCTCCCCATTGCTTCCACTTTTCTCGGTGTTGCGCGACTTCTCGCCAATAAACGAAAACGCTAAATAAAAAAAAAAGGTTTTGGGGTGAGGTTTTTGGTGCCTGGCGATGCTCATGTTGACAAGTGACAAGATTTCAAATTTCGGATCGACCAGACCTGTGGAAGTTGTTAATTTCCCTTCAACTAGAAAAGCCGTGATTACCATCAAACGGCTGAGTAGATTTTTTCGCTTTATAGCTAAGAACACTCTCGATTAAAACACCTTACAAACGAAACCAATTTTATCAAAATCGGTACATCCGATTAGGAGCTACAATGCCACAGATATCTGTGTGAGAGAGTGTATCTGTGTATCTGTGTGTCTGACACAGATACACAGACACACAGATACACTGCATAAGCAGGATATATATATATATATATATATAGATAGGTCTAAAAAGTTACTAAAAAAGCATTTTCGCATGCATTTTATAATCGGTCTAATTTTGCTGTTACACTATTTCGAAAATATTTTTTTGTAACTTTTTAGACCTATGTATCTTGCTTATGCATATGAAGTTTCATTAAAATCGGTTTAGTCATTTCGGAAAATAAGGACTTGAAAGTTTGTATGAAATGTCGTAAGGCTTGGACGCTCTTAAACCGATTCTTTAATTAAAGAATCAATAGGGCTAAATAGTTAAGTAAATTAAATAACTGACTGCCTCTTTGGTCTAGTGGTCCTAGGCTCGACTGCTGTGCTTGAAGTCCTGGGTTAAATGGCAAAATGTTATTGGTTACTTTCTCAGTAGGTACCTAGTTACCACGGAGTGTGGATTTCTGCCCGGTTGATGGCTCGCCACCTATTACGTGGGACTTGAACATAACTGGTAAAATGTGGGTACTATTTGGCGCACCTCTGCTTCACTCTTCAGGGATTAAAGTTGTGATGTAGTTTAAGTAAACTAAATAAAACGAATGTATGTTTTAAATTCCATTTTATTTCCACCTAAACAATATTCATACAGTCGGTGGAGTCTACGACTAATTTATTAACATGTAAACTAAGATAAGTATTTACATTCAATATTACTAGTTTATCAGTTCAGAGTTTTTGATACTACATAAACGATTGAGGCTAAAATCATATTGATTTTAATTTTTTTGCAAACAGTTCATAATATTTAAAATAAATCAAATAAACGACAGTTACAAAAAAAATATAGGATATTGTTTGAAAATATAAATTGTCTGCTTTTGTGTGCAATTACATAAGTGAATAAATTGCAATTGATTACTCTGCTAACGTAAAAAGTACTTGGTAGTTTACTAGCAATAAGTATAAAAAACACTGAACTGAATCTTTAGGCATCGTCAAAATCACAGAGAAACGAAACATCAACGTTCAATTCACTGAAAACTAATATTACATTACATTTGCAACAGAATTTTACAATATGAAGTAGTACATACATCTTCGCGTAATAAAGCTTACAGTAATATTGATTCACCAAATCGATTAAAATCACACGATCAACTAATCAATTTGACACATCATTACAAATTGCGTTTCCTAAAAATAATACTTATAGCTTAAAGTAAAGCTGTATTTTTTGTTAAAAATAAAAAAATGGCAGTCTTTATATATTTTTTACAATGAGTATAAAAAGTATGTACACTTAAAAAATACACCCGATTTTTTATTTATATACATTTACCGCAAAAATCGGTAATAAGCGCTTAGTAATCACTTTGAGCATATCTGTCAAGTTCGTTTAAATATCAATATGCGCAAAATGAATTAAGCCGATCAGATCGGCCAAATAAATAATACTAACTACACTATAGGCAAAACAGTCGTCCATTATGTACAGTATTGAATATACTACGTTACTATTATTTTCATATTCTCATAGACGAGTGTGGAGGTTTTCTATTGGCGGGTGCTGGTGGCAACCCGGGACCTACTAATGGTGACATTGACGGCGATCTCGTCGCCAGTGGTGACAAGGAGGGCGAGAACGAAGGCGACATGGCGGCTGCTGCAGAGAACCCACCAGGAACATCATGACTTATGGGAGACCTCGGTAGTAATAACTGTGGCTGTCTACACGACAGCGATGGTGCTGGGCAACTTCTGGGAGCCACAGTCGTCAGTAATGGTGGTGGAACACTCTTCCCTCCTGATATGGAAGTTCCTTTACTTTTCGCACTTGATGCCCCACTGTTACCACTTTGCAGTGATACCGCGTCGTCTTTTAGTCTAGCTATTTCAGAAAATACATGCGCTAAGGGCTGGTATTGAGGACCCCAATCAAGTAAGTAATCCCAATTATAGCTACCAGTTAATTCTTCTTCAGAGTGTACTATGGAACTAAGACTACCAGTCATCGAAGGCCCTGCGGTGGGTACGGCATTGCTGTCTCCTGGAGCGCTTGAGAAAGCTCCAAGAGCCATTGCTCTATCCACCGCTGCGCTGGCTTCGTCTGCACTACTTGCTCTTTCACTACCAGTTACTTCATTAAGCTTTGCGTAAATTAAATTGGTAATATCATTCTCATGAGCACCATCCTCATCGAACATGTGCATTGAGTCAATAGGTGCGTGATGTAACATGGTGTCCTTATTTCCTACATTTTCTGAACATCTCCTTGAAGACGTCGATGCGCCGCCACCAGTTCCAGTATCAACGATTCCTAGTCTAGCTAAGTACTCCTGAGTGTTATGTACAGATACATCAGAAAGATTGTCATCGTCAACTCCGTTAGATTGTCTATGTATTCCAGATTCTCTTTGCAAAGGACCTTCGTTAATCATTCTTATCTCCTCATCCTCACCATCTTCGCCATCTTCTGCAGAGCCTCGTCCACTAGAACCTGATTGATCGGACCCTGATAATTCCGAAGTTGTGGCTGCTCCAGAATTAGAACTAGCTGTGTGCGGTCCGTACGGTGGGATTTCGTCGTATTTAGGAGGAGCGAACTGATTAGCTGGATTGACGGTACCAGTATTTCTAATAGGAATAGTGTCAAAAGCGCTTGGATCTACGTAACTGTTGGTGGCCCCGACTCCTTCGGAACTTAGTCCTGGCTTGTTGACTTTTTTGTGTCTCTTATTCTTCATGTGCAAGAATAGGAATGCTGCCGCAAATATTATGATGATGAATATGAAAACAATCAGTAAACCTAACGCCCAGTCTGACAATCCTCCACTTGCGACCGCTGCAGCATCATTGACTTGAGTTGCATCCGATGCCAGTGCCATATCATTCATGCCAATTTCAACAGCAGTTTTGTTCGTCAAGGAGCCTTGCCTTCCAGAACTAGCTGTAACTACCAAGCTTATAGATTTGTCTAAGCCAAATAGATTTTGCACAGAATCAACTTTCTTCTTCAAAATGATTACACCAGTTGTTCTGTTTATTTTGAAATACGAATGTGATGTAGACAGCTGATAAACAATTCTTCCATCAATACCTTTATCCCTATCGGTTGCCGTAGCTTGTCCGATCACATAGCCAGCTGGAAGAGACCCAGATTTGGGCACACGGAACTTGTAAGTCTTTTGAGTAAATTGAGGATAAAACTCATCTCTGCTTTCAATATCGATCCGGACTTTCACACTAGTGCTTTTACCACCCAAATCAGAAGCTTTGATTGAGAACTCGTACTTATTTTTCACCTCATAATCGAATACAGCATTAGAGTTGACTAGCCCAGATGAAGAATCAATGAGAAACATTTTCCAGGAGTCATCATTTCTGTTGTAGTTATTAGGTGAAGCTATTATTGAGTAATTTAGTTGGCCGTATCTTCCTTTGTCTAAATCTGTGGCTCTAGCTGTAAAAATTGAGGTTCCAATTCGTTCGTTTTCACCGATGGTTTCGAAATACTCACTGACGGGGAAAGTCGGTGCGTTATCGTTCTCATCAAGTATGCCAATACTTATAAACACAGCATTGCATAAAGATGGTACTCCTTGATCGCATGCAACAATCACCAGTTTGTATTCAGTATTACTAATATCATAGTCGAGACTTTTATTGACAGTCAGTAAACCCGTCGTTGGATGAACGAAGAACAACTTTTCATCATCTCCAGAGGTAATATTATAAATGATGGCAGCGTTAGGAGTTCCATATAGATCAGCATCAGTAGCAGCTAATTTCGTAAGCGTGTATCCAATTTTAACGTCTTCACTCACTGTTAATTCAAAATCATTTATGGCAAACAATGGTGGGTTATCATTGGCGTCTGCTACAGTGACAAATACTGTGATGGAAGTTTTATTCTGATATTGTGTCAGCATTTTCCCTTGCTCGACTGCAGCTAATCCAAGAACGTAAGAATCTTGTGTTTCTCTATCGAGTCTGTTGAGAAGAATCAGGGCTCCTTCGAGACTGACATCAAATGTGTTGCCTTCGTTTCCAGATGTGATATGGATGTCTAGGTTGTATTTCTTGAGAACATCGTTGATACCGCCGATCTGGAGCAGCGTTGATCCCATCTCGGTGTCTTCGTTCACTGTGATCCTGGAATTTAAAATGAGGGCATGTTATTTTCAATTTTTGTTACTATTTTTTAAACTATTTCAAGATTTAAATATCAATGATTTCAAATAATGTAGGTACTTATCAGTTTCACCAAGAATCGTAAAGTGATTATAAAATCTTATCGAAAACTTATGCATATGAGTGCTTGTGATAGTAAAATTATTATTTACCTGTAAGTATCCTGTCCAATAAAAGGCTTGATCTCCGAAGATGCTCCAGTACTAATCCTTACAGACGCAACGGCACTTCTATTCGGCTTTCCATGATCTGTAGCGACAACGGCCAATTGCGTATCTCTCTGATTAGGTGGCAGAGCACTGTAGTTCACAAAGATGCCCCCAGAAACTGCGTCTATGTAGTATCCTTTAGTCGGTCGAAGGATTGAGTAGGCGATCTTGCCATTGTCACCATCATCACGGTCCTGAGCGCTGACTGAGCCAATTTCAAGAGTGTCAGAGCCTTCTGAAATTGAGAAGACATACATTTTTTACTGCTGCTGTTAGAAGTTTAGATTTGGAATAGTATTATTTTTAAATAATAAAGATTTTACATGGTTAAGGTGTTTTAGTGAGTAAAATAAATACTTTAGTTAGATCTACAACTTACCAGGTAAAATTCTGTTGTAAGAAATATCATCAAAGACAGGCGAGTTGTCGTTGACATCAGTAACTTTTATCGTGAGCGTCGTCTTAGCAACATGTTCGCTATCTGATGCAGTGATATTCACTTCATACATCTTCTTTGCTTCGAAGTCAAGGGGTCGATTTAACACAATCTTTCCACTATATCTGTCTATAGAAAAACTGTTGTCCCCTTGTATTATCGAGTACTTGAGTGCCGGATATGTATCAACGTCATTCGCAGTAACAGACGTCAGCACTGTCCCAACTTCCGTTCCTAAAAACAAAAACAAAATATACTGACGGGTCTCGTTTGACTGCCGTTTTAACGATCCGCCAAAATAAAAATTCTCTAAAACAAAACCTCTGTCGACTTACAATGATATAAAAAACGAATAAAAAGCGACGCGAATGCCGCGGACCGTTGGTAAACCGCTAAAACATGCACTCGGAAAAAATGTAATACCATCCAATAAATATTGATCCTAAAGGAGTCCCTTTTATTTAATCTCGGCGTTGGAATCGAAAAGTCACAATGTTACCAAGTCGAGAATACAAATTATGTAAAATGCCTCCCTCTCTGTGGTACGCTTTTTGTTCTACCAATTTATTTCGAAAAGTCGATAGGCCGACCAACGGCAATTTAAAACCCGAATGCGAATACAGAGTAAATGAGTAAAAACGTACCTTCCGATACTGAGATGACGTTGGGTGGTGGGAATGTCGGCTGGTTGTCGTTCACGTCCACCACGTTGATCCTCAGCGTCGCTGTGCCTGTCATCTGCGGGTCGCCCTCATCAGTGGCTATTACTGTCAGTTTGTATGTCTCGCGTATCTCCCGATCGAGAACTATATTTGTTTTCACTGACCCTGAGAATGCCGGTTCTATAATGAATGCATTATCATGATTTCCGTCGACAATGTGGTATAGTATCCTTGCATTCACACCGCGATCTCCGTCCTTAGCAGCTAGTTGCACAACGAATTCGCCCTTAGTGTTCCCTTCAAGGACATTCGCGATGTACTGTTGTTGCGTAAACCTGGGAGCGTGGTCGTTCTGATCGATCAGATTTATTATAACGTCGCAGTAGCCGTATAGGACGGGCGAGCCTTCTGTGCGTGCGACTACAACAAGCTGTCTCCGTGGGCCTGGATACGACTCATAATCCAGATTCACTGAGTTATTCACCCTTATAACGCCTGAGTTAGAGTCTATTTCAAAGGCGTACTGATCGTTGCCATTGCCGATTTCATAAATTATTCTCTGACGCCGCCCGTCGCTCCTAACTGCGGTTACTTGGAGCACGTCTTTTCCATACGCCATGTTTTCTTCAATAGTTACATTGTATGTAGCATTTTGGAAGTTTAATGTAGGTGTTTGATCTGAGAAATCGCCGACACGTATTTCTATAAGTCCTATGGAGCTCTGGGGTGGGTTG
Source organism: Cerastis leucographa (assembly GCA_963082945.1). NCBI lineage: Eukaryota > Metazoa > Arthropoda > Insecta > Lepidoptera > Noctuidae > Cerastis > Cerastis leucographa. The sequence continues at coordinate 18,689,928 of OY720357.1, read as the reverse complement.
CCTTTATCTTTGGCGATCACTTTAAGGTGGATCAATTTGCCGTTTTCACTTGCTAAGCTTTGTGTAGCCGTGAGTACACCCGTTGTGGGATTGATACGAAACTTGTGATTTGAAGTGTCCAGGAGTTCATACAATATTTCAGCGTTTATTCCTATGTCATTGTCCATTGCTGCGACTCGAAGTAAACTTTGACCTGGAGGTGTTAGTGTGGCTACTTGTTCTTTGAAAGGGTACTTTGTAAATATCGGCTTGTTGTCATTGACGTCATTAATCGTGACTTCTACTGATACTCTTTGAGATCTTGTGATGTATCGCCCCTCATCCGTTGCCACAGCTTCAAAGTGATATACACTTGTTTTCTCTCTATCAAAAGTTCTGTAAAAGAAAAATGAATTGGTTATGAAAACAGAAGGAGGGAAACATAAAATCTATGAGCTAAAAACTACTTGTTGCAGTATAAACTTACCCGGTCGTGAAAATGATTCCAGTCTTGTTATCAATCCTGAACAAACCTTGGCTTTCATTAGCCAATGAGTACACAATTCTTTTGTTAAAACCCAAATCGGCATCAGTGGCTCTAACTTTGATCACTGATGTATCAATCACAGCATCTTCTGGTATCGCAGCAGAATAATGACCGGTATCAAAAACTGGATCATTATCATTCTGGTCTTCAACTATGACTGTGATATTACAGGATCCTTGCAATGCCACAGGGGAACCGTGATCAAAAGCAGTAATCGTCAAGTGATATTTTGATTGTGTTTCACGATCTAAAGTCCTTGCCGTCAGTTCTCCAGAAGTAGAATCTATTGAGAATTTGTTTCCATTATTGCCAGATGTAATGCTGTAAGTTATAACTCCATTTGCCCCAATATCTTTGTCACTTGCTGCGACAGTGTGTATAACTTCAGGTTCATTGTTTTCGGGGACGACTAAAGGATAACAAGACCCTGTTTTGAAGCTAGGTGGGTTATCATTCACATCCATAACGGCTATTGTGACCGTAGCCACATCAAAGTTGGTGGTAGACTGGAAAGTACTTGAGTCAGTAACGTAGACGGGGAAAATGAATTGGTCCCTCTCTTCTCTGTCTATTCTAGTTTTAACAGTGATGGTCCCGAGCCTTTCGTCTATTGCAAACTTGTCATCGGCCACTCCAGATGGGATCATGTAAGTTAGATTACCTGAAAAATAAAAGGAATGTTAGTGTCATATTCAACTAGATATCACTCGCTAAAAGTTCAAAGTTCAGGTATTCTTCTAAATAAACTGCAAGTGACAAGAAAAAAATACTTACTTGCACTGCCTCTTGAAGATTTAGCAGACAGTCTTGTAACAAAACTGCCCGGTCTAATATCTTCAGTGATGTTAGCTCTGTAGAAAGAATCAATAAATCTTGGCGGCACATTAGTTGACTCTTGCAAAGTCAATTGCAAGGTCATGTGGCTCTGTCTTGGAAACGGTATACCATGGTCTGATGCAGTCAGATTCAATTTATATTGTCCTGGCCTAACCTTGGATACGTCTTGAGAATATTTGTTTGAGAATGTCAATTTCCCAACGTCATATTCCATAGAAAAGTAGCCTTGATCATTACCGCCTGATATGTAGTAAGAGATTTTACCATTTTCTCCTGAGTCAGCGTCTATTGCTAACGCTTGGTAGAAAGTACTTGATAGTGTGTTTAGTGAAACGGTCGCTTTATTCGCAGATACAAAAGTAGGAGTATTATCGTTGGCATCAGTAACAGAAATGTGCACCGTAGCTGAGGTTGCCATCCTTTCTGTGACATTTGTTGCCAAGTCTGTCGCTTCAATGATCAGCCAATATTCCTTCAACTTCTCATAATCTAGTGCAGAAGTAAGAGTTAGGGAACCAGTAAGTGGATCTAAGTTGAAAACGTTTTTAGTGGCAGGCAATGAAGATACAACCCGAAAATTCAACTCTCCATTAGGACCTGCATCAGCATCTTTGGCAGTAAAGTTGTAAACTATCATACCGATTGGAGTAAGCTCTGAAATTTCGATGTTTATAGGATCTTGGGGCCATTGTGGTGAATTATCATTGACGTCTACGATTTCTATTCTTACAGTTACTGCACTGCTTTGAGGGTTGTTGGTTGCTGATGTATCTAAAGCTCTCACTTCTAGCCGGTACTCATCTTGGATTTCTCGATCCAGCTGTCTGGCTACGACCAACGAGCCTGTGCGTCGATCAATTTCAAAGGTACCAGGAGAATGATCTGTTGTTAGAGGCATAAGTAGGTATGAAATCTGTTTTTCGTCATCATCGTTGACTAAGTTTTCAGTGATATCATTATCGCAGCATGCTACAGTTCCAACTACGTGACCAATCTTGGCGTCTTCTTTTACCTGAAAAGATGAATTGTTATTAGTACAAAATGCCCCAAGACTCTACTTATTCCACGAAATCGCATTTCAAAATATATAAGCTGTGGTTTACTTTCACTATCCTTTGATTACTTACTTTGAAAGACAAACTAGAGCTGGTAAAAGTCGGCCTATTGTCATTCAGATCCAAAACTTCAACTTTGAGTTGCCTCACGGTCTGCTTTGGTGGTGTGCCTCCATCTGTTGCTGCTACAGTCAGTCGGTAGATAGATCTCTCTTCGTGGTCCAGGACTGAAAATAATAATGTTTTATTATTGTTTATTTATCAAAAGTACTTTTTTTACTTGCTAATGCCATAATTTTTATGGAAGATGAGATCCTGATAATTCTATCATTGAAATTACCTGTGCTGGTTTTGATAACTCCAGTATTAGCATCAATAACAAAGACACCGACTCCATCCATGTCCCTTTCACTCAGGATAGAATATTTGATAGTAGAATTTACTCCATTATCTCTGTCTATAGCCTTTACTCTTGCTACTTCAGCTCCAGGTTGCTGTTCTTCTCTCACACTGACTACATCTTCCCTAGGGTCAATGATCTCCGGTGGATTATCATTTACATCGGTTATTTTAATTGAAATAGGAACTCGACTAGATCTGGGCAGCGTTCCTTGGTCCTTAGATTCGGCAAATAAAGAAAAAGAAGACTTAAATTCTCTATCTAGAATTTCTTTGGTTGTGATAATTCCTGTAACAAAACGAATTAACATTAAAAACGTTGATTATAGCAAGAAATACCTATTATAAATTACTCAATCCGATAGCTAGTATTAAATAGAATCGTAAAATAAATACAGACGAAGTCCTTAAATAAAACGTCAAACGGTATTTATCCTCGAACAGGATTATTTTTCGAAAACTCATCAGAAGAAAAGGCACTTCAATTTTAATACATAAAAATGTACTATCAATTTCTTAACCTATTATGAACCCGACACACGTCTTTACCAAATTCTCCTTATAACACATGACCAAAGAATTTTGTCAATTTCAAATCGATTACTTTTAAGACTGCAACCTCAAATTAGGAGTACATAAAAGAGATCGCCTCGGGACAGAATAACTATGATTATCCGAAACTCCATATTGAGAGCCTAAAAATTGTGATGACAGAAACAGGGTAGCAAAATGAAAAGCGTAGTTTGAATCAGATGCAAGGAATAATGGACTTAAAGAAGGCACAATTAAAGTTTCTATTGAAATAAAAGATGGGTTTATAGAAGGATAATAAGATGTGCCAGAAACCACCGTAATGAAGCGAGCTGTAGAAAAAAGGTATCCATCGTTATTTCAACCGCAAATATTGGACACTCTTGACTTCGGTGTTTGTGGTAAACGATAATATTTTCTTCACGATTGCTGATTTCTGTTTTTGTACGAAGATTATTGTTGCGGTATAAAGTATCTTCAAGTTCTCCTCAGACTGGGAGGGCAGAGATCATAATGGTACAGTCATAAATACTGGTAGCTTGAAATTGTTGAGTTTAATTTATCAAATCCAGTTTTTGATTTGTATGCTCAGGTGTAATGCACAACGTTAGACGTTTTTATTGTACTGTCGTACTTCAACTGGCTATAAAATAAGGATCTGCAGGGTTCGTGATAGTTTTGTGAAATTTCTGATGAAGTTTATTATTGGTTTATTTATTTATTGATTTTACTATTTATTTACACACAGTAGACAACATGGGAAAAAATATGAAATTTCTGCCAGCAGACCTGCGTTTTGAATTTTGATGTACTTATTTCGACATAGCAGTAAATTACGTACGATTCAGTACTAATACCTTTTCCACGCTTAAACTCACATCTTCATAGATTTGTTACACCACAAAGCGTAAATTTTACGACCAAACTTTGCATTTCCCAAACATTCCATGTGATTTTGTTAAGACAAAAGGCCAAATCATTTACAACAGCGTCATTTTCGATCACAATTACCTTTTTTGTTCCAACCCTGTTTGTTATTGCTGCAATTTATAGCACTCTGTCCACAGTAAGATTCCAGCAACATTTTACACCTATAATTCATTTGAGAACATATGAAAATAAAAGGTATCCGTCAACAAAACGAGTTGTAGAGCCCTGTGCGTCCTACACGTACATTTGTAACATATGAGCTTTAAATAGCCGACGACAGTATCTAGTACTCGGCTTGTAATAAAACATGGGAGAGAATAGCCAGGCTCCTACATAGCAATATTTTAATAATAGTTAATGGCGGGTCATGGCGTATGCGCGAGCGACGACGTTTATAACTCGCAATTGACGCGCATAAATTCATTGTCTGTTGCCTCCCGTTGTGGGTAACTTAGCCGGCGGGTGGTGTGACCTTTTAAATAAAAATTTGCCGTCAACTTGTTGATTGATTGTCGGATTTGATTCAGTGGAAATTCCAGAAAGTCTTCCTCTTATTCCGGTTTGGCTAGCATACGTGGTGAACGTTCTAACGCAAATGCAGGCATTTCTTCTGCTACGCACATAAAGGGAGAGGTATTCACTGCTATGTTTCCTCTCAGTTTCACTTGCATTCTGCATTCCCTATAACTGATTACAGCCGAAGCTGCAAAATTTTAGGGGGTTCCTTAAAAGCTATTGTTTTGACTTTTAATCCAAAGATTTAAAAACACTGATTCAATCAATCCAAGTCTACCCACAATTAATTATGTTTAAGCGTCTTTGTATCCTTATAAGTCTTTAGTTACCGTGAACTTCTGTTGGATGTCACAGAAGAATTATTAATATTACATTATGAGTCAGCGGATACACCGAGCAAAGCATTACTAATGGTGACCGGCTTTCATATGTGACGTATGAAATGACAACAATGCTGCTCATGCAAATCTATAGTCACCTTTACTCGGTGCAATAAAATTATACTTTGTTTTCATGTTGATGACTTACGAACCGGCTGAAGTTACTCTACTTGACTTGTAGAAGGTGCGTTTATGCTGTGTTCGTAGAACCGTCTATGTGTTTTAAATCTTTGAAATGTTTACACAATCCATTCAGACCAATTACGGTTCAAACTACAACCAGTTCTATCAATGCCAAAGCCCAAAGATCACAAACGAACCGACGACGGCTATCAATGCTCATAAAAGGCAGAGTTTTTGCCACTGGTAACATTGTGGGTGCACCTGTTGAAGACAGCAATCTTCCAATAGGGCCACATGCAGCCGTCGCAAATGATTTACGAATTTAGCCCTCACGCGCACCTTGCTAACTAGCTCGGGAGTGTTCGGGTGTGATCGCCGATAAGCCGAATTGAGACGAAAAGCACCACCATTCATCAGTCAGTTATTGAGAATAACGAACTGCCAACCACCCTTTTTATGCCATGCTTAATACTCGCACGATTTCGATGATAAACATCGTTTTGGATAAGATCGGTTGAGGGTTCTTATTTGCATATCTTATTAAATTTAGCCGGTGTAAACAAGGCTAAACCTAGAAAAGTTTTTGCTACTCTTCGCACTTATTTTCCTTTTTGGGTTGGAGATGTTCTTAGTGGTAGCTGTGGTCTGTGCGTCTGCGCTACTCGAAATCACATGCAAAAGTATCCAGAGCAAAGATAACGATCGTGCCACCGTAGTAAGCGGCTGTTGGCTCATTAAACCTCAGATAATCCATATTTCTAGGTTGACCCTGACAACGTGAGTTAAATACAGGATACCAACTATCAGTTACAGTATTATTCAACATCTCTTATTCTAAACTCCTTCATTACAAATATTATCCCACAAACCCATCAGGGAGATACTCGAAATAATTCCATAATTACATAGAAGCATAGAAAGCGGTCCATGGGAAGGTCGAAAACAAAAAGCCATCGGATCTGCTCCCCATAAGTTCAAATTGTGCAGGTATTAAAATGGCTGTATTTACCCTACGTGTTTGCTCTATCAATGAGTTTCAAGGGACTTACATACTTTGGGTTTTAGCTTTCAAAAGTGCCGGCAAGCTAAACAAAGGCCAAGTGGCCGACTGGGAGTTGCTTGCCTGATCAAATACGAACAAGTATTTGGTATTACGGTAAAATATCATTGTTCTTAGTTAGTTCTGTACACGATGTAATGATCCATGTAGCGCCGGTGTTTATTCTAGTAATATTGTTTCCTTATTTTCATATTTCAAGTTCTAGACTGAACTTCATAAAGTCGCAATTTCAATATCAACTAGTTCCAACCATATCAAATTTCCAGCTTTATCAACACCTACTACTTTCTACATATCGATAAATTCGTCAACCACAGTCTAAAATCGTTACTCGTAACTATACACATCAACGGGTGCATTCAAGCCTTATAAGCCAGCTCATCTCATGACAAATAAGCATGGTCTACACTTGAGAAATCTTGCGACCTTGGCTCTGACAGCAGTCATTGTTGCCGGGTCAACATACGACGGTAGCTTTTGGAGGATTAAAATGATAAATAACAGCTAGACGTCATTTCCGATGAGCATTGAATGGTAGACGAAGTAATGGCAGTTATTAATCAAAAATGAGTTTTTGATTTTTATTCTCAGTATAAATTATAGCTGGGGACATTAAATGCAAAAACGTGGTTGAATCAAATCTTGTTAGGTTCAAAGTGCAAAGAGGTTTTAGGGGGAATATAAATGATAAGGTTTTTTAGAGATGAGTTGTGGTTAGATTTTTTGGGTCTTATCATTACGAATTTCAAGTTTGTTTGTCTTATACGAGAGTCACATTTTTCAACCTGATCGTTTATTTAATGACTTCGTTGGTAGTTATTGATGCTTTGTCCTTTTCAATTTAAAACAAAATGCATAAAAATAAAAAAACTCACCAGTAACAGGATTAACAATAAAACTTGTATTTGAAGGAAACAAGCTGTATCTCACAACAGCATTATCCCCCAAATCCGCATCAGTCGCCGCAATCTTTCCTACAAAAGCTCCAACCTTCTGATTCTCTTCAACTTGGAACTCATACGCAGGTTTACTGAACACTGGATCATTATCATTTGCGTCTATTACATTGACAACTAAGTTAGCGGTTGCAGACAGCGGTGGTATACCGTTGTCGACCGCTATTATGACCATTTTATGTTTTGCTGTTGTTTCTCTGTCGAGCTGTTTTGCGAGGTAAACCCAACCTGTGCTTGGTTGAACTTTGAAGTAATCTTCAGTTGAGTTCACGTCTGCGGCTATTTTGTATGTGATGCGAGCGTTGTTGCCTGTGTCCTTGTCTATTGCTTGGATTTCTAGGATCTGTTGAGAGAAATGTTTATGATTATTATAAGCAATAGAACTATTTCAGTCTAAAAGTAGGTATATTAGATAAATACAAAGACACAAAACAACAAATGAGGATGAAAAAATTGGCAAGAAAAAAGGTAATTGAACAAAATTTGTACTAAAAATAATCTGTTTGTACTGAATCCAGGATATTACTGTGAACTTTAAATCGTCAGCATTGATTACAACGTAATTACTCATTGCAGATAAAACGTTAAATTAATTATGGAACCCAAAGTTATCTACCCTACAGTTACAAAACAACCTTACGAATTAATTAAATAAGCCAATAAGTAAAAGTCGCTATTTCATAATGTGATTCCTAAATTTGGTACATTCCGTTAACTTGAAGATATTTTCAATGCAAAACTTCTACTAATAATTAATCTTTGTTACTTTTGTTACGTACATATTAAAGTAAAATAAGTGGTTAAAGTGGAAGTGACAGGCCGCGAAATTCAAATACACTTACGTTTTTTGCGATTTATAGGTCATTGTCAATTTGTTTGTTGAACAAAACATGATTCGCGGCCGTAATATATATAATATATGTACTTACAGAATTATAATCATTTAAATCATGAAAACAACAATCATTGAATGACTATTTGATGAAAAATTCATTCAATGGGGTTATAAAGAGCTTGAAAGGGTGGTTTTTTTTTTTTTTTTTTAGTATTGATGTTTTTAATGATTATGACCAATAAAAACTTGAATTTCGCGGGCTAGCTTGACGAATCCACTAAAAACATGTAAAGTGCTTGCTTGGGTCCGTTTAGTTGCCATTGGGTCGCTTTAGCATTGTTTTAGAATTAAAAATTAAAAGACCACAAAAATTTTCAACGCCTTTTACATTCAAGTCCACTTTAAAAAATGATATAGTTTATTTTTAGTTGTTGTCTCGTGAACCCGATACCTTTTGATTATTATCGTCGAGTTAAACGACACCCAATAAATTCTACATAGAGATTAATTCGTATTTATGTAAGTATTTTAATGTATATTTATTGATCCGACGTTCTTAGATTCTGACCAGGTTAGATCAGAATGTAAGAACAACAACAAGAATGTAAGAAAATTATGCTATTGGTATTATTACCAATGGCATAATTTTATGACATTTAAAATTAGTAAGGACTTTATTTCGATGAAATTTTGAAAGCAGCGGGAAAAGAATGGACTAATAAAGCGAGTGACAGAATTATGTGGTGAAAAATGGAGGAGGCCTTTACTCTATAGAGAGGTCCTTAATGAATTTTATGTATAATTTTTTTGAATTCTAATAAATACTATTGTTTTGAAATCTAATAATACTATTGCATGCTATTGAAATCGTAATATAATAATTGTAAATTGTTTTTTTTTTTAAAGTCAATAAAAAAGCTTAATTATTATTATTATTTAAGGATTTTATTTCAAGTACAAAATTATGTTTTTTTTTATTGAATCTGTTTTTATTTATAATAAGTTAATCTGGTGTGTTTTCCTCATGCTCTAAGGATTTTGTTCATTCATGACATAATCTTTTGATATAGTGATTACAATAATACCTAAGTCGACCCTTTTAAAACGTTAACATGTCATGCTATTGATCCTTTTAATATAATGATTGTAAAGCCATTGATTTATTTGCTGTTTTGTTTATGCAAATGCAATCAATATCGATTTAGCCTTATTTACGAATCTTCAGATATTATCCCTTATTTTTTTAGTTTCTACCTCTTTTCACTTTGAACTAAAGTTGCCCAATGCAAAGAAATGCTTTTCAGCTGTATATTCTTAAATGTCGTTACAGGAAGTGAAGATTTTACTGAAAGCAACAAGATTATAGCCAAATTCTAAGCCACTCAATTTAGATTTACATCGTCATGCTAAAAAGTATAATGTAAGAAGTTCTACTTATATAAATCTTACCTTAGTATTAACAGCTTCGGACTCCAAAACGTTAGCACTGTAAGAGTCATGCTCAAACACGGGAGGGTTGTCATTCACATCTTGGACATCTACAACTAGAGTCAGGTTGGCACTGAGAGACGGGATCCCATTGTCTCTGGCGGAGATGATGAGGGTATGGCGGACGAGGTTCTCGTAATCTAGGGACCTGGGGAAATAGAGAAAGTTATAGTTTTTATAACAAGAAATAATTCTAGCAAGCGTACAAGTTTTGTTATTTAATTTGATGAAAAGGATAAAAGTATATCACTTTAAACTCCTTTAAATGCATGAAGATAGAATTAGATTAACAAACTAAATAGTAGGTCCTACAGGAATCCGTCCTTTTAGGAATCGAACCCCAGCATCTAGCGCAGCAGCCTATATTTTAACTCCTGCGCCAACTTTATCGTCTGTGATTATCAAATCTGCCGTAAAATCCTATTTACAAAAATTCTCTTCATCCTTTACTTACCTCAATAGAGTAACCAATCCATGCTGAGAATTCACAGCGAAGGTATTGGAAGGTCCTGTAGCTGAGACCAGATGGTAGTTAATCTGTCCATTCTTGCCATCATCTTCATCAGTAGCCCTTGCTGCGTAGACCACAGAACCTATGGCTGCTGATTCTGCTACCGAGACTCTGACCGAGGATGTACCAAATTCTGGAGTGTTGTCGTTTATGTCTTCAAGGGTTATTTGGACCTGGTGGTAAAAATAAAAATTATAATAACACACTATTTACCGTGTAAATCACCTCATCACGAAGCCGTCAACCAAGCATTCTGTACATGAAACTAAGTAACTTTACGCAAAAATTATTGCTGGGAAAAGACTTTTTTTTAGAAGGTGTAAAATCATGTTTTGTGGTAGAACTCAATGTAACGTTCTCAAAACATTGTGCTGACGGATAGAATAGTACGGGGGTCGTGGAGGTGTTTAAAGTAAAAATCTTACATTAAAAACTTATATTTTAAAAAATACTTGTCAAAAAGTTGGAACTTTGACCCCTAATATCTCCGTAACTAGAAGGTTCCCAGGTATGGTGTAGAACAAAAAAATTATCGCAATGTCAGAGAGAACCAGTGCCTTTCAGCTTCGTTAAGAGGTGTTTTACACCCTTTATATTCGTTCTTGATAGCTGAAAAAGGCAGTCGATGTTTTCTAGTACCTAAATTAACTGGGAAAACTTAACCAATTACAATGTTTTATTGGCATTAACAATTATAATCTCTGATGATTACTAATGATTATGATAAAACCTAAAAACTGTAAAAGAATCTTTAAGCTGAAACAGGAACGTGGAGATTGGCATAAGAAAAGAGAGGCCTAAGCGTAAGATTATAGAATCAATCAATAATGATTCCATCGCTGAAACTCATGGCCCTCTATGAGAGAGACTTCTCTTTCACTCTTCACATAATTAAAGAGATCAAATTCATGAGCAGCAACATCTCTGTTACCCATTTATTTAATCATACATATTTTTTTTACCTGAGTCTGATCAAAACTAGAAGGATTCCCAGTAGCAGCTCTAACATTGAAGAGATACGAAGAGCTGGTCTCCCTGTCCAGTTGGCCAGCAGTTCTGATGGCTCCGGTAAGAGGCTCGATGGTGAACCGATGATCAGGGTCTCCGGAAACGATGCTGTAGCGCAGGGGTTGTTGACCTGGTGGAAAAAAAATGAGGATGAATTAAAAGTACAAACAAAGATTTATCTGACACTAGCTGTGCCAACGATTCTTATGACTCACTCGTCAAGGTACGATACAGAACTGAAACTTTGAACTTTTTTTGCATGATTTTGACAATCCAAAGGGTAAGTTTACGTAACGATTTGATTCTGTCTGTTACCCTTAAATACTTCAAATAAGTCATCAAAATGACTATGTATGACAGTCAAGATCGGATAATTTGTTTCCGAGATAAAAACACTCTAACATACAAACACTCCGAAACACGACGCCTTTTGTATTAGGTAAAAATGTATAAAGTTGTAGACACCAGTGAGGTCTAAAAAAAAATAAACCATAGATGCATAGACATGATCCCAGTCTACCTCAAATTCGACCTCAGCCATCTCAATTTTCCCAGTTTGTGGGCAACGCAGCAAAATTGAACGCACCACAGTTTATAGACCTCGTAAATATTTATGCATCGGTATCATTTTACTTTCCGACTCGCATTGTCTTTTATACTGGGAAACTATTTATGTTCAATGTTAGAAACAATATTAGGAAATATGTTGTGGGAAATGGTTTATTTAAATTCAAGAAATTCTTAGTAAGTTTAGTCATCTGACAACACTTAATTTAACAACAATTATTATCTGTCTACTTCGATCATTAAGATTTTAAAGGAGAAGATTGCTTTCGATGCGCTCATCGTTAACAGTATATTTTGCATTCTCAACATCAAGTTTAATCAAATTAATACTATCAACAATTTATTAAACCAAACAACTGATTACAACAAATTGCATGTTCAGACTCTGCTGCATAATTAAAATTAACTTAATTCCACAACAAAATTCACTCCAATCAAATTAATCTCTCTCTTAATAACATTATAACAACGTGTTTTTATTTCACCTGTAATTATATACTGATGCTTTTTGTCGATCGGCAAAATGGCTTCCTAATTTCGTGACTAGACTTAAGTTACGAAGCTTGAGCAATTTATATGCAAATGCAAAATATTAATTATTTAAAAGCGTATCTGGTTCAAATCTATTCACTGTGCCTTTTTGCGTTAAGGTATGCAATGTAATGGATATTGTTGCGATGTACGAAGACAGTGTAGTCATCTTACAACAAGAGAAAAGTTTACTTTAAGATTACGAACATAAAGTCACGAATAAAAGAAACTTAAAACAAAAAGAAGATAAAGTGAAAGAAAAAACTAGAAACAAGATAAAGAAAGTTGCCTTGACTCTTACTAAAGCAACAGATTTTGTTACAAAAAAAAAACAAATACAAAATCTCCACGACAACATTCAAACTCCACAGCCACACTCCTTACAAAATCAATGTAATTCTGGGCATCTAATGTCTCCAACAAAAACTTTCGCCAAACAGCAAGAATAGGTATTCTAGTGGGCGTTAGAACATAACCGGTCAATATTATAGTACAGAACTACAGATAGTGGTTATCGTTTCGCGACTCGTAGCCGGATAAGCAGCAAACGTCGTGAAGCTCATAGGCAACGCTCGATGACCGTCGTAACTGTTTATTCGTTGCACTTCATACTGCAATGTACACTTCAAAAGTTGTTCAAATATGGTTTTGTGAAACAAATACCGTTATTATTTTTACCAAAAAGAACTTTAAGTAAAATAAAATAAACTACTTATATCATTCTAATTGTAGAATGAATTAAAAAAATACTGATGAAGGATGCAAATCATTTTATAATTTTTCTTTTATATATAACATTTAGTATTCACTAACATTGATATAATTCTCCTAAACATAACAAAACAAGTTCAAACGCACTCTAACTTCCAACATTCGAATTCATTATAACACCAAAAATCACTCGTATACAATAAAAACTCTGTTACATGAATTTACTTAAAATCCGAGGAGAAATTCTGATACTGGCGGATTTAGAACCATGTAGGCCCTATTAAAAGATCATATTTATCTTCGAACGTTCGCTTTATAACTACAACGATATCGCAAATTGACCAGAAAAAGTCGTCCGTAACTGTGTGAGCCTCCTTTAAAGTACCAACAATAACATCTACAAGTCCCGATATCTAGTTCAGATCTATTTTCCTCACGTCTATTCTAATTATAGGAACTAAATTAATACCGGGATGTCTGGCATGCTCCCCGACGACTATTGTAATGTCCCTCACAAAACTTTTTGGTTTGTTTACCAAACGTTTTTATTGCTAATTGTCCGTTGTTATGTTTGATACAAGATTTACATACAAAAGTATTCTTTAGTTGTTTTGGAGTACGCTGGAAGGTAATTCGTAATGATGTAGAATAAATGTTGGATATTGTTTAACGAGAGTGTGTTTGTTTTGTGCGATAGATTTTGTTGCTTAGGTCGAAAATGCAATGTAGAAATTAAATTCAAATCTAGGCGAAACTTTGTATCCAGCCGTGAAAAGGCAAAAAAAAAGTAAGGGTTATTTCCCAAAGTCACAAATCAGGCTTAATACGCCTATAAACACATTGTCAATATTGTAAGTAGCTTGTTTGTCACCTTGATATAACCCAATACAAACAAATGTGACGAAATTACTAGATAATAAAAACTTGTAAAATCCAATAAATTATTTTAGGTAACTGTAAATAAAGTTAATACATTTCCAATACCTACCAAAAATTTTCCCAAATAAACAAACCACCGAAAAAGGTTTTGTATCTATCAATTTTTAATTGGCAGTTCTCACAACAATTTAAAGGGGTTCATTGTCGAATTTTTTTTTTCCGGCGTTTCGTATTTTTTGCGCGGGCGGCGCGGGTTTTTTTTCGCCAGTCGTTTTGGGCAGGTCTCCTGACAAGAGATTGATATACAGTCTTATTCGTGGACATGCTCCGCAGTCTTTGTTTAACTGGTCCCGGCCCTCTCCCCTCTGTCCTGCCCGACCCCGCGTCGCCCCTTTGTCTCTCCTCTTTATTCAGTCGGCGATGCGCAAACGTACACTTATTTTCGGCTGGATTCACAGGGCTTGGCGTAACTGTTGTTTTTGTTGAGAATTGTCGTTATTTTTCGGAGATTTTTTCGTTGACAGCGCCGATTTGTTCGTCTATTCAGTGGTGGGTTTTAATGTTAGCGAGAATCATTTAAGTTGCAGTGTTTTGTACATCTTTCAGCTTATAATAGTCATACTATTCATTCAGTGTCAAGAAAATACGAGGTTATGTCTAGGTTGTACCAAAATCAGAATAAAACTTCAACGCGTAAAAATCAAAAACACTATTAAAGTCAATTCAGTTCACTCTGCTTCACAAATGAAAAATGAAGCCCCTTTCCTGATAACCCAGTCATAACATGTAATATTACATCGGAATACCAGAAAATACTGTTCATTTAATGCTAGATCAGCAGACTTTATTTTATGTAGCCTCCTTGTGACTAAAAGTTAAAATCCATGACTCTTTTAAATTATCATATTTAAATTATAATAACCTCAAGACCGATTTACAAAACCACCACAAATTCTTTCAAGCCTTTGCATACGTCTGAGGCTAAAACATATTTATACCCTTTAGAAAAAATAATTGAACAGACAGTTTTTTTACATGTTTATGAAAATAATGACGATTTCATGTGAGTGTTGTTGTATTGTGTGTGTGTTGTATTTTCATACGGCAAGCAAAATCATTCCTAGAATGGTCCCACTGCTGGTACTCAGGCACCCTCAATATGACAGGGAATATAATTTCATTAACCTCAGTTGAGGAGTTAGACGTTAAAGCTCCTTAGTAACATCATTATGAGACAGGACAGACACGACAAAAATACAAGCATCGCAATAAAGTATGTCATGAACATTTAAGTTTGGGCCGAGTTTAGTCAATTCATTAGGGATCAGAGCCTCTTGTGCAGGGCTGTTCGTGATTTTAATATCTTCTTTTTTCGGTCACATAATCTCTATGGTCAAGTGTAGAACATTTACATAATGGAATTCATCATCATTCTCCTATTTATTTTTAGTCGGCGCTGCAGATCTTCTTCTTTTATATTTCTCTATTAGTCTTAATTTCGGTAGCACCATCATCATCTTTAGTACATTCCATCTATCTTTCCGTTTCGATTCGTTTTTGATACAATTTAATTAATTTGAAATATAAATGCGCGAATTTAGGAGCGGTTGTCTTGACAGCTAAAGGCGTTGATTGACGATTGAGGTCGCGAGTTCAAATCATAACACTTTGAACTTTAGTGAGGCCCACACCTCACACGGTTATTAACTGGAGGGGTTCGTAGGAAATACCAATGACCATATTGCTGTTGTAAAAGGGAAAGGAGGAACTGTTTTTACTTTAAGCACTTTCGTGGGTAGATTCTCATCTTTAGTAACGCTAAATAGCATTATCCAGTTTCATTTATATGTAGTATTTTCTTAAACATTATCATCTTAATCATCTTGTTTATGACTTTCTTCATCTCGTTTAGATTTTCCATAAGTTCCTACGCTTTTTGGTCTACATTCCCAAAAAATCAATCCTTTTTACCGTCACAGCCCTGTTAGTGTCGTGGCATACCGTCCCACTCCGCATTACAAAATAAATTTGCATCTTGGCCCTTCTAAATTGAAATCATTAACGGCTAAACTGATTATCTTACTCACGCGGCCCGAACCTTGTTCAATTAAAGCTTTGTAACTCTCCACCTATGCGGATTGTTAGATTTTAATTCAACTGAATTAATTTATCTGATGTGATAATCTTTGTTTTTAATAATGCGTCCACGATTTTGATGTGATATTCTTTGGGAGTTTTATTGTATTGTTAAATCATTTGATGGGTAATGATAGTGTTTTTGCTGTTGGATTTTATCTATTATCTTGGATAAAATTTATCACTTCAAGAAAGACATTGATGATTTTATAATATTCGTGTGGGATTATTTATTAAAGGCGATTTCTCCCGTTTCATTAAATTGCGATTTCATGATTGTATGCATATTTTACCTAAAATATTGCATCAAGTAGGTACTGCGGCGCGTATTGCAGTACAAATGAATGAAAGTAGGTTATGAATTACTAGCTCGAGTGAATGCAACGTACACTGAATGGAACATAACATTAACTGATTTCGACTATTTACTCCGCACGATTAAACTTAATTAGTATTTCTAATAGTTATTCGAGAAAGCTTGCGAAATTGATAAGGATGATGACGGAGGGAAATCGTTAACACGATGTTAATATATACATGTTGCAACCTCAGTATAATAGTTAATTTTATTTGTACTGCAATTTAACTCAATTCGACCTTCTTAATGTAGTGATAATAATTATATTTACTGTACACAGGTACAATACAATACAATACAGATAAAATATTATTAAGAAAGAAATCTTGCTATATAATTTTAAAAAGAAAATTTCAAAATAAAACGTAATTTTTTTTTCCACATCTAAGTATTCAAACATTTGTTACTCACACGTTATTTGACGTACAACATTGTCGGGAACAAAATTACACCTATTAAACACCTACACGGTGAAATAAGGTGAATCAAATCCGAAGTCGGAATAAGGCTGGTGTAAAAAGTCGAAAATAATTGAGGTACCTACAGGACTTCAAAAAAAGAAGGTCTAAAAGTTTACTCGGCAAAAACTGTCGCCGCGGTAAGGGTTCGCCGACCTCACTGGATTTATTTGGGTGTACTGGTTGTAGGGCCACCACCAAATCCTTTTATACCCGACTGCGAGACAGCAAAGTCAGGGTTATGTTTTTCACGCACATTTTGTGTCTATGTGCGATTTTTTATAACCTCGAAGCATCCTAACGGCTGGATAGATTTTAACAAATGAGGTCTAGTTTTGTTTACGTGTTGCTATGCTTTTATGCTATGTTTTGGTCAAAATGGCGGAATACGAAATATATACTGATATAGAATATCGTGTAATGTATGAATGTCACTAAATAAGTCTCAAATCAATGTGACGTTTCCTCGTCTACTTTACATTAATAAACTCCGTTTTTTAAAGGTCGAAACAGTACTCTGAGATCAAAGGAGAAAGGTACGTCCAAATCTGCCCTTATTAAAACGGAATTAGCCTCAACATCTTTGATTTTAATTGGTACTTAATTAATGAACTTCGATTTACATCACGTCTCGGATTGTCATGATAACCTGAGGTCAAATAAAGGTATGTGACTTACTTTAGATGATTCGTTAACGACGTAAATATCATTTACGATTGTTAAATAAACGAAGACAGAATCTAAATCACCACCTTTCTTTAGTCTCCGAAGGGTAAGCCAGGACTTTATTTTCATATAACCTTTCACCTTCAAGATTAAATCAGTCAGGACAAAAAAGACTAGCTCGCATAGTCCCGTAATACTGGCCACCCTATTCGAAGCCGGCGCACTCAGAGTCGAACGTATCCTTGGATTTCTCCAGATTCGAATTTCAAATTTTCAGTCACTGTTCATTGCGCGGGATCGTGAAATTTTTCAACTTATTTTTTTAAACCTAGGCATCATAAAATTGCAAAAGGGTTTACTTTAATCCTTCTAATGTTCATAAAGTGTAGATTTAAATCTGTCAGAGGATTATTATGCGAAATCCCAAAAAGTATTTTGAACAATTTTAAGCGGTCTACCTGTGGAAAATTATTGTCAGATATTTTATGGTGTTTGCCGTATTTTTTGTTCTTACATTTATTACGGACGGGTTAAGTCTAAGTCATAGCAGATTTAATAATCTTCTTTATTATGATTTCCTTTCATTTCAAAGTTTTGCTTTATTTAATAAATATTTTTAATATTTATTTAGCGTTAATCGGTGACTTATCTTCGATGTCATCTCCGTCGTTTTCATCAACTGTAACCTCGATCTCCAAATAAACTATTGTTACGGCTTTCTTTATGTTCCGTCGCCATTTTAAATCACTACAGCTTATGTCTAAGAACTGAGACAGTCGCTGTCTGGGTGTCTACACAAAAGGCTCTGCATCCAGCTATCGGCTCTAATTTGCGTAATGCTATTCATATTATTGCGCGACCATGTCTCTCCATTGGTTTTCTTCTTCCTTTTTTGCGAGCATTCCTTTTTTATTTATGTTTTTCTATTGGTTTTGTAGTTTGAAGGTTAAATTGTTGTTGGGTGAATGTTTTCAGGTATTGTTTTGACACGTCTTTTTTTTGCTTTTAATTTAAGCAAATTTCTGTTCTGCATACATTCATAAACGGCTTTTTTCCGTGGGGGTACGCAGAAACCACATAAAACCAACTGCTGCGATCCTTACACTACACACTCCTTTTGCGTAGTCCACGTTCGTACATCTGATGGACTAAAATGACGTCTTAAAAGATAATTGTTTTATTTTTATTCGAGAGTGGGAAAGAGACGGAGCTATACAGGTCATCTAGCTCCATCTCTTTCCGACTCTGGAATAAGAATGAAACAATAATGTTTTAAGACGTCATAGTAACCCCCAGCACGCGTAGCATAAACACTGTAGAAACGACTTTTGTCTACGGAAGAATCGACATAATGACAGATAGACAGTGACAATGTGTCAGTTTGTCGATTCTTTCGTCGCCATAGCCCGTTTCTACGGAGGTCATGCTACGTGTGCTGGTCATACTATAGTATCTGCCTACTACAGACACTTTATACTCACACTTATCATCCATATTCATACTTTTATTGGTTTTCCATTAGCATATTACGATTTGTTTCATTTTTATAAATATTTTCTTAGTTTTCTTTGTTGTGACATTGTTTACATCGAACTTGTCAGCTGTCATTTACTTTTATTTTTATTTGTTACCAACCAAACTCTCTATGAAGGTTTCATTTAGATTATATATTACTAAAAATTATTATCATCAATTCGTCAGTTCAATTGTTGTATTTTTAAGATTTGCTGTGTAAAGAAATTCTGAGTTATATTTATAAAAATATTATGTGCAAGGTTTTTGACCAATTGTTACTGGCTGTTTTTAATACTGGCAGGTTGCGTCTGTCTAGAGCGCAGCAGTTTTGAATCTAAAAAAGAAATTTGAAGAAAGAAACGGAAGATCAGGGTATAAAAGGGATTTCTGACGGATGCCCTGGTTCTAGTCTGGAGTTAAGAGTTCGGTTCAGTCTGGAGATGAGAAATCAGTATAGTCTGAAATCAAGAAAACAGTGACGGCTAAGTCTACAGTTTGGAGTCAAGATCTGTCATATCTTGAGTTTTGAGCACAGCCTGGTGGAGTCAAGGAGCGGTCTTCGTTTGGTGCTGCCGTGGCTACTGCTAGCTGCTGCTGGAAGCTGCTCTGCGAACTGACGAGCCTGGCACTGGGGCTCGGTACGTGTCTGCTGGAAGCTGTTCTGCGAGCTGACGAGCCTGGCACTGGGGCGGTACGTGTCTGCTGGTGGGTCCTGCCAAGCTGCCCTGCATCAAGCTCGACGTGGTCAAGCTCATCTTGATCAAGCTAGCTTTCTACAACTGGATGTTTGTCTTGTTACTATCACGCTCAGAGATTTGCGGAGACATTTAAAACGTTCCCGGTTAACCTGCCCTTCACTTTTTTAATAATTTATTGTATTCTTCATAACATCATTTATTAAAATCATTTTCCCCTAATAACCTTTTTTAATGTACAAATCTGTTTACTTCTTTTATCACGAGGAGCAAGCACGTTTGTTACAATACATGCGTTACTGTTCCATTGGTTTTAAAACGTATTATACTCAATGGAGTTCCGTGACATTTTTAAATCGTCGCCGTCGTGGTATACCATAAATACACAATATTAAACAAATCGCCACGCCTGTGATCCCCGTAGGCTTCAGTATAATCACATTCGGTGCCTATGTTTAAGTTACATGTCGACGTCCCCGGAGAATAAAATGATAACTGCAAAAACGCAAATTTTCAGGAAAAATAATAAACATGTTTTCGTCGATTACTCCTTAAATACTGGACCTAGACTGATGATTGTTAGCTTTGAAAAAAAGTTATTTTTTGTATGTTGGAAATGTATTGGTGAAACACGCCTATTTATATGACCAAGACAACCCTTTGCTAAACGTATACTTTTTCAGTTACAAAGGTTACAAGTACATTCTTGTAATCTGCATGCCCGTACTGATTGTATTTAACGCCATCGACACTATAAGTCATCTTTGGCGACCGCCATCGAATTCCGACCAAATAATTCTTGGCAGAATCTCATGGTAACGGCGATTGGAATTATTCACAAGATTAACTGTCACACTTGATAAATTAATATAATACGTACGCATGTGTGGTCTAACGGTGGTGCGAGTCAAATCGATATTTGATTAGCCGATAATCGAACGCTAATTATAGTATCGATAATCGAAATTTTAATTTTAATTAGATTTGTAGATGATGTTTTGGCATGTCTAAGAGAGTTGATAATGTTAGGTGCTGATGTTAATTTAATAAAGGATAACAAGTTGATCAATATGTTGTTATTATAACAGACACGAGTTTTGATATTAATTGAAGGGAATTAATTTACGATATCATTTCAATGCAAATATCAACCAAACTACTTGAGATTCTACCAAAGGTACAAAACATCAAACCGTTATAATTATAACGGATCAGTCTCTCACCTTTATGTAAAAAGTAAATACTTAATTTTAATAATATCTAATCAATGATGTGCGTTGTACCGTATAACTAGTATTTGACCTCATAAACAATTATTGATGCACCTAAGACCCGGATTACCGATTTTATTTCTAGATTAGAAACCCAAGACACACCTACTCATACAAAAAACACCAAAAAAAGATCTGCACTGTTTACCTAACACGAAAAAACTCAATATCCTTTCGAATTTTTGTTACAACCAGGGCCGTCACAAGATCACAATATTTGGCAAGAAGTGGCCATTCAAAAAACTTGCTTGTTCCGTTCGTAAACTTCAATATATAATATTTTTTTAATTAATGGAAGTTTATCTCGGGGCCTGCTGCAATAAATCTGAAGGGGCGTGCGTCTGTATTGAACACAGGCGTTATGGAGCTCTTTCTAATTAAACTCAAAGCGGTTTCGGGTGTGGATCGTGTCATAAACGGAAGCGGGTAGACAGACAACCGTAAATCCAGTTTGTAGCAGAGAAGAGAGATGTCTGGTAATTCAAAGAGTGATGAACATAAATGTTGATGGATGGAGAGGGAGAGGAAGATCAAGGAAAAGATGGATGGATTGTGGGGGAAATGATATGAAAGAAGGAATGATAGCTTGACGGTTGACAGAGGAGAATAGAAGAAAAAAACAAATTGCCAATCCCAAGTAATATGGAGCAAGGGCAGAAAGATGATGACAGAGGTGTCTGGTGTGGTAGTGAGGAATATTAAAAAATAGGCAACAGTATTGAGTGGAAGTGGCATATCAGAATAATGCGATTCAATAGGTTAACTATCAGATATATGAACTTAAGATCTTAAAAAGGTGGCTGAGTAAGACTGAACGTAAAAGGCGGAGGACAGAGTGGACTTGGGAGAGGCCTATGCCGAGTTGGTTGGTTGAGTGAGAAATATCACCTACCTTGCTTGTAGCCTTATCTACAAAGTTACAGTCTTAAACAATAAAATGTGAAATTAATCAGTGAACGCTTCGCTAAAAAAAGCAAATACATACGTATGAGCTACATCCGTAGTCGGTGCCAAAACTACTTATTTCAATAATTTGGTAATTAAAACTTCTGACCTTTGATTTATAAATTATGTTGATAGCATTTCGGAATATTTAAAAGTATCTTGCAATTTCTTATCTAAACTATAAAGAAATTGAATAAGTAAAAAATGTAAATATGTTTTATCTCAAATTAATTATCACACAATAAATTATTAATTACCATTATAAAACTGGTGATTAATAATTTAGTCTTTGCTAATAAAAATAATAACTAATGGAGTCGCGTGTAAGTATTTTTTAAGCCCAAAACTACCTCGTGGGCATAATAAATGCTGATGAAACGTACGCAAGTACACGAAAACATCTAGGAATATCAATTCTAGGGCTTTCAAATAAGTCTAGGCCATTGGACTTATTTGTGAGTAGGTACCTCCTATAGCCAGAATCGCTCATCACTTGGGTCAAAGCTAAAAATACAATGTGATTTTTAAGATAAAATCAACTCAATCTAAAGATTTGATTTGCAATACGTAGTTGATACCAGTATTGTGATTTAGCTAATTAGTTTAAAATTTATTAATATTACTACTGCAATGTTACCTCCCATGTAAAATAAAATTATAGTTCACACGATGTAAATATGAATTCTTGCTTGTAATAACTAATAAGTCACCATTTTAATAAATGGTATTTTGTGGAATGTCAAATGGTATAGTTATTTAATTTATAAGCTCATCTTGATTAATGTTTTCGAAACGAGGACAACGGTATCAATGCTAACTGTAACGTCTAAAGTATTTACTGGTTAAATCATATTCTTCGATCGTGATTTTCATTGATACTCGCCTAAACTTTCGATAGATATAACTTCATCATTAACCTGCATCTGGATCATCAATCCTTTTGCCATACTGAACTACGTTTAACTTGGAACCTTTGATCATGATAAATAGTTCTTCTTTAAGGTGTCCTAGTGGTTTTGTAATAACGTAGCTGCTTAGTTTTAGCTAGTATTTCCTTATTGATACTAGCGTTTTATTGTTAGCGTTGCTCCACACTAGAAGTTAATTTCGCCTGTCATCATCATCTGCCTCATCTGCCTAGCCTTTTCCAAAACTATCTTGGGGTCGGCTTCCAGTCTAACCAGATGCAGCTGGTTACCAGTATTTTACATGAGGCGACTGCCTATCTGACCTCAACAACCCAGTAACTGGGTAATACGATACCCCCTTGGTAAGACTGGATGTCAGACTTATGGCTTCTGACTGCTCGTAATGACTGTCAAAGATCTACAAATGACAGCCGGGACCAACGTTTTAACGTGCTTTCCGAGGCACGGAGGAAACTCGGTATGTAATTATGGTCACCCATCCACGGACCAACCTCGGCCAGCACGGCTTAACCTTAAAGATCGACCCGTGCTGCTGTTAGTTTTAGCCACGAGCTCCTCTGCTGCTAGCTTATTCGATAAAGATATGAATTGACTAAGTAACCAAGAAATATCATCTAATAGCGAATAAAACGGTCACCACAATAATTCAATATCCATACATATACAGTATTTCAAAGTCCATGAATCTTAAGCGGCCGCTATCTATGTCTAACAATGGTGAAGTCAAGGCGTAGAATTCCCATAGACAAGTGCACAGCGTACTATAACGGTAGAGTTAGCAATTCAGTGATTTACAGAGCTGGAACTTACAAGAGAATACGTGGGCAAGTATTGTGGGGTCTGTTACACTGGACTGTAACTTGGATGATAAGATGGCGAAAGTGCGCGAAGAAAGAAGTAAAATGAAGGTTTTGCTATGAAAAACTAAAACATTGAAATATAATAACCACTACTTTTGGACTATGAATATGTTGTTTGAAGATGTATTAGGTGCAAAAATACTGAATTGGTCCGATAAGATTTTCGACGAATCTGGAATAAATCACTGGGTTCCTTTTTATCCAAATTAAAATAATACTAATTAGAATAAGTTGATCCTAATAAAATTTCTGATACTATCCTTGGTATTACTGGTAGCTTTGGCATTAACTTAATGTGCAGATAACATTTAACAACTGACACGGACGTCTTTATTTCGTATGACAAAGAGAGTAGAATCGTGGTATAATACAATATTTTTACAGATGTAGAATTACCTAAAAAAATCTTTAATATTATTAACTTGAAACGTTATTTTAGAAATATCATAACTGGTTACACTACTATCTCCTTTCCACGACGGTGTAACGACATCCCAAGACCTACCTATATAAATATTATCCAAACGCAACGTCTCGAGTGAGATACCGAACATGCTTTATTGTCTATAACATAATATAACGCAATATAACAACGTATAATGTAATATAACAATGATATACAAATAAATTTAACCGTTGTTCTCAAACTAAACGCATGTATTACAATGATTTGTAATAGTTCCGGAGAATTGTTGCTGAGGGCAATTTTCAGGTAGAACATGCAGGTGCTATGTTTCACGTACGCTACCAAAACAGTGCCTATAAACTATAAGACTAGACAGGCAATCTTTGTGAAGACTGGGGCAACTATTATTTGGCTGGAATAACAGTACACTGCTGGTAATGTCAAAGGAGGTGTTTCATTTTTGTATGGGACTCCGGCCATGACCTGTACCTTTCAGGAAAGGTGCGAAATAATCCCCTGAATAGAATAAAGTAACATTTTTTAAATAGTAATAGATGGTTTTAATGCACATAATAAAAATTAAAAAAAATTGACGTTTGTCGCGAGAGTTATGACAGCCATGGCAGGTTGTAGAGATGACGTTTACATAACCTAGAAATTGTTATTTGATAATAATTGTTTATCAGCACTGATTTTTTTCGATACTTTCGTATTTGTTTTGTTCTCTGTTTTCATAAAACGTTAGACAATACGAGACGAACGAGACTGACTGACGGACACTGATTTTTACACTGGTTTTGTCACTTGTCAGAACAAAATGTAATTTTGAATTTTTCGTTCAGAAGTACACTCCAAAAAAGTAGTACCTATTATAGTTTTTAACGATGAAATCACCGCACTTGCTTATAATTAGTTGAAAATGATGTCTAAGATACCAATAATAATAATTAATTACAGAAACACATACTTTTCATAATTTAACGTCGATGTGATATTATGTTTTTGTGTGACATGATTTCAGAACGAAAGCAAACTGCAAACTGGAAGACGCCTTGTTGGATAGAATGGGGCAATAATTGAAAAACTATTACTTTTTGTGCACAGCAAATCAGGCTTAAATTCACGAAAGAATATTTTTCCTAAGTTCGCGGTATTTTTTCCACTTTTTCAATAAATGTACATCTTATGGCCGAAAATGAAACATCTTCTTTAGCACCTTGTCTTTTCTCTTCAACATAACTCTTAGATCGACGATCGATCGTTTGGAGTGGTAACAATCTAATCATCTGCCGAGTCTGTTCCCAAATTACTAACAGTCTACCTAAATGTTAAAAAGGCAGTATATTTTTGACTTACTACACACACTATCCAGACTGTATATTTACGAGATTACCGTTGAAAAGACACAAAAATCCTATGAAACAATCCATTAGTGATATAAAAATAATCTTAATTAATTTATAGTTTGGTGACCTTTGTACGCATATAACACATTATAACCCCATCTATAAGTATTTAAAACACTACCACAGTACTTAAATATAGCAATAAAACCGTTTGATGTGGGTTATAACCCCGATTTGCACTTACTTAATTTGTTTTACGACTTTTTAATGTTTCATTAGCAGTTGTAAAAAGCACCTAAAAAAAAAAACTAAAACTTCGATTTCCGTAACCGACAAAGTCACTAATTAATTAAGTGAAATTCTTTGATGTGTCTTAAAAATTTAATGACGATTTTGACAGATGACAATCTTTGGTATCGATAAATTTGACGTTTAGTAGTGATGGGAATTAATGCATTTTTTTCTCAAGATATCGTATTTCCGCGATGAAATGAGAATTAAGATGGTCGCTGTATATCAGCTGCTCGCGTCGTGAGAATTGTCGAAAGGAAATAAGTTATTGCTTTGCTAGTACTATTCTGTGATAAAATAGCAATCAATCACGTTCGGGTTATATAACATCCTGCTTACGGAATCTAACGGGTTTTGGCGTGAAATTACAATCTGTACTCAATTACTTTTGCAGGGTGGATACAGGTTAGAATTATAGCAAACACTGAAGTTAAAGGTGCAGTACGCTTTATGTTATTTTGACTATTTTATAAAATCAAATAGAAAATAAAGATATACAGGACACATCGACTTATAGTAAAACCATTCACCCAGCAAAATAGGTCAAACTCGACAGTACCATAAACAAAGATTGCAATAGGTGCCGTTTGAAGCACAGCAAAACGTAGGCGCATTGATACAAAATTATTGCATTTCCACCTTAGAAGATATGGGAAAATTACCTCATGCACCTTTAAATAATTACAGCTTTAACGGCATAAATTGAAACAGGAATGTTCGCAGCCATTCGAATGGTTTTCCGCAGCATTAAATTATTATCGTCACACATGTCACGTTACGTTACGGTGTGATAGACGGCCTTAGTGAGTACCATGTTGATGTATAGTTTATTAAGAAGTTTGATTGCTGACAGTAAATGTTAACTTAATTATTTTGGTGTTAAGAAAGACGGAGTGTGTGAAGATATGCATGAACGTATCAATGAAAGTTTATATTCACTATACTGACTTATATGAAGACAACAATTACAAACTACAAAGAATTATGTTAATGAAAGCTAACATTTTAAAATGAAATTGTACATCTAATACAAAACAAAATGTATGCAACGAAGTTACAAACAAAACCTAACATTTTATACGTTCAATGTTCATACACGAAATGCATCGAAGAACCTATCATTAAAAATATATGTATTCAGTCGCATTCACCGTGTAAATTATTTTTCCTTTCAAAATGGGTAAAGGAACGCATCAGCAATTCAAAAAGGCTCATAAAAGTTGCCAAGTGTACCAGGGGCTCGCATCAGCTCGTGATCTTCGTTAAGACAATGGGCGATTACGTACTGTTGTATAGGCATCTTAGCGTCCGTGGGGAATGGTCCAAGAGAGAAAGGTTTTGCTAGGAGCGATATTAGGCACAACACTGTTTGAGTTTTTTTTTACTTTTCTAAATGTCGATCTTGAAGTTATTGGATCGCTGTTTGTGAATTTCTAGGAAGAGTAATTGTTAAATATAAAATTTTGCTGCTATTGAGTATTTTTTTTATAATAGATGAAGAATTTGCACCTATAACTATAAGTACAATGACATTCTTAAATTAATATTATTGATTAGTTGAACTTATTCTGTAGAAAAACAACGATGCATTTTGGATCTATGACATCATAAACGTTAACAGGACCAATAAACTACACAACAGTTTCCAACTTTCCCATTACCCGGAGACTTTCACCACGATTTCCATAAAACACCGTCTTTACTGTTTGCTTATTTGAGGAGCTCGTGGCTAATAACAGCCGCACGGCTCGATCTTTAAGGTTAAGCCGTGCTTGTCAAGGTCGGTCCGTGGATGGGTGACTATAATTACATACCGAATTTCCTCCGTGCCTCGGAAAGCACGTTAAGCGTTGGTCTCGGCTGTCATTTGTAGATCTTTCTAGACTTGAACCCGACCCCAAGATAGTTTGGGAAAAAGACTAGGCAGATGATGACCGTCTTTGCTTACTACAAAATACAATTCTTTGTACATAAGACCGTAATTATGTAAAGTGAAGAAGACCTATTCACCTAGCCCAGTTACCTTTGCAAAGACTTTACAAAGACGCTAAAAGCTTTTCATTTGAATAGTAACCACTTGAGCACGATTTCAATAAATTTGTTAAAGCAAAATGAAGCTATAAGGTGATGCCGGTCAACGGTAGTTGTATCATTGAGTCGTTTGTACTTTATGCGGTAATTTCCCGGAAACTTTGATTCCGGGTAGTTTGTTTTTAGTTTAGAGAAAAGTATGTGACTAAAGTAGTACATTTATAGGGAGATAGTGGTCAAGAAGTGTAATTTTACAAATAAATCAGAGTACCATGCTCTTATCAAGGTAAAGATAGCATTTATGCCTACTTTAATGAGCATGATACACAACTACCAACAACTATGAGAAAATAGTGATACTGATACTAATATTAAAAATACTCTGCTATTAAATGCCCTCTATAGGTTGGCATTTAATAGTTCTGAAAAATTAAAAAAATGTTTAAGACACTTACCTCTATCACCAACAGTAGCTTTCAGGGTCCCAACGACTGTTCCAATCCTGACGTCTTCTTTCACTCGAAAATTATACCTCGGCTTATCAAATAGCGCTGATCCGATGCCTGCAGGCATCACTGACACATGTACCACAGCATTTTGAGGAGCAGTCAACCCTCCTCCATCAGTCGCCGATACTTCCAGATCAAATTTTAGGTTAGCTTGTACCAAAGCTGGCTTTGTTACCAAAATCTCTCCGGTACTCCTATCTATTCTGAACACATCATTCTCATTCCCGTTCACAATTCTGTAAGTTATAGTACCAAATCTTCCCGAATCAGAGTCCGTTGCGGATACAGCTATAATCGGCTCGGAGGAAATCCGTCCTTCTTTCAAAGACACGTTGTAATCCTTAACTGTGAATGCTGGTACATTGTCGTTTATATCGAGGAGTTGAATCTTCACCATAGCGGTCGTGGACAGGCCTCCTGCGAATAAATAATTGGTATTGATTGTTCGTATTGTTTGTAATTCTATGTCTAATTGGCAGGTGGTTGATTTATGCGTTTGTCAACACGTTTAGTGGACTCGTCGTTGTAAGTAGTTTTTTTTAGTTGTGTTACTTTTGAATGTACATTATTTATATTTATTTACTTATTGTTGTCTTTATTAACATTTATTGGTACTTAATCAAAGTTATTTTGAAAATTGTACATAAAATTGACGAATAAAAGTGGAAACTGTAAAATTAATAATAGGTAACTCGTAAAGTACTGTTGGCTATTAAGACAGGCTATTGCTCCTTTATTATTTCAATACAAAGTCGTGAAAAGATACTGTATAAACACAAATAGCATACATTACCCCGTTACCTTTACACATTCAACAGAAAAGTAATAACTTATCTCTTGATTACAAAATCCCTTTCAATAACAACAAATTATAATTTTCACAGTTTACAGCTCAAACACAGTCGTCACAGCATTAAAAACTGGAAAAAGTTCTCGAAAATTCCGTTTCAAAAGACAAAGTAGCCGCTCAAGCTAACGAAATAAAAACACCAAGTGATAGTTGCACTGTTCTCTCTCCATAAATCTTCGGACTGGACTTGCGGCCCGCGGACGAACATTGGAGGAATTTATTTCGGTCCCGCCAATGTGATGGTCCTTCGAAATCGCTGCAAATCGTGGATATTTTAAAGATTTTCGTATATTACTCCGAGTTCGGTTTGCCTTGATGATGTAATGTACAAGTATCGTGACAATATAATTATTGGAAATAAATCAGCCTTTGTAATCGTGCGATTGTTGGGGACAGTTTGTTTTAAAGGACACGAGACATTTGGTTGAGCTACAAAATTAAATCTTCTTAATTGTATATGCAGAAAACCAATTTTACTATCAGATTCTGAATAGACAGTGGTCAAACAATAGCAAAATAACCTCAAATTTGAATTGCTGTTCATCAATATAAATATTTGCACGTCTCTATGAAACATAAAATAATATGAATGACCAAAACAAATATTAAAATTAAGGATTTTTTAAACAGAAACATTCTAAATGAGATCGTATATATATTTTGATATAAACCCGCGTCGTATTATATAGTCTAGTAAGACAGATGCGATCTATCGACTTTAATATTGCAGCAAGAAATAGTAATTTTGAAAACATTTAACACTAAAATACAAATATAAATTAGAGACAAAATGGTAGGTGTTCTGTTATTGATAGCGCTTGGTGTGTTTCTTGTTTTAAGTTGCAATAAAGATTTCAATGTATTGCCAGAGATGAGTTGCAAATACTAATATTATAAATGCGAAAGTCACTCTGTTTGTTTGTTTGTATGTTTGTTTGTTTGTTTGTTACCTTTTCACGACTAAACGGCTGATCGGATCTTAATGAAATTTGGCAAGAAGATAGATTGCAACCTGGGGAAGGACATAGGCTATATATCATCACGCTACGACCAATAAGAGCGGAGCAGTAATGAAAAATATTACGAAAACGGGGAAAATGTGACGCAGACGAAGTTGCGCGGGACAGCTAGTTTATATATATATATTACATTTATACACTATTTATAAACTACAAATAAATCTAAAAAAAAAAATGTATGTTGATTGATGTACCTTTTGGGGCAATCCTGATAGTTCTAGATAATAGGGGTGCGGACTGGGTAAAGAAAACGACATTCTATTTTGTCCGTCAGACAGGTAATACAAAAATATTAGACACGTATTTTTTGTTTTATCAAAATATCAAAAAAATACTTAGTTAAAACTCATTAAAGTTGGAGAGTGGGGGCTTACTACGTCACAAGTAGGTATAAAACTTACCTACATGTGACGTCATGCGCCATTTCAACTCAATATATCTCCGTAATTTCATGACCACGTGAAAAAAGAAAAAATACGTGTCCAATACTTTTCAATAAACTACCCGACGAACAAAGAAAAAAAAAATTGGAATATCCCCTATTCTGAGATATGTATTAGTGTTTAAAATTAACCTATTCTGACACGTTATTTTATTATTGAGTAGTAATATGCGTGTTTTGCAACAGTGTAATGGTGACATGCCAAAACACAAAGATTTTATGAAAACGTAATAAATGTTCTAAATGACGGTGAAACCCGTATCTAAACTATTGCGCTAAAAGATAAAATCAGTAATACTGACAAACACAAAAATCGACTTTGTTTTAAACTGAGTAGGATACATATAAACTTTACATAGTTCTTTAAATATTTTACACAAACGAAAAACCCCGGAAGAGTTAACCTCATATTACAGATTGGGTAAACATTGCCATTAAAATATTACTATGTAGGTACTAACATTAATATTTAAGGAGGTCGATGCGCTAAGGCCCTGGCGCTTCCACCTTAAGCTTAACATTTTCTATTTTAAGACATCCTTTAATAGCATTAATTTAATAGACATTAAAGGACCTTTTATTAAAATTACATTTTAATGATTATTGGTGATAATTAAGGAAGAAAAGCTACTAAAGTGAAGGGACTAAATTCTCAAGCGAATGTCGATAAAGTCCACCAAATACGAGCGCATTATAATTTAAAGCAAGACAATTTACCTGCTCCTAGAGAATATTGCATCGGGCTAATTATTAGAAAATTAATAAAGGTCTGCGTAGGGAATGCTGTTAACCCACTTTGGGTAAATGAACATAGTACATTATTACACAGATAGGTTTGGAAGCCAGGCCAGCAGTCATTTGTTTACTAATAATGTAGAAACCAGGTCCTAAAGTATTTTAAAGGGTATATCTATTTGATCAGAATAAGTAAAAAACTTTTACTTACTTCTAATAATCTAGAATGTTTCTTTACCTACTTATTTCATATGGACGAACATATAGAATGTACAGGACAATTGTTAAAATGATATGGGAACTACTAATGGTAAGTACAGTCAAACCAACATTAGTTGCAACAATTTGACTTTGCCATCACTTTTATGTATCTTTGTAGTCTTTAAACGATTTGAGTTGATTGTACCTTTTCGAAAATGTTTGCTTCACTTGAGCTTTAGATATTGTTAAAAAATATCGAATTGCTGAGTTTACCACAGAATTTACCATTTTTTGAAACCTAAAGCATCTTTCTTGATGGATTTATTCATAGTCATATAATTATATTATGTGGGTTCAAAATATTTTGCCAAAGGGTTTGGGTTCGCAGCAAAATTCTACTTATTAGTTCACTTAATCAAACCATTAATATTTAACATTACATTTCGGAATACACGAGTTAATTAATGGGCGAGGCCTAACCTCCATGTTTTAATCGAACAAAATTTATAATTATTTGTAATTAAACAAAACCTATTTTCTGAAAATCTTTGTGATGCTATTAATTTTGTATAATGTACATTTAAAAGTTACAAGTGTATAAAACAAACATAAGAGGTAGTATAAAAACAAACAGTAGTCCTGACAGTTGAAAGAAATAATTTACAGACAGCATCACTGTGTCAAGATAGTGAGTCATACATTAAATAAAACTAAAATATAACACATTTTTGGGCTATGCCAAAGTTGGGTAAATAAATAGATTCAAATTATTAAGTATGCAAAAATATAAATTTTAAAATGGGCTTTAATCATTAATAAAGTTGATCACATTTCCTAGCTTTGGACGTAAGATAATTGAAATATGTTTTAATTTTAGTCCAAAAATTTTGAAAGCTTACCTCTATCAGTAGCGATAACAGGGAACTCAAAGTCGCTATGCGTCTCATAGTCCAAAGGAGCGGAGACACACAGCTCACCAGAGTCAGGCTTGACGGAGAACTGTGGCTTGACGTAGCTCTCTCCGAGGGTGTAGTTGACGATAGCATTGACACCGCAGTCAGGGTCGATGGCTGACATCTGGGAAACAAGAAAGAAGAATATTAAATTGATTATTTCATATTGATTTTATTGGATATTTTAGAATTGATTGATGGAGATCTAAATCTTGCACAACATTGGAAAGGGTACATGGGTCAAAGACATTACTTTAAGTAGATACCTAAAACACAATGTTAAATAAGTTGACTGAAGTAAATCAAAAACGTGATATGCCGATCTCAATAGGAAACCAAAAGATAGCGATGAAAGTATGAAGTAAATCATTATGTGAAGTTTAGAAGACAACCCACAATTCAATTTCATTATTATGTATTGTTTGGAGGGCAAGTTTCATCATCTGCTTAGCCTTTTCTCAACTATGTTAGGGCCACCTTTCAGTCTAACCGAATGCAGATGAATACCAGTATTATACATGGAGCAACCGCCTTTTTGAACTCCACAATCAAATTAGTACTGTACCGTTCAAGTTTATAACAGTAATAAAGCTACTAATAAACATAATGTTGATCAAAGTCAAAGTCAAAGCATTTATTTCAATTAGACCATTACACTTTTGAAAGTCGAAAAACAAAATAAAACGCGAAGCTACAGTCCCAGTCACAAGGCATAATAACTTGTGAAAGTACTGTAGTTGCCCATTCCGTAGCGTAGATCTCTATGGAGAAGAATGGGCAAGAAACTCCATGGACACTCTTTTAAATCAAAATATGTTACAAAATCTTAGTTACATCATTCATGTTAAGAATTACAAATATGTGAGAACGATGTAGAAATACGGGCAGGTTAAGAGCGTCCAGAGTATTAAAAGATTAAATCAGTAATAAAAAAAAAATACATAGTACTTAATTAAAATAAACCGTGGCAGCTAAGAGATGACCAGTCACAACTGACAGCGCCCGTTCACGAACATGACGCATGTATCAGCCATCATTCAACTCAACCATTTTGAAGGGAACTAAACGACCCGACACACTGATACTAATTGACCAGCAATTAATATCAATGATCACAAAGAAGAAAAAGACAAACACGCAATCCTTCGCACATAATCGGCTAGTCCCCTTTCTAAACTCATTGCAAAAATAGCTACAACTAACTGTAGTGCAGATAATTCATAAGTAGTGGCAGGCTACCATCGCGTCGCCTACAAGCTACATGTTTTTTAGAGGAATGTTCACGTAGGCGATATTTCACAATTAAAAGTAGCACGGGATGATTTACAACTATTATGTAATCGGTTTCCTTTTGTCTCTTTAGTCTTTGGCAAATAGTGGCTGGTTATGCCTGAAGAGATTAGGAATTGATGAATTTTCAAGCAATGACCTATTTAAATAAATTATTCACACATCATTTTTAGGGTTTCGTACCCAAAGGGTCAAACAGGACCCTATTACTGAGACTTCGCTGTCCATCAGTCCATCCATCCGTGTGTCACCAGGCTGTATCTCATGAACCGTGATACTTAGCTAGTTGAAATTTCTACAGATTATGTATTTCTGTTGCAGCTATAACAACAAATACTAAAAACAAAATTAAATAAATCTTTATTTTTTTTGCTCGTTTTTATAAATAATGGTACCGGTTTTGATGTAAGAAGTCAAATTCTTATAATTAGATTCTCATCATCATAATTCTTTGGCATCGTCTTCTTGCTCTTATCCAATGGACTTGGAGTCGGCACCACACGTTTTTGTCTTCCATACTTTACTTTGTTTATTAGTTGTCATATCTTTAGTCACCGTCTTTAAAGATCCATCGTTTCATTGGTATTGCACAAGATACCTATTGAATCCCCAAGAGTATGTTGATTTCGACTAACAACTTAGAGTTCAGATAATAGACACTGTAGCTAATGCAAATTAAACTACAGTCGTATTGGACAAAATCCAAAAACTGATCCTTATCACACCCAGATGCTCATGAAAACAAGAATGCTTCATCAAGCACCCTATTCATTGCTTGTAATCTTAGAAGGTTGGCTGAAACAGGAACCTTACAGCCGTCATGTGACTCGTAACAAAGGTTCCTACTACGACTAATTGCCATCCACAGACCAAGCTGAGATAGCTATCGTAATTAATTAAAGGTATTTAATTCGATGAATTGATCAAGGTTCTGTGAGGTCCCCCACCTATAGGAAGTTACGGGACATTGTATCGGAATATACACCGGTCTATTCTAATGTTCAGTTACTTATGGAATGGGAATTCTAAGTTATTATACCCAAGAAGGAAACGTTTGAAATATTTTTGGCGTATTAATAAATTCTACAGAATATGGACGTTCGATTCAAGGAAGCGGGAGATGAATTAAACTGAAAGACTTTATTTAAAAGTAGGCATCGATAAATCATGAATATATTTGCTTATACTCCAAGCATTTGCACCATCCTTTTCTTACATGTCCCGAATAATGAGATCAGGTTCGAAACACGAGAACTGATCTTAAACGTATTTAAGAAGAAATAAACACCCTCTCGGCTCAAGAAAAAAAAGGACAGTAAACGCAAAATTGACCTTTTCGAGAGCTCATTATAAAAATAAACAGTCTAAATACAGGCGAACGATGATAAATGAGTACTGGACGTATGAGAAATAAATCAACTGGCTTCAACAGACGGTAGTCACACAATGCAGGACCCCAAAAATTCAATAGCGTAACGTAACAAGCGACAAATTGCTTCTGTAGGTGTTAAGTGGCAAAATAAAAATATTACAACATCAAAGATAATTAGCCTGAAATCATCTTTTTCTCTTTTACCTCGGCTATATTACGTACGTGACATTGGCCCTTGATTAATTGCATCCACGTCGAACACTAAGATAAATTGTTCACACACGTGATATAGAAGTTTCAACTCTCGACAGCTTAATGGTAAGGTCCGAATTGCTTCGTGATTTATTAGATCGCGAAACGGTGTTAGTTTTAGCGATTCCGCTAATGGCTTCATTCTTGTATCTTGTCTTATTAACATTGTTGGTCAATCATTGATATAAATTGCTTTAGTATTGAGACGTTTAGATAATCATTTTAATGTTATATAACAGGTATTATCAGCGCTAAATGCAAACGATACGGATCTACTATACTTATGTGAAGAATATCTTGGCTACAGACTATATCATACAGCCAGTAAATCTTATTTGCAAAAAAAGATTTCTTACAATTGATCGCCGGCATCACATTTTTTGCACCTTTATTAATCATGTTAACACGTTCTTTACACACCTATTAATAATTCTGACTGATTCGGTGTAATAAAAGAAAATAAACAATTTGATAAATTATTAACTGTTAAATCCGTGTCATTTCCTTGTCTTGTTACGACTCACACCGAGGTCTGTAAATCATTATTTGAACGCAGTTTAATAAAAAGGCTTTAGCAATCGATATTGCTAAAGCCTTTTTATTAAACTGCGCCATCTTCCCAAAAGGCATGATTCTGAATTTCACCGATACAACCTAATTAAAGCCTTAGAAAGCTTTTGTTTAAAACATTTACTTTAAATCAGATCATTAAGGGGACACGCAACGTTCTCAGAAACATTTGTTGCAGATCCCCGAAACAGATGAGCTTACTTTATTATTATTGAGAATACGATTCAGGTGCTGATTGATGCGTTGAACATTGCATGCAAGCCTTATGTCCCCAGCCACCCTAGTGAGTGATCATGGTTCAAACCTGTCCAGATCCTACGTATATTTTTCTGGGATTTATTTTAATTTACGTATATCTGATCAAGTTAATGTTGTCAATAATAAATTTGTTTTCTTAATTGTACGTACAGTAAATAACGGTACTGTGAATGCAGTAGTTAACGCAGTGAGCCAAATACGGATCTACAGGAATTTGTTTTATAGTTTTCTGACGAAGTTGTTAAATTTATAATATAAGTTGAGCCCTCTCGTATTGGCAGTGCCTGTGCTTTAACAGCTTTTGCTTAACACTGGTGATTAAGAGATTACATTGCCTTGTGTAAATTATAGTTTTAGAATTTGTGATGAAGTCAAGAGCGCGTTAAGAGCCTTTTCACCTTACGGCATTTCATACAACCTTTAAAGTACCGACTTTAATGAAACTTAATAAGCATAAGCAGGATACATAGGTCAAAAAAGTTACTAAAAACATTTTTCAACAACAAGTGAACATCATCATCATCTATAAAAAAAAGATTTTTAGAAATTTCTGTTTCTATAGATAATTTATAATCGGTCTAGTTTAGGTGTAACAGTATTTTTCGAATATTTGTAGCAACTTTTCGTCGTTCAGTCATTTTGGGAAATAAGGACTTGAAAGTTTGTTTGACAGTAAGGCGTAAACGCTCATAATATTACTGCTCGTAACTCTACTTTTCCCCCGAAAAACATCACAAACGTCTTATCAATGAAAACATTCAAACAGTCGAAACCGACTCACATTTTAGTTTTTAATGAAGATATTTTCGATAAGTCGTTACCGTAAGTTAGTACCACACACGATGATCCCTTTCTCAACTAAAGTGATTTTGTAATCTTTAGTATCTTTATTTATATCGGTTCTGACTTTGATAACTTGTTTTGTGTGATATTAAAGTGACATTTTTGGAATTCAATCAACGTGTGTCTGGTTTACTTGAGTTATTGTCTTGAATCAGGAAATGTCATCATTAGATTAAAACCAGTTTTTTTATGTTATGATTGCTTCCTTCTAGTTAGCAGCAATCGTTAACTGGACTGATGATATTATCAAGACATTAAATGGCACCTCTGTTGGAGCTCTAAATGAACCAAAACAAATTCACATTTCTTTCCTTCTGTTTAATACCTTAGGTTAGGTTAGGTTAGCGGGGCTGTTTCCGCACTTAGCCTCTTTATTGGGCCATTGTACGTATAAAATCCTCTGGTTACTCCAACCATCCCAGGTCCTCCCAGAAAGCTAGCAGCCTTTTCAGGCTGCTGCAGGCCTTCGGAAGCGATGCCGGCGATTGGAGAGTCCGTGCCCGTTGATCTGCCACGCCGTTGCACTCCATGAGCACGTGCAGTGGTGTTTCTTCCGCCTCCATGCATCCTCTGCACAGAGGGCTATCCGTCACACCTATTGTAAGTAGGTGTTTGTTCAGGGGACAGTGGCCTGACAGTGAATTTTGTCCCGTTTCAGTCTAGTGATGCTGCGGGCAAGTTTCTTTGATGCTTCTGGAACTGCACTCTTTGTTTGCCTGCAGGTTTCACTGTTTCTCCATTCCATTTGGTGTATTTCCTCGGTTTTCTTACGCAGCCATGATGTTATTTGGGCTTGGGGTAGGGACAGCAGTGGTTAAAAACCTTATACCGTGTCCCACTGCTGGGCAAAGATCTCACTTTCCTCCTTATAAACCTCCCTGTTTTGTGCTACTTCTGGCCATGTTTGCCCCGCGAACGTGATCAAATCGTCACAACACCTTTGCCACGGTCAAACTCGACAGTGATATCCTTCCCTAAATCCTAATTTATTGATTGTAAAGCAAAAATACATAATATGCCAGAAATAAACAAGTGAACATCATCATCAGCTCACTCTGCCTACACCGCAAAGTGTAACTGCTCCATATACTTCAAAATATGACCGTCCGAAGATAAAACCAATGATCGGAGCAACACTATGTTTTATATTTAAATTCTTTTCACTGACAACGCCCATATCGGCTACCTCAGTGAGGTAGATAAGAGTGCCAACAATGAGATTTATTGCACACTCCAACCACTACTTAACACTTTAAAAACGTTGAGTTCAAATTGTTGGGGATATCTCAATTAGTGACTTTTATGTGCCGCTAATGTTCAGATTATTGATCGGAGGGAT
Organism: Cerastis leucographa; assembly: GCA_963082945.1. Classification (NCBI taxonomy): domain Eukaryota; kingdom Metazoa; phylum Arthropoda; class Insecta; order Lepidoptera; family Noctuidae; genus Cerastis; species Cerastis leucographa. Next base: position 18,651,545 of record OY720357.1, on the reverse strand, counting down.
CTCTGTCAGAGCACGTTTATCGAAATGTTGAAGGAGTTTGTGAAAATGCGAGTACATTTTATGGCAAAATATATCGAGCAAAGGACGATTTAAAATTATCTTGTGACGTGTGCTCACTTTCTGAAGAAGGAATTGAAGTCAACACTAAAATATATACACATAAAGTACATGTAGAATTTGCCATAAAAGAGCAATAACTTTCAAATGCACAAGATTGACCGCTCTACAAATCTAAATACAAGTAGCATCTTCCTAGAATCCTTTAAGTAAACTTGTCAAAACTAAAGACACATAAATTCATGAAAAAAGAAAGAAAAATAAGGTAAGCACCACAATTTTCCATGTCCCCAAGCATTCGTAAATTCAAACACGAGTTATTTAAATTCAACTTACGCATTCGACTGGCTCATCTAAATAAAGCGAACATCTGCCTTGTTTACTTTAAAACTAAAAAAGGCATAAAATAAAATGATTTGTAACAAAAATAATAAAGAAATTCTTACTCAGTTCGGCCGTTGGTAAAGGACATTGTAATTCAACCTGATTGGCACACAATAATGGTATCAAACATAAACCATTTAAAAATTGTCTGAGATAAAAGTAAAAAGGCGATCGGACGACAGTGGTGTAAGGAGCAAATAAACTTTTCAGAGGACAATACCTGGCCTGGACTGCCGAGGATTTGTAGTGCCATTAGTTCAACAGCGACAGCTTTATACCAATGAATTCACAACTTTAAACGAAAGAAATAAAGTCCAAACTACTGGAAACAAAAATTATGGATAATTAAAAAATGAATCAGAAATTGTGACCTGCATACTTGGGCGACTATCACTTTCGTTTGTAATTGGTTTTAATTGATGATATTTAGAGCGAACCTTAAAATCTGTATTTTCAACAGTCTTAACTTTCGTTGGAATGGGCAGTTGAATTTACTGGCGAAGATTTTCAATACCTATTTAGTAACGTGATTCTTTCAGCTGGAGAATGCTTTTAAATTCCATTGAATACGGTATGTAGATGGGAAACAGATGCTATTTTTATGTAGCACATTGAAATGTAAGATAGATTTACATTCACAACACTCCTGTGTAACGGTTGCAGAACTATTTTAAACGAGCGAAACAAAATAAATGCAGGATTAAAGAAACTTATATCCATTTTAGAACGATTATTCAGATCCTACCCAATGAGTCGGATAACTATAATATCATCCACATCTTTTTGTTCTTCATTAAACGAAAATAGCATATCGATACCAGAAACGCTAAAATAAATGGTTTTCGACACCAGCTCATCGTTTATTTCTTTAATTGAAGGTGCATTCTCGAGTTAACCTTCCGTTTCATTAAACATTTCATTGTCCAGCCAATTTACATCGAAACTTTATTTTAAAGAATTAAAAGGAATTATATTACTGTTTTTACCAACCCTCTGTTCTGTATCTTTGTAGAAATCTGATTCTTTACTTTTCGGAATCTTATTGTTTTTTAAATATATTGGATTCTTAGTTTCTTTTCATTAGCTCCGAAATATTTTTGTTCCTGAAATGGAAGTTTATTTACTGGGAGTGTTTCTAGAACTAAAATAAAAGTGCTAAATACTTGAAGGCGACAAATTAGCGATATATGGCTGGGAAATGTATTGTTTGAAGCGTTTAAAAGATTCTTTCTCTGTGGCGATAATTAAAGCTCAAATTCCAATTAGAGACCTAAAGTTGAAGATTTTTTCAGTTTATGTAAGTTCAGAAGAATTCTGTTTTAAATTTATTCATTGACAATTTCAAGTTTTACCCAACATTTAAAACCGCAGACCACCTCAGTCAACACAAAACTTATAAATGTTCACAAAACTATAAAAATATCGTGATATTAAACGATGGTGTGGGAGTAAGGCAGAAGGATAAACATGCGAGTTTTATGATGCGCATGCACATGTGAGGTGTCGGGAGGAACGAAGCGTCAATGGATGCGCGGGAGTTCTGGGAGTAACCGGTGTGGAGAGGATTATGGAGTATCGTGATAACGTATTAGAAGTAATATTGTGGATGGTATATTAACATCTTACGTAGTGTTACTTTGACAAAGTGATGGGGTATTGTGGCACTAAGAATGAATGAAGATCGGAGAGCCTGTACAAGTCGCAATCGCGTTCATACGGTCTGCAACGACTTTGAACATTTTTGGCTAGTATCGTAGAATGTTACATAACTTGGCCCTGTGATAGTTAAGTATTTTTGTAAAGAGACCCTTAGTAGATCTAATTTCTAGTGTAACATCTTCCTACTCTATGCATCCAAAACGTAACTCAAGTTGTCCAAGTACCTAGGTACTTGGACAACTTGAGTAAATCAATCATCTGCAGTGATGCATAATAATATTATCTATGTGATTTAAATTACATAAATCTAAAGTCAAACAAAAACTTCTGTCATGAATTTTTTTTTGCTTGCAGTGCCCCACTTCTTGGCAAAGGCCTCCAATTCCCTCCGTGAACTCTTTTCCCGTGCCTCCTTGAACCAGCCCTCGCAGTTCGCATCCAGATTATCTCGCCACCTCTTTCTGGGCATTTTTCTTAGTCTACTTATTTACATCCATTTCATCACCCTCTCCAAATCGCACATCATCTGTCCACTAAACTAATAATAAATCATTAACAAGCCATATTAAAAGTTAATTTTACAGTTGGTGCATGAGAAGCGTCAGGCCGTGTCAACAGCCGGTGTGTGAATGTATTTGCGGAAGAGCAGTGACATTGACATTGGATACCCCATATCAGATTGACAGCGGTGTCAATGGTGTCATGCGTACGTTGTGGTTGCGTGATGATCATCGATGAGCAACCATTGTTGCTTTTTGATTTATTTTGTTCTATGTTTTTAATGTTGTGTGGGAATTCATTGGATTAGATCAGTGTAATTGCGTAATTAAATGACAGCTAGTTCAGTGACGGTGACAGTTTAAGGGGGATTAATCTACTGACAGATGAGATATATTGATGATTTTAATGATTTTATCTCGCTAATGCCGTTTTTTGTTACGGTTACACGAATCATATTTTAATCAACATACGACCCGACACACTGTCCTGCAAATTGTAAAAAACGCAAGAAAAAAATAATTTTGCGGTATACCCTGGCGCTATCACCTTATAGGTTGAAAATGACAACAGTGCTACAGTGCTATATTGATAGGTTATCGCTCGAATACCGATAACAAACATTTTGTGTATTTTTTTTAGTAAAGTAGTGTTTTGAAAAAAACAAGATGGCTGCCTTCCTTCCGATTTTGGCCATTCGCCAAAAGATACACCACAACCTAATGCAATTGCGTAAACTACAGGAGGTGTATGAGTAGTTAACTGGCAATGTTTGTTTATACTTAGAAAATAAACGTACAATAATATTGGAAAACAACCGTTTATAACAGGTTTAGTGCGCTTTTAATTACCAACATGACAAAGCATTAACGACATCGAGTGTAAAAGGCTACCAAGCAAACACCATAACAGTAAACATATCGAATAAAACCACAATCGAATTTTATGACCGAAAATAAATAGCTGATTCATGTCTGTTGCCAACCGGAAAAAGTATACAAAAAAGAAAACATAACTCTACGATTAATTAAAAGTCAAATAAAAAGAAGCAGTTAACAAAAAAAAAGCTTTTATTCTGCACTGTTCTCGCTTTAGGTATAAAACTTGTGGACGTAAGTGTCATTTTGTTTATTTTTTTGGTACAAGAATTATTTATTTACATTTCTGAAGTCGCGAAGACATGTAAAAATCGTTGAGTACGCAGCCTTATTTTTGGGGAGAATATCGAGTTTCATTCGCTTTGGAGGCGTCAACGGGTGACAAAAATGGGCGCTTGGGTGTAAAAATAAAAATATATTATGACATTTATTTGTTGAGAATAAAGCTTGCTTTTAATACGATTTGTGTTGTACAATAGATGATTTTGGTGATGACTAATGGGTTTTTTTTTTAAAGATTTATATTTTTGAGTTTTGAACTCACTAATATAATTTTGTTAGTTGTGTCAATACTAGATATACTTTCAACACTTGATTCTGTTTTTAATTAGGAAGATGCTAGACTTTTTATTGTTGACTTCTGGTAAATGTGTTTTTATTTTTCTTTCAATCATCTTTTAGTTTCACCTACTTGTACATGCTATCTGTCATTGTATATTGTTATATAGTAATTAAATAAAATCTTCATAATTTAACAGTGAGACCACAACCTTATCTTATGTGACATTTAAAATTATGATATATGTGTGGGCGCGTGAATTATATTAATTTAATTACCTTGCATTTTTATAGAAAAATTAAAGCGGTAATTTATAATTTATCTGCGTGCAAAAACAACAATGTTCTCAAGAATTCTGTTCTTGAACAACAATTTATAACTTTTTTGAAGTAGTGTTTCTTTGTTACATTCACATTTAGGTAAAGTAAGCTAAATTTAAACAAAGAAACAAAGGAATATTGTAAAAAAAAAAACAATATCAATTCCTCGATTCTCTATGATATTTTTTATGATATTGCATTGAATAGGATTTATATCGATGTTGGCAACAATAGAGCTGATCAGAGTAGATTATCTTAGAAAAAAAACATTCTAAATCGTAAATATAGATTCAGATTTTATTACTAAATCATGAGATTCTAACATTCTTAATTATGTCGCAATGATTAGACATCCCGCAGTGACTTAAATTCATATGTGTGCGAAAAATCCAAAATGGCGTCTACATTTTCAATTTTATTTTTACAATTATTTAGACTTTTACAAGCAATAACTTATCGTAAACGATTCAATTCGGTTTTAAAAAGAAATTTTACGACTATCAATCGTGAGAATGGTTATAAAATAGAATCGCAGGAAAAATAATATTACGAGTATTATGCTTTTGCACAAAAATATTTTTATGCCAGTCATATTTCTTTACCATTAAATTAGGTTATAATAATAGATTTATTACATATAATATTTAAATGTTTTAGTTTATGACTTATAAGAAAGAAATGATCGTTTTTGTCTACGGAGATAAGGCATTAACTTACTGACTGAATTTATTTTTGTCAAATTAATTCAGTCATTCACAAGTTCAAAACTTTATATTTTATTTTATCTCTAGTATATTTAATAATACAAGTTAAAACCATACCTACTTCGAAGTAAGAAAACTATTTTAATAGATTCTCCAATTTACAAATCTGTTCCTAAGTTATAAAACAACATCACAAATTGCACGTTATTACAACGTTGTACAACCTCTAATTTCGTGGCCCTACACATAACGCAACGAGAGGCCATAAAACCGGCGAGTGCAAACCGCGCTCTATTAACACTTACAACGGTGCAGCGAATTATCTTAATGTTCTTCAAAACACGGAGATGAGACATTCGCCGCTAATTGAAGGAGAACTCCGTTTCTCAAATTGCTGTGATTTAGTTCGAGTTATAAGCTTATAGCGTTGAAAACTAGATTGGCTTACTTGATTTTAATGGGCTTTTAATGCTTTTAGACTTGTACTTGCTAATAACTCTTCCAGATCTCAAGACGTTGACTAACAAAAAGACACCTTATGCGTATTAAATGTGTTGGTACTTGAGCGTTCAAAACAAGGATGTGTTCGAATTTGGGGCAGCTAATCTGTCTGCTAGATAAAACAGTGTAAGTTACTTCCATGTTTCTTTGAAGTAAATTCTTTTTTATTTATTTTACTATTTATGTACACACAGTAGAGATCATAGGAAAAAAAATCTCCATATGATAATTAAGTTATGGTAATACCTATGCCAGATTCATAGCACCAAATGTTTCGTCTATCTACAAAGTAATTAATAGCTGACGAACGATATCATTAACCTTACGATTTTACTTCTTTTTAGTTTTTCATGTGGTGTCACCTAAACTGGTGTCAGAGTTTTTTTTTTATGCCGCTAGTGCCGCGCCTCAGACTTGGCTTTAGATGCCGTCGAGAAATATCTCTCAGGCATGCTGGTTTTCTCAAATGAAACTGAAAATCAGAGGTTTCGTGCCTTGGATTTGAACTCAAGACCTATTTGTGGATTTGGCAGTCCCACGGTCACACCACTTCACGGCCTTTACGATTTTACTTATGTATCGTCAATGGCCCTTTAAGCGACATTCTCGCTACCTCTCAAGTTTTGTGCCGCATTTTTACTATTATAGCTAGAGTCAAACAACTGTACATTGCTATGAAGTTAAAACATTCGTCTATTTAGTACCGCCACGGCTCATCGTGATCATTTGAAGGTCGCTTTAGTAGTATAACGATATAGTTATTCTACATTCGGAATCATCATTGTAGGTAATAATTAAAATAAATGGATTGATTGGGTATAAGAGTAAAGGAACACCAAAGAAACGATTGATGGGCTGTGTGTCTAATGAGATGACGAGTAATAGAGAAGTATGGACAATCTTTATATATCTTTATTCACGTAATTGTCCAGACGAATCCTTCAAAGCCGTGCCGTAGCCGTTACGTGGGAGTGCAGTATGTTATCTGACTTTAAGAATCGAAACGATGAAAAGATATATAAGATAGTTAACAACTCATGTGGTCTAGAAACGCCAGTTTCAATGGCTTGCGGAAGTCAAATAAGACTGATAGCAATAATTGAATGTACGATAATGTTTCCTTTGAACAAACTGCGTCGTTGAATATTAGAATAAGTATACTCCTGAGATTGAAAATCGTCTCCAAAACAGATACCTTTTTCACCCAATAATCCAACTGGCCGTCCGCAACTTAATATGTAATTTACTTAGTAAAGGCGAGTGTATGGAAAAACTCAATGGTAAGAGTTCAGCTTAATGACTCCCCCCGCTCTGGGCGGAGCGGGAGGGAGTGTCAGACTTGTACTGACTAAAACCCATCCAGCTTTAAGAGACTTGGGGTTCTCCAATAACGTTGACAGGTGCCGCTGGTGGTAAACATTCATAAAGTTGTTTTGTAAAATGTATTGAAAAACAAAATGGTGGGTTTAGTTTCGATTTCAACCACATGCCAAAAGATCCTTGTACATTATTTTACCTAACTTATTATACCTAACTATTTATAAAGACTAAACTTTCTGTCACTAAAAACTCTTTATGGACCTACATACAAGCTACATCTCTGCACACCCAGGCAAAACTTTTAAACCTAAATAAAAATTAACATATTTCGAGAGCAACAAACATGGTGACAAGAAAAACTACCGGCGCGACCTGTTATGAAAATGAACGTTAGTTGTGTGGGTTGTGTCTGCACACCGAGTTGTTGTGTTTCGCCGCGTGGCGCTAGAGTCGCATGTAGGGCTGCGATGAACGGGATAAGGATGGGAGATATTCCTGATGGGTTTTTAGGAAGATATATATAAGTATTTGGAGGAAAACACTGTAAGGAAATACTACTAAGTGGTAAAGTTTTTGCAGGCTAGAGTTGCACTTCATAGAAAGAGTGGGAGGAGGCCTTTGCCCAGAAGTGCGACAGAGCAGGCTTGAAAAATAAAATATATTCTCTATATTGACATTTTATTGAGAATCAAATCAAGTAAATCGAATTCGAGTTAAATAAGTAAAAGACCTGTGATTTATTTTTAAATGTCACTTTTAACATTTTTAAATAATCCTATATTTTATAAAAAAAAAAACATTTAAAAATATTAAAATGGTATCCGACCGGTATCGGGAACAGGGTCGAAGCTACCGCCGGTCAGGGCTCTAGAGAAATGACCCTCCTACGAGCCGTGTCCAAGAATACCGCTTTCTGAATCAAGCCCTTGATCTAGCTGCCTAACGGGAGCCTCATCAGGAATTGAAAAGACCTGAGATTATTATTTTTGTATCTCAGTGGAGAATAATTTTGAACATGTACCAGCCCAGCCCTTAAACCAGATTCAACACCACGTAGTACTTTTATACGTTTCGCACAAAAACTCACCGAACTGAAAAGGTATTTTTTAAGCATAGCTTCTTTGTATGGAATCGAAACTCTATTTCCCTTGAAACAGTTCAAAAAACAAAAATCATGTGATACCATAACCATAAGAGAATTCTCTAAAGAATCTTGCTCACGATTCGGATAGAAAACCAGTCCCTTGCGCAACGCATAATATAACATAATCTTTCTTGATAAACGCGACGTTAATGCGATACACATTATTTGTTAATCGCCGATTTAACTGTAGTTTAGATTAACCACTTTTTTTAATAATTTAATTTTCATTTAAGCTGTTGACTGTGTCGTTGGTCTAGTTGTTGTTGAACGTTAAAATTACTGGTGAGCATGAGGTCTTAGGTTCGATTCCTTATCATGTCACCTGCCTAGCCTTTTTCCCAAACTATATTGGGATCGGCTTCCAGTCTAACCAGATGCAGCTGAGTACCAGTATTTTAAATGAAGCAACTACCTATCTGACCTCCACAACCCAGTAACTGGGTAATACGATACCGCTTGGTAAGACTGTATGTCAGACTTTTGGCTTCTGACTACTCGTAACGACTGTCAAATATCTACAAATGACAGCCGGGACCAATGGTTTAACGTACTTTCCGAGGTACGGAGGAAACTCGGTATGTAATTATGGTCACCCATCCACGGACCAGCCTCGGCAAGCACGGCTTAACCTTAAAGATCAACCTGTGCGGCTGAGTTATTATTTTAGCTACGAGCTCCTCCGTCCTCGTCTTAGGTTCGATTCCTTGGTCGTGCTAATTGTTATTCATTTATATCATCTGGAATTTCTCAGTAGCAGTCAAGAGTCTGGATGTATGCTCTGTTGATGGCAATAGGTGTACTCTCTTTTATATGGGGCTTAAGCCTAACCCCATCAGGAAAATAGGAATGATAGGATGTCATATTTTTTGTTGACAATTGTGATGATTTTTGTCTTTCTATGCCACTAAACATTTGTGAACTTTTTGCCTTTTTTTTGTGTGAACTGTCGGATTAATTTGATTTATATTTAATTTGGCTGTCGTTAGTTTGATTGTGATATAATTTTTATGTAGGTAGGAGTCAACACATAGATAATATATGGATGCTATTTTGAGTCAAGTTCTTCTCGATTTGGAAGTGATCCAAATCTGAATATCGCCTCTTTGCGAGAATACTGTAACATCTCAAAAAAGGCAATTTTACAGGACGCGTATTTTAAACTTTCGAAATGTTATAAAATCTAAAATAATAGAGCTAAAGCAACAAAACCTTCTAGTGATTTATAATTTAACTATTAATTCATCTAAAACTATAGTAGTTGTTGCGCTATTGGCTATTTTTCGGTATAAATTAACAGGATTAAAAAAAAAGGGATATTTTGTCACACTATTACTGAAAAAGTTTTCAAGGATCGATGTGACATATGAACTTGTCACATTGTTGATAATATATTTTTTTGTGTTGTGTTAGGTTATATGATAAAAACACATTTTAGAAATAAAAATGTTTATTAAATCAATGAAAAATTTGTAGGAAAAGAAAATCAAGCATAAACATTAGTCATTATAACGTAGGTAGGATATACAGTTACCTACTTAAATACAGTAATTCAACAGTTAACAATCAACAAAGTTAACAAAATGAAACTATAGCTATCAGTTCTTAATTAAAAGTATACTGTTATTACTAAATTTGTTATTATTATTTTAGATCTAGCTAACCAATCAGTCTCTTCGTAACATTAGTCTTTGTAAATAATCACTAGGTTTATTCTAAACCTACTTTAGGTGGACCATAATCTATATTTTAACTAAAACAAAACCATCTCAATAAGAATAATAATACATACTAAAAATATTTTTATTCATATTGAGATAGGTTTTAAAAATAAGTATCTAAAATTATAAGTATTATATACTTGCAAAATGTATTAAAAACTTAACGTATTTATCATTAAGTACTATAAAATTACGACTTAGGAACTTTTCATTATAAAATATCACATAGGTATTGTACTTAAAGGAACCGACGTTTCACTTATCTCACATAAAGTAATAAAAAATAATTGTTATAAAAATTACAAAAATAGTATAAAAAATAAAATAAAAACATTCTTAGAGCGATTCGTAAAAGCTCCTATGAACTCCGGGAATTAATTTCTTATTAATCAAATCCATTAGGTCCGATTTTTTTCGTTCAGCTAACCCGGGTTTATTATTATAGAGATTTTTTATTTCTATATTGTTGTTTCTCTTTTTTCTCAAAACGACGGCTTTTTTAAAGTCCGTTTCAGCATAAGAATTTTTATAAAATATAGCATTTGTATCATCTTTACTAACTCTTATTACTCTTACTTCTGATAGTTTAACTACATGGTTATCTTCATCTTTTGTTAAGTTAAAATTAATTTGATTACACACACTTTTCCAATCATAAAAATCTTCGAAACACATTTCATTGACGTGTATTGGCTCACTCTTTTTCCTGGCTGTTTTTATAGCACCGATAAATCCGTCGGGAGTGTATATAGGACCGGATCTTAATAGCCTCTTTACTTGTCTCTCAATCTGGGAATGGGCAGAGTCGCCTTCGTTCTGGGTATGGCCTTTTACAAGATATTTGTGTGTTATGGATTTCAGGTTAGGCAAGGTCTGTACGGCATATAAATACAGGGCAATCATGAATTTGTTTTTATTTTGCCCTGCGCAGTTGTCTGAATAGAAGACAACCTCTAAATCTTCAGCTGAATTTGACATTTTGGTAAGGTAATTAAATACACAAGTACCTATTTCATTTATGCCTCTATTTGCATGTGACTCGTCCCATACGTAACTTTCAACAACATTATTCTGAATATTATAAATTGTTAGATTAAGAACATTAAGTTTGCATTTGTAGTAAAATACAGAAATATCGCCCTTAGGGCACTGGAATACAGCTTGGAGATCGTAAACAGCAACTAAAATATTTTTATTGTTCTTGTCATTTGTCTTTTCAATGCGTGATAATTCTTTTTCTCTGATATGTTTTTCGTAGTCTTCTTTTTTCAATTCTTTTTCTTCGGGCGTACTATTTTTATAAACTTCGCATGTATCGCACAAATCTTTCTTCGGCACAAAAAACGATATATTAAATTCTTGTGTAAATATACGATAAAACATTAAATAACTTGCATAGGGTATATTTTTAGATTTACATTGTTCAACGTAGTCTCTATGCAGGTCTGTAATTGCTTTGCTGCCGTCAATGTAATGTCTTTTCGAGTTTGCTCGAATATAGTGCGATTGTATTTTTGGTATCGCTTCTATAAATTTTCTTATGCTTTCTTTAATGTTTTCATCAACTTTACTGTGATTTAGATGAGTGCCACGGTAATCTTTCATTGACGAGATATTAGTGTCATTATTTTTCTTTTTCAACGCGGTCTCTATAGGGCGGTTATTGATAGCCAAAGTGTTTTTGAAAAACAATTTACATACTCTGATCTTTGCACCAGAAATAGTCAAAAAGAAAGCGTTGTTGTTTTCACGCTTTGCAGCAATATTTCCGTCTGAGTCCACTTTCACATATCGCTGTTTTGGAATAACTAAATCGACATTATTAGCTATAAACGTCCATTGTTTCTCAATTTGTCCTAAACCCCAATATTCGTTTAAAATTTTCTCACGTTCAAGCTCTGAGAAGTTAGAGCTACATTTAAATTTACAATTTTCTCTGCAAGGTGGTTTAAGCTGGCGTTTTGGAAAGGGCTTATTAGTTTTTGTTGAAATATATGATAGTCCACTATTTCTTAATCGCTTAGCGATGTTCTTCTTCCAATTTAACTCTTGCCTTGGTCTTTTTTTTCCTACTTTAGTTGGGGTGATGTTGGAAGTGGTTGGCTCTATTGGCATAGTGGTATCATTCCCAACTACAAGCGAATTATTCTCTGTTGCGACCAGATCTATCTGATTTGTATGGTTAACTATTATGTCTCGATTTTCTGCTGAATTACTTACCAATAACATGTCAACTTGCTCTATGGTGTCAACTGAAGCAATATTATTATTTAAATTAAACAAGTCTTGGTCTTTTGAGAAGTTGTAGTTAGTGCTGGCACCTTCTTCTTCAGAGTCTGACTTCTCCTCTTGATAATTGGGATCCTTTACGGAATCATCACTATCTGGGGAAAAGTTAAAAGAAAATTAGTCCCAAATAATTACGTTGCAAACGTTCGGCATCCGAAATGCACAGAATTGAACACAAATTATTACATAAATTGAATAAGTGCATTTATTAAGAAATAGTAGTCTCTGCCTACCCCAATGGGAAAAAGGCGTGACAATAATAATGTATGTATGTATTAAGAAATATAATAAATGCATTTATATAAAAACTTACTACCTTCATAAAAAGATGGTCCACTGCTTGAGGAGGAACTCGAAGAAGAACTCGAAGAGCTACTTGAAGAGCTACCGGTACTACTAGTTGACTCACGTCGACGATGTTTTGAGTCATCGTTACTTTTGTCTAAAAGAAATATAAATAATAATAACTTAAACAATAGAAAAACTTTATGAAACATAAGTACTTAATAGTTTAAATTTTTGTTTTAAATTCTTAATTTAAAACAAAAATTTAAACTAAAATCGAGGTGTTTACATAATTATCTGTAGAAAACACACTAAGACTCCTTATAATGTTGCTCAATTTGTTTCTTCTTCTCAGCCGATGGACGTCCACTGCTGGGCATAGGCCTCATGTATGGATTTCCAATATTGGAAATCCAATTTGTTTAAAATCTATGAAAATGTAAGCACCTAAGTTCGTTTCGTATTAATAGGTACTCATTTTAAATAACTACATGACAACAGGCTCGCCCCTTGTTACATGGGACCGAACATAGGTGGCATTTAGTCTTTACAAAAATATTCTTTAAAAAACAAAATTATTAAGTCTTACCTTCTGGAATCATTGCGTTTATATTAGAGTCATCAACTTCCTCGGCTTGGATACTGGAACTATCATTTACGTTACTATCAACTACGTTTTGCATAGTTGCTAATTGTACTAATTTTCTGGACCGCGATCCCATCTGAAAAAATAAATATTTATAATTCATTTGTTTTAGTATTTACAACGTGACATAACGATTTAATTTACAAAAAAACTTATAATTTATCTAGAAAAAAGTAACATTACAAAATACTCCGAATCCATTTTATGGTTTGTAAAATATTTCATTGTCAACAACGCGTCATCTTATGATGTTACAAAACAAAAACGATATCTTTTCAACGAAAACGTGATATCAAAAGTAATAACAAGTTAAAATTGCATACTATTTTCAAAAAAACTGTGTCAATTCAACATATCACATTACTTAATAAAAAAATATCAAAGAGTTCAAACTTACCTTAGCAATCGTAATGTGGTATCTTCGTGATGTCACGTTTTTGCACAAATACGAGAGCGCCCTTCCCTCCAAATGGCACGCGCCGACTGATGGGACACGTTGTCGAAACAAATCACGAGGCAGAAAGAGACAGCGCGACAACACAAAATATTGCAGTTGTCTTGTCTCTTTCGCTCATAGATGCACCGTTATTGTCAAAAAAATACCTCGTTTTTATCGAAAATAAAGTTCAATACGGCGGTTTTGATTATGGAATAAAAAAAAGATCGATTTTTCTGAAATATCACAGTATTCTTGCAAAGAGGCGATATTAACTTAAAATCATCTGCCTAGCCTTTTCCCAAACTATCTTGGGGTCGACATCCAATCAAAAAAAAGGATGCAGCTGAGTACCAGTATTTAACATGAAGCGACTTTTTTTTTGAAAAGACACTTCTTAAATGATTTTTACTAACTTTTTAGACCTATAAATTCTGCTAATGCTTATGAAGTTTCAATAAAATCGGTTTAGTCATTTCGAAAAATAAGGACTTTGAAAGTTTGTATGAAATGCCGTAAGACGTAAACGCTCTGAAGAAAAAAGACTTTTCACACAGCTACCCACATCTATGACTCCGGTTATTTCATACCACATGACTACACGGGGTACCATTAGTGTTATCTCATTATTCAGTACTAGGTATAAATCTCCCTAATGCTTTTATATCTTATAAATCTCTAGCTGGCCGTTTAATTAGAATCAGTCGTGAAGAGGTAGCCGGCAGATGTGGTATGTTTTAATGTGTTATTCAAATTCGTATATTCACTATTTTAAGTAAGAAGCATTTTGTTGGTTGTAAGTTAATTTATATTATGGAAAAAGCTTTTATGCTGATTTATTAGGCTGAAGTAGTAGTTTTTCACTAAATGTCGTGTGTCTAAGTACTTTAATTATTTACGTTTTAAATGACTGTTTCATTATAAGTAGACGATCAACCGATGGTCTTGGTTCATACGTTCATGTAATCAATGCTAAAAATTCTCTGCAACGTTTTGGAAAATGAGACTGATTTTTAATCCACTCAGATTCAGATCACTAAATCTTGACATTTGCAGGTGCTCTGCCTTCCCACTGTTGCATGGTACGATAGTGATAAGAACCGTGTCACACGGCCAACAGCTGATAGGTCAAAGGTGCGCGCGCGCGAATTTCATACGGCTGTTGTATGTATCGTGATAAAAGCGAATGAGTATAAGAAATGTTTCTTTGGGAAAGTTGTTTGTTTTCATGAGTATAATCACGTGTTTAAGTATCGGTTACTAATTACCAGTCACCCTATATACTGCATCCCTATGACAAATACCGCATCCACGGTACCTCTCCACTCCAAGCCCCCACAATGAAACATTACACCACCGTATGAGGGATAGCGTGCGGCATCCACGCACGGTTGCCATTGCAGCGAGCACTGCTATTATTGTATCGCTGCTCATTTACATGCTCATCTCGCTTCAATTACCTACCGCCTATAATAAAAGTGCTTAGTAGTTACTTGGAAATATTTTCTAGAAGATAGTTTCAAGAGTCTGGTTGCTTACTGTTACTGTTAGCGTAAATCATCCCACTGCTGGCCAAATGTCTCTCCCCATGACCTTTAAATCCTTCGATCCAGAGCCAATGTGGACCACTGGTCGTTGGTTATATTCTGGTAGGTATCGCGTTTTTATTTTTTGGAGTGAAATTGGTTTTGAAGGTAGCAAACCACTCTATTTATATCTGTAGACCGAATTACAGGCAAGAAATTGTAGGTTTATTTAAAAGATTATAAATCGCAATGAAAAAAAAAATTGGGATTAAAGTTAAATTGTATCGTTGTTACTGCCCTTATCTTCTCCATAATATACAAATATTGATATTTTACATATACAGGGTTATTGGAAAAACACCAACAACCTCCTAAGAGGTAATTCTACTCATCATTATGACAAACTTTTACTATGAGACCTAACCCGAAATCGTGAAAAAAAATCAGCTGTTACCTACATTTTGATGAGTTGTGTGAACATAAAGTACGGAACAGCTGGTTTTTTTTCGCGATTTAATGTTTGCTCTCATAGTAAATGTTTTGTGTTTTTCCAATAACCCTGTTTATAAAGTGAGCTTAGGTAATTATCAAATGAAACTCTAGATTAGCTACATATTTAAACGTTTTTGTGGAAGAGTCACCAATGCATGCAGCCGCCACTTTAGCGAGAACCGCCACACCGCTATTATTGTATTGCTAATTTACATGCCCATCTCGCTTCAATTACTATAGTAAAAGTTTTATAGATAGCTGTGTTGAGCTTGTGTTTGTTTGTTCTAGAGAGATGGTGCCTTTGGTCGCCACTCGGCTGATATGAAGCGATGATGCGACTACGCTTACCTAGAAGAAACCGATTCAATAGAACTTTGAAGAGCTACAGATTGTAACTATCGGAAAACAGAGAAGCTGGCAGTGAATTTCGAAGACTGGCGGTCCGCGCAGTAAATGTGCAAACCGCCAGTACATAGTAACTAGATATCTAGGTTACATTTTTAGTTTTTCAATGATAGGTACTTAATTACTTGCAAGAGAATAATCAGCAGCATCTTGCTCTGATCTATCTAAACTTTCAGACTGTAAGAATGTTTGCTGCGATAGTTATTAAAGGTGAACGGAGCAAAACTCACAAAACTAAAAACTGCAATGGAAAGATAAGAAGTGTTAAAAGAATATTATCAAAAAGAGTTAAAGTGGATGCAAATAAACTCAAACCAAATTAAAAGTACCATTGTGAAGAGACACCCTATTTTTACAATGTCACGTTGTATGACAGATCATCAAACGTAGTAAATAGAAAAGTATAGTATGACCACTTTAAGCGTGCAGACCAAGATGGCGTTGCTTGTCAAGAGCATCGAACTGTCAAACTTGGTACATTTATTTTAGTTCTGTGTTATTCTGCTTGCACAGATAATTTGGATGAAGTGTACAATGACCAGCTAGCTCACCATGACGTCTTAAAGCAGTATTGTTTTACTCTTATTCCAGAGTGGGAAAGAAATAGAGCTATACAGGATGTCTAGCGTCATCTCTTCCCCACACTGTAAAAGGAGTAAAACAATAATGTTTTAAGACGTCATTTTAGGCCACTTGTAGAGCAGCAATAATAATACTAGTTAATAAATCTATTACTTCACGTCAAATTCTTGATCAACGAATGTCAACACTCTTTCACAACACAAAAATCACGTCTTTATTCCAACCTCCCACGTACAGTAGCGGACAAAAACACTGACGCAATAAAATCAACATATCAACATTAGCAATATTAACATTTGCAACAGAGCTAATCATCACAATACCAAAGTGTTTGCAGAGATGTAAGATAATGTATAACAAAGACCATTCATTGTAAATGATCTGACAGCTGAGAGGCGTAGCGTCGGAGAAAAAATTGTATGTGATCAATAAATAAATAAATATAATTATTTAATCTTCATTCGGAGGAACTCGTGGCTAAATAATAACAGCCCAATAGGTCGATCTTTATGGTTAAGCCGTGCTTGCCGAGGTTGGTCCTTGGATGGGTGACCATAATTACATACCTACCGAGTTTCCTCCGTACCCCGGAAAGCACGTTAAGCTGTTGGTCCCGGCTGTTATTTGTAGATCTTTGACAGTCATTACGAGTAGTCAGAAGCCAAAAGTATGACAACCAGTACCAAGGATATCGTATTACGAGAATCTATTGCAATTTCTTAAAAATAATATCTTATTGTTAAGTTTAATTTTCAAATTCATTTATTTAATATGTGAGGTGAATGATGTGTTTTTATTTTTTAAATTTAATTCTCTTAAACTTTTTCAATATATTTCAATGGTATTATAGAGTAAATTTGTTAGCTTTGATGTTAATTCAATTATGCATGCTGTGGTCTTCTGTAAGTGAAGGAGTTCACCTACGTGATACTTTTTAAGTGCAGTCTATTTCACATGATCTGTGTACATCCTTTGTTGGAGATCCTAAATAAATAAATTACCCAGTTACTGGGTTGTGGAGGTCAAATAGGCAGTCGCTTCATGTAAAATACTGATACTCAGCTGCATCCGGTTAGACCGGAGATAGTTTGGGAAAAGGCTAGGCAGAAAATGATTTAATCTTCATTCTCGATTATGCGGAGTGGAGGATGGTATTGACTTGATTAGCAGGAGTTAAAGGGTACTGCTAATATTTGCTCACGAAATTCTTTGGCACGAGTAAATCCTCGAGTTTGAAAAGGAAGACTGAGAGCTGAGAGTAACATCACCACGCCTGTAATTCTTAAGGGTTAGGCAGAAAAGTACCTAAATGTACACCAACATTTTTGTAGCTAAGTTTTAGCCCCATGTTATAGGGGTCGAGCCTATTGCCATCAACCGGGCACAAATCCAGACTCCGTGGCTGCCAGTGAGAAATACCAGATGGAAAAACCCATGAACACTTTGTTCGACCCGGGAAACAAACCTTGGACCTCATGCTCAGAGCTGAGAGTAATCGTGAAATTTAGATCTTTCGTATTCGAGCCGTGATGAATGGTAAAATGAGCAATAGCAGAATAATATAATCTGTATTAATATTATAATTAATTAATATTTTAAAGCTGAAGAGTTTGTTTGTTTGCTTGAACGCGCTAATCTCAGGAACTAATGGTCCGATTTCAATTTCTTTCAGTGTTAGATAGCCCATTTATTGAGGTAGGCTATAGGCTTTATATCATCACGCTACGACCAAAAGAAGCGGAGCAGCAATGAAAAATGTTGTGAAAACGGGTAAAAAATGACGCAGACGAAGTTGCGCGTGACAGCTAGTAAAGAATATGCAAGACCAAGAATTAAAAAAAAAAATGTCATACAATGGGTGAATTTAAAAAAAATTGTACGCAGCTTTTAGAAATCTTTTTAGTCTATATTGTCTTAGACACCTGATGGTCATCGCAGGATAGTGCAAAGTCAGGGAAAGCCAGGCCTATCCAATGCCGGAACCCACAGACACATTACAAATAGGTACTACCCGTCAATTAAGCTGAAAACACATAGTTGTCGCCACTAGAATAGTTCAGCGGGGTAGGATGTGACCTTGCGATAACTTAACGCCTTAACCGTTGGGCTATTGTTGTTCAAAACTGGCTATTTATTTTGTTTTATGTACAGTGAAATATGCGTTACGTGACTGTACGAGCGGCAGTGCGAAATATTGTGTCCATGGTTGATCACTGATCAGTTCTATGTTGATGTTTATTCTATTATCCTTTTCATAGACGAAGTAAGTAATAGGTGACACAAACATCAACAATTAATTCCAAAGGGTAAAAAAAAATGTGATGATTCGACTCGTACTTGACTGATTGGCCAGAGAAGGCAAAACACAGAGAGAGTAGGAAAGGAATGGGAGAGGTCTTGCAGTCGGAAGGAACAGTCTAAACAAAAAAAAACGGGTTGCACTCCTGGAGTGCTGGCAGAAGTGAAAACTTGAATATTAACGTTGTGCATTTTTGATATTTTGGAATGGTTAGGAAATAATTTTGTACGAATTGCTTTAATTATCAGTATAAAAGTACTATCATGAATGTGGTAAAATACAATATTCTTTTATTGCGCTATCGTACACAAACATGACAATAGGGGATCGGACTGGGTAAAGAAAACGACATTCTATTTTGTCCTTCAGACAGGTAATACAAAAATATTAGACACGTATTTTTGTTTTATCAAAATATCAAAAAAATACTTAGCTAGAACTCATTAAAGTTGGAGAGTGGGGGCTTACTACGTCACAAGTGGGTATAAAACTTACCTACATGTGACGTCATGCGCCATTTCAACTCAATATATCTCCGTAATTTTATGACCACGTGAAAAAAGAAAAAATACGTGTCTAATACTTTTCAATAAACTACCCGACGGACAAAGAAAAAAAATAGGATTATCCCCTATTAAGCGAAGGCTGGTCACACCGAAGAGTCGAATGCAGGACTGTTTGCACGCCATCTTGGGTACCTAGTAGAACTACGTAGTCACAAATCTTGTAATAGCGCCATCTCTTAGTAGGTAATAGAAAATATTCTCCCTCCATTAGAACGTTAAACTTGTTGGAAGTCGCATAAGAATTTTCACTTCAAAAATGATTGCAATACCATTCAAATACAACCTAACAAAATAATTAATACCAACTTAACGCAAGAACATTTCCTTCTATTAGGCATACTGATTAAATTCCCAGTTCCATCTTTTAATAACGACTCTTAAATCATTTCTCATTATCACCACGTAAGATATATGACGCGGAAATCGGATTATCACCACATTTGATCTTCAATGATTGATTGCACATTTCAGGGAGCAACGGTACAAAACGATTTCAAATGAATGATCTAATAATATGGCTAACTGTTTTTCCTAGAAGCGATATCTTACTAATGTAGCTGTTTATCTAGAAAATACCAGCGTTAAGTCACGTGTCTTTTTGCGGGAAAATTGTGGAAGAAGTTAAAACAGTTTTCATCATTGAAATGGGTAAATAGTTTTGCTTTTGCAGTAACGTATATTTTAACAGAGATTAAGGAAATGATTGAACGCAGATGCTAAATGTATATACAAGGCAAGTAAGGATGTTATGTAAGAGAAAATCTGTATTAGGAAATATTTATGGTAACATTAAAACACAGTCTTTACTGAGACTTCGCTGTCCGTCCGTCCATCCGTCTGTCACCAGGCTGTATCTTATGAACAGTGATAGTTAGCCAGTTGAAATTTCTACAGATTATGTATTTCTGTTTCTGCTATAACAACAAATACTAAAAACAGAATAACATAAATATTTAAGGGGGCTCCCATACAAAAAAATATTTATTTTACACCTACATATAACGCCTATCTGACTAAAGGTTTCATACAAAATACAGGAATTCAGCTGCAACCCGCTACTTTAGCATGACGACAACGAACGATGCCAAGCCCAACTTATTTAAGAAAATATTAAGAAGATGATGATGAGGTTTAATAAACTCACAAATACATATTAACTTTCACATCAAACCTAACCACATAAACCATGGATAAACAAACAGGAAAGCAATTACTACAATATTTAATTAGTGTTACACAATAACAAGAAACACAAGGACATGTAGATGGGTACTATCAGACTAGTAATAAATTAGAGACTTGCTAGATTAAAAGCTTGGCTTTATTCATGCTGTCGACGACTCTGCGATGCTGTTTCGCAATAGTTGTTAATATAAATTTCTAGACTTTCTAGCTTAAAGCTTCTGTGAAATATGTATTGATGTTTAATTTTGTAGCTGCATACTTTGATTTTCCTTGCAGTGTTAAGTAACAGTAATGTTATCAGCGAGACCAGCTAGATTTTATTTTCCCGAGGCTTAAGATTCCGGATTGATTTCTTTAAAGGAGATTAATCTAGGTATTTTTTTATTGTATTAACAAAATCAAAAGTCATTTATTCAAATTAGGCTGATAATCAGCGTCAAAATTACAAGAGACAGTCCCCCAAAACACCCGCCCTTCGCCACGTCGTGTATGACTAGATTTATGGAAGTGGACGAGGCGAAAAAACTCTGCAAGAATAGAGGGTACGATTACAAATAGAGTCTACGATTTGTCGCAAATGGTGTTAAGAAACAAAAAGATATTATAAAAATTCAACTAGTTTTAGTCACTCCTTCCTACTAATAAAATTCCTCATCCACATCAATTAGCATAAAACCTTCACACATTCAATCAACCATGATTTTATTAGAAAACAAACTAAATCACACCATAGAATCTAGAATCTAGTCTATTCACGCCAAGCCCTAGCGTGACGGTATGCGTTTATATATTTACAGTGGCATCTACAGTTAAATCACGGCACTATCTTAAGATCGGAGTGTCGTTTATCACCCTTTACTGGCCTTAATATTAACCCCTCGAGCGACAGTCCCGTGAAATGCACCGCACTAGGCCAGCACGCACTCTTATCTGACATAGAACACGGAATCCCGGCATCGGCAGCGTCTAAAAAGCTTATAATAGGGAGAATAAAGTACTAATACAAATATCATCTGCCTGCTTTTTCGCAACTATGTTAGGGTCGGCTTTCAGTCTAACTGGATGCAGTTGAGTACCAGTATTTTAAACTGTTTATCTGACCTCCACAACCCAGTTAGTACTGGGCAATACAATACCCCTTGGTAAGACTGGTCGTCAGGATTTTGAGGGCCACTGAGTAACGGTTACGACTGTCAAAGGCTGACAAATGACAACCGGGACCAATGGCTTAACCTACTTTCCGAGGCACGGAAGAAAATTCGGTATACAATGAATTTTCACCCATCCACGGACCAACCTAGGCAAGCGCGGCTTAACATTAAGATTGATCCGAGCTAGACTCCATTCTAGAATAATAACAGCTCAAGACATTGACAGTGGCACGGTTGGCGCAGTGGCTAAGCGATTGACTGCTGCGCTACGTGTCGCGGGGTCGATCCCCGCACGGAACAAATATTTGATTGACCTACAGGTAGTTGTTCCGGGTCTGGCTGTTTGTGTATGTGAGTTTAAATGTTTCTAAACGCACCTACGATACGGGAGAAATTCCTAGTTTGTGTAAAAAAAAAACTCAACGTTCTTCAACGTTCTCAGTCCAGTGATGATGATGAACCAAATACACATACTAAAGCCTGTTTATCGTCGAGCCCATCGCCAACAGCTCGGTACCACAGGACCACCACTTCTTGCGTGCTCTGTGCTTATCTACAAATTATGAGTACAACTGAGAAAGTCCGGGATTTATCTCTGTCCCCGATAGTGCGTAATCCCGCGTCGTTAGAATATCCGCTGATGGTGGAATTTTTCTTATGCTCCGTTAGGATTATTATTGGATAGTTTTTCTTACGAATGTTTCAGATATAGGGTAAACTGTGTTGATTTATTTTAATTATGCTTCATGAAATAAAAGGTAGAATATATTTTAATTATAAGGAAATTGTGAGAAGTCTTTATTACTAATAGTACGTGTATTTACCATAACTGTCTATAAGTAATATTATAAAGAGGTAATCCTCAAAACTAACTCATCTGATATCATAAATCCTCTGTACAATGGGAAACACTATTACCGATTATAGGATATAATATGCTTCTTCGACGCGAACGAAGTCACGACCATAGAAAGCTAATATTTGATATTCCTCTAAAAAAACAGAAAATACTTTAAACGTAGTCGAAATTTAGTCTTCAGATTAAAAACTGTTCAGACAAACCGATCACTTTAAAGTCAGTAAAACCATAAACCACTAAAACTCCAATTACATATCCCACCCAAGATACCTCCAGGCTTTCTTTCCTCCAACCACACTTGTTACTTCAAAATGAGGCGATAATAAATTTTCCCCATCGATTTAATTCAATACAGTCAGTCTAATTCCGTTATAATATTAATACCCCTTCAGAACGATTCGTCCCACTGAATGGTCGGCCCACAGACCTTGTGTTTTACCCGCCGGCAAAGTACTAACCGGGTTGGAAGCGTATGGACAGGTTAGGGATGGGACGTCCTGGTATCTGGTACCGGAATCTTTTGATATGATAATTATAGAGATTGAAATCGGAATGTCATCCGATTAGTAAGGAATATTGGGAACTAACTTTGATGTTTTCGGGTCAAAATGTTGAGTTGTTTCAGTATAAAAAAAAATGATATCACTGTTTGGGAATATGTTTTGGTTAAAACATTGTTAACTCGCTAAGAACAAAAACGATCACTGCGAAAGCCAATCACATCACATCGATATGATACCACTCTCAACCATTTTCTCAGTGCGTAATTCATTATTAATTGCACCATCTCAATGCGTTTCCCATACTATTGCCACACATTGAAAAGTGGTATCAAGTATCAATGCTAGGTGCGTGTATCGCTTGAAGTCAGCCGAAGAATGTCGTAACGTGGCAGGTTAGAGATCACAATTGTTATGTCTTATGTGCCAATTCTACTGCATTACTACTGCATTGTATGAGGTAAGTAGGCTACCACTTAGAGATTCAACGTATGCTTGGTCCTTTACTATGCGTACAATTATTTTGAATTTATTGATACGGTATTACTGCGGAATGCAATGTCCACTCTAATAGTCTGAGGTGCGTTGCATACGATAAATACATAATTGTCTAATACGAATACAGAAGCATGATTTAAATAATAGTAATAAGCAAGAAACAAAACGACAATATCCAATATCGACATAAAAGAAAAACCTTTAACACCCCGGGAACTTTTGATCCCATATTGTCTATGAATCCCGGTAAAATACCGACCCTTTCCCCTCCCTAGTCGGAAGAATAGACGATGTACAGAAAATTAATAACGCCGAAGGTTAGTTCGCGAAACTAGGACAGTGGTGTTAGATGTAGATACCGCCTTATAAGGCTAGCGATACATTGAATACAAAAATAGACCGTGTAATATGATGTTGGATAGAATCTACATGGAGGAAGTACAAGGTAAGTTAACCTTTTATTAATAGGTTAGTGGTATGATACTTACTATCACCAATAGAAAAAAAAATTGTGCGTGGAGTCCCTCCGCGCGGAAGAAGTGAAACTTAGTAATACTACACGCATGCGTTCGAGTGCCACGCATTCACTCTCGCTCTATCTCTTTCTATTCCCCCTCCATGGTAGCGTTAAACGTTTAACGCAAACTTGTTAGAAGTCGCATAAGAAGTTTCACTTCAATAGTCTTAAGGAAAAGTGTAGGAATTTCTTATAGGGTGGACTCGGACGGTCTTAAGAAAGCTAGAAGAAATTTTTAAAGCCAAAGTTAAGCAGAAGAAGAGGCCATTTTCACAGCAAGCTCGGTGATGTTTTGTTTAGACTTTTATTGTGGTGGTTATGGGAACTTAAAATTTTGCAGTAGGTGTTTGAAGATCGATAAATTATGGTATTAATACCGACCCCTATTCAACGTTTTTGCAAGCAGACATTGTCAGAAATCACAAAACATTGATTACAAAGGGTGTTAATAAACCCTTAACAAAACCGAAAGGCATATTCCCGCTCCTCCTACCAATCGGAGTTCCGATCGGAGGACAGGGAAAGACCCATTTATTCTCCCAATCATTTACGAATATATTGGAGGTCAAAAATCCAACTTTTTCACGACATTTTTTGAAGTAGGTACTAGAAGAAAGTTGCAAATTTGCTTGAAATACCTCCATGATCCGTTTATGATTCAACGTATCCATCAGCACATTGTTTTGAGTCCGTTACACTGAGTTTTACCAAAAAACAAGATTTGTCACCCAAAAAAGAAGTCGTGTCCCAGCAAAATTTTTGCGTAGGGTTATTTAGTTGTATAAGTATGTACAGAATGCTTGGTTGAAGGCTTCGAGAAGAATTTTTTTTCACCTAGTATTGAAGGAGAAAAGGGAGTCTTGCCTCTAGTACTGGCACACAAAAAACACTATTATAACCAGTGATCGGATAATCGGATGCATATTTACCTAAAGTTCATTTTTGGTTAGGAAATTATGGAAGCGGCTTCTTAAAACATATTTTTTAAATATAAATCCCGGGATTCCAGAAAATTCGGGAATGCGAAACTAGTCTGTAACATGGTGAAGAAACGTCGTCTTTAGCATGTGGTATATATTAAAAAAAAACAGGGGGATTACATAATTATTAATGTGTATTTACTTGAAGTTAATTTTAAGTTAATTAATTATATAAGTTAGTTTTTTTTAATTAATAATTAAATATACATACACCCGATTTGATTCTATAATATAAACAGTAAATTTGTTGAATCCGAAATCCCGTGATTTTTTCGATACAAAACTGCATTCCATAATATTATCCAAAACCTTAAACTAAGTAAATATTCCTGCACCCGATTTGATTCTATAGTAAAAAAACTTAATTGGTCGGTTCCAAATTCCCGGGAGTTTTTCGATACAAAAGTGCATTCCATAATAACCAACACCTACACTTTAGGTAAATATGCATCCGATTATCCGATCACTAATTATAACAAAATACTATCAAAATTATTCAATTTTAGTGCACCAGTAACTAGCTACAACATTCAGCCCAATTGACTCCTTTGGGTTCAAGTTTAAGTTGAAATGTAAAATGATCAAAACAAAACTGCCAAGCCTACACTATTATTAAAGACCTAAGGATAATAAATACTAAGTCTAGTTTCGATTATGTTGTTCAAAATCTTTCCAGGGTTAACACAAATGTAGAACAAGATTAAATAACAGCTAACATGCTGTTATTTCAAGAACTTATAGTAAATTTTCATTAACGAAAGTGTTAATTGATTCAAATCCGGTTCAAATATTTTACAGTTATGTTTTATTAAATCGCTTTACTATGAATATGAATTCGAGGTAGTATTAATGGAAGCGGTAAGCGTTGCAGACGGGTTGGGTCAAGCGTGGTTTGAAATGGGATCAGGTAATAAGTAATGAGTAATATGAGTATATCAAAGAAATAAAACAGTTGTGTCATACAAATCGTTGGGCTACAAACAAAGCGTCGCTTGTATCATGTGGCTCAGGAGTGCGAGTTTTACAAATTTAAAATACAGTTTTAGCTATAAGCAATATGGTAATAAATTAGAAGATTAGATAGCTTCTGTAGTATATAAAGAGCGTTCTTGATCTTAGGAATCAAAATGACAAAGTGTTACAGATGTAACTTTGGTATGATTTGGAGAAACACAAAGGGAGCAAAAAAACGTGACAGGAGAGAATAGAAAAAAACATGTAATGCACCGACCCCATGTAAAATGGGACATCATGTGCAGGAAGATGCTGAAGTGAATATTTTAATAAGCAAGACTATAGTATCCAATAAAAAAAAAAAAAACACGTTTTACAAGTTTATGTGACACAATTCATCTGGTAAATATTTAACGCAAAAAAAAATTGTTAGAGGGCCAACGCCATTCTCCACCACCTTTAGAAGGAAGTGAATGTAACAATTTCACACACGATAAACAAACATGAACAACATATAAACAAGCCACATCCAGCAATATAAATCCTTGCTCCAGCAGCCGTAGGTGGCTCGGTACCGTACCCAAGCCATTCTATTAGTTCCGATGATTAATGCCACCAAACCATTGGGATGCTTAATTGAAATCCAATTTTGATTTATAATACGCCATTTTAATTGAAGTTATTTGCTCGAAGCAGTTTAATTGGTGTACACTCGGGTGCATATACAGTGACCCACTTAAATTGTATTTATGTATGGGCGTTGTATAGGCGGGGCATGCAAGGATTATATCCTTGTGGAATTTTGTTGGAGAAGTTGGCTTTGTCGTAATATAGTTGCAATTAATATTGGGATTGCATGTGTCGGTTTGGTATGTATTTATGTTAGGGAGAGGCAGCTGGTTAATTTAATGTCGATTTTGCAATGTAGCAGTCTCTCCCTCTGATGATAACGTACTTAAAAACCTTAGAAATAGTACCTACACAGCCAACTGATAGTATGTTTTATTTAGCAGGATACATGATTGTATTTT
Organism: Cerastis leucographa; assembly: GCA_963082945.1. Lineage (NCBI taxonomy): Eukaryota > Metazoa > Arthropoda > Insecta > Lepidoptera > Noctuidae > Cerastis > Cerastis leucographa. Next base: position 18,624,602 of record OY720357.1, on the reverse strand, counting down.
CTCGATCACAGAACAACCAGCACTTTAACAAATCCAACACTAATGACCAAATTAAAGACAACATCAGTTCCATCAACGAACCTAACTCCGCATCAAATTTTCCCGTACACATAGTAGCAAAATCAAGGAACCAGCTCACGTCCACATTATTTAGTTAGACACGGCAAAAAAGGGTTGAGACCCACATCATTAGAGACCGAAACCCGTACTGGATAGACAGATACGTCTTATTCAAGATAGGCTGCATAAATAAGATGCGCAACAGTAAAATATTAGATGCAAACGCACAGAAGCAAAAATGTCGTCGTATTTACATACAGATATGGCGGCGGTGCGGCTTGTGAAGCTAGTTTGATGTGAAACATATCGAACCAGCTTTTACTTGTGGATGCTTTTTTCGGATGTAATTTTTGATAGGAATGCAAGGTATTGGCTTGTTGGCGAGATTGGTGGTGGCCAAAGTATTTTTGTAAATGCAGAATGAAGTGGTAAAGGAAATTTAACTGTGTTTTGTTTATTTTTTTATTATGAAAAGCTTTGTTTTTCAAAATGCATGCTGTCCAAACTTAAAAAAATAAAGTAGCAATTTAAATATGAAACAAAACAGAATAATTTGTAAAATATATTTATTATCTTTTTTAAAAAAGAAAACAAAGTACCTACATAATATCAATAAAAATACCACGGGTGCTTATGCTTACGCACCAAAAGTTTTATTTGCTCAATTTCATTAAAACCATATAATGATCACATAAAATTTATTATCATAGTTTATGTTAAAACTATAATCATAAAAATGACGTTATAATGGGCCTAAACCATATTAAGCGCTCATTACTTTATGTGAGCTTTTCCATGCAACATTGCAACGTTGATAGGATTAGCATGTAAGTATTGTGAATTCCTGCATGGCCGATATGGGTCTCAAAAGCATTATTTATCTAGCCGCTACTGCGTAAATACTCGTATTAGTAATTAAACATTTATGGCTAACTGGTATCCTGCCAATAAATAAAGTAAGTTCATAAATTGTTCATTATGTCTCATACTTTCTCATCAGATCCGCAATTTTATTTAACCATTAAAAGATTTTAAGCATCAACACTCTAGTGTGACTTTTTGCAAAAGCTGGGTCCTTAATCTCGGCCCCACGCGTAAACTTTGTTTGTCACCGCATAAAAATTGCGTAGATGTACGTCCCCAACTTCGTGTAGATTCTGAAACATCTGTTTTACATATAAAAGGAGATTGTGGACCGATTTATGAATAGAGTTGCCTTCAGACGCTACTCAATGTCTGGCTGGCAATGGAATTTTATGGTAGGGACATCGGAAAGGTTTTTACAATTTACATGTTTCGTCCAGGATTAATGTTGCAAGGACACTGGTTTGGATGTGATGGTTTACAACCAAGTATAAGGATACCTCCTTTAAAGGCGACTGTATTTACATACTGCGCATTGGTATATGCCCTGATAAGTATTTTATTCTTTAAAAATCCGAACGACGACGCAAAAACAAAATCCCACATTTCATGATTAAAATTCAAGTTTACATGAATAATTTCAAATACACTAAAACTTTTCAAAATTTATCTAATTTCTGGTAATTCGTTTCTTAGATTATACAAAGCCATGAAAAAAAAGGCTCAAGTTTATTTATACAAGGTTGTAACAAACGTGCTTGCTCCTCGTGATAAAAGAAGTAAACAGATTTGTACATTAAAAAGGTTATTAGAGGAAAATGAATTTAATAAATGATGTTATGAAGAATACAATAAATTATTAAAAAAGTGAAGGGCAGGTTAACCGGGAACGTTTTGAATGTCTCCGCAAATCTCTGAGCGTGATAGTAACTGAAGACAAACATCCAGATGTAGAAAGCTGGCTTGATCAAGATGAGCTTGACCACGACGAACTTGATGCAGGGCGGCTTGGCAGGACCCACCAGCAGACACGTACCGCCCCAGTGCCAGGCTCGTCAGCTCGCAGAGCAGCTTCCAGCAGACACGTACCGAGCCCCAGTGCCAGGCTCGTCAGTTCGCAGAGCAGCTCCCAGCAGACACGTACCGAGCCCCAGTGCCAGGCTCGTCAGTTCGCAAGCAGCTTCCTCACAACAGCTAGCAGCAGCCACGGCAGCACCAAATGAAGACCACTCCTTAACTCCACTAGGCTGTGCTCAAAACTCAAGATATGACTGAGATCTTGACTCCAAACTCTAGACTTAGCTGATTTCTTAACTTCAGACTAAACTGATTTCTTGTCTCCAGACTAAACCGAAGTCTTAACTCCAGACTAGAACCAGGGCATCCGTCAGAAATCCCTTTTATACCCTGATCCTCCGTATCTTTCTTCAAATTTCTTTCTCAGATTCAAAACTGCTGCGCTCTAGTAAGACACAACCTGCCAGTATTCAAAGCAGCCAGTAACAATTAGTCAAAAACCTTGCGCATAATATTTTTATAAATATTACTCAGAATATCTTTACACAGCAAATATTCGCAATTAACTATAAAATACAACAATTGAACTCACGAAGTGATGATAATAATTTTTGGTAATATATAATATAAATGAAACCTTCATAGAGAATTTGGCTGGTAACAATTAGAAATAAAAGTAAATGACAGCTGACAAGTTCGATGTAAACAATGTCACAACAAAGAACACTAAGAAAAGATTTATAAAAATGAAAACGATTCGTAATATGCTAATGTAAAACCAATATAATTATGAATATGGATGATAAGTGTGAGTATAAAGTGTCTGTAGTAGGCAGATACTATAAGGTGTTGTTTTGCAACCTCGTCAAATTTCAGGAGGTGGTTACGAAAGACATAAACAATCAATTAAAATTACAGTACCTAGTTAATTATTAATTAACGCTAATTTTTTTGGTTATTTATGTTTGTCAGTATTTCAGAATAACCCCCTTAACGTGGTTTAGGGACTAGGAAATTATCGAATAAACGTTTGAGATTGTTCGTATGTGTGTAAGCGAGGTTATAAGGCAAGAATCAGACGAGCCGCGTTTAAAACACGGGTGGTTCACACTTACAGAATTCCGTAAAAAAGAAAAAAAAGGAAAATTACCTGCCCATTTTATTATTAATTCAGGACGAGAATCATTAGCATAGTTACCCCCTTGAATTTGACGAGGATGCAAAACAACACCTTGTATATGTATACTATAGCTAAACCTAACCCAAGGAGTACAATTCAAGCCCGTTCCATACTCAGACCACAGCGTGTCTTTATCGTAGGATCGGAAGCAACGCTACAGCTCTACAGGACAGTGTAGGAGAGAAAGTCTAACATATGGCCGCTATTAACCATTGACAATTATGTCTTAACAGTACAAAGCGTTAATGGGTACTTTAGGTAAGGTGGCCATGGGTAGCGGGATTTTAAATAAAGATACTTCTACGGACTGGATCAGAATTGTGTGCATTCATTTATTATTCATCCATTTATTTAAGACAGACTGAACAACACAACAATGTACGAAAATGAACAACTTTCTCCAATGAACCAACAGCGTAACTGCGAAGAAAATAATCAGCTATTCTAAACAAAAACATTACAGCATTGATTGAGTTCATGATTTATATAAAATTTAAGGCTGCAGTAACGTCAAAGATAAAGTTATCCAAGTCATAAGAAAAGAAGATGATGAGGATGAAATTATTATAAAATAACATAAAGCACATGAAGACATCAGCAACAATAATGTTCATCATAACAACATTTAAACAACCTCTATTGTTAGAAGATATTAAAGTCAATAAGCAAAATCATAGAAGTACAATTAAACAACTAGAAAGATGATAAACGTCACTTAAAACCCGTAGAATCGGAATCATACCGAGGTTATTAGAAATTTATCTCCCAAGCAATGCGGACGCTCTGGTCCTAATTAAAACCACGAATAAGAAAGGTAATGTACTTTAAGATTGACTGTTCTTCAGCCATAATAAGTCGGAAATTGAACACCGGCGAGCACTACTGACACAATTTGTTTAATTGTACCGCGTGATTAGAAATTAAGCGTATACGTCTGTTCTTTTGTGCTTTGTGGAACAGTAATTTGTAATTTTGTTATGGTTTTGTTTTTATGTCTATTGATGTCTTAATAGTGTTCTCATAGAAGTGTGTCACGATTATGCATGCCGATACATTTATGTCGGTCTGTGTTCATCTTGAGTCAGCCAAACACAAGTTGTTTTCTTTTATTTTATTGTTGCAATTATCAACTTGTATTTCCTTATTTGCTGGCACTGTTCAGCTCTCACCGCTTCTATAAACATCTATAATGTCATCCTTCTAGTTTTACCACCTACCATTTATAATATTGTTAAGAAAATAGTTTCCATTATTTACAATTTCTCGAACACTTTCTCACAGAGCGTAACAAATGTCTATAATAACTAAGCTACGGCATACAAGTCACAAATATCCCTAAAGCGTTGCGACCCTATACCTAATGCGAGGGCGACCAACTTCCTACCGACTCACCGCTTTCTACACTACGAAATAATGACCAACAATTAATATTGGGTCTCTTTCAGAAATTGACATAAAGATAGAACCAACCTGCATTCCAAACTACAAACATTCAACCTTATCATCAGCCAAGTAAAACTCAGTTTCCACACACAATACTATCGCCTCATGAAATCACATGTTGTTGTCAATCTGCAATCTATTTTAAACTTTATCTAGCACGTTTACAGTTTAATATTCAATGGGTGTTCTAGATACGGCTTGCATCCGTCCTGTAGGTGTGAAATATAGTTTGCTATATAAAATGGTATGAGGAAACCAGTTTAAGCTGGGCCCCTGATTGAGGCGGTCGGGAATTAGCCTGGTTCAAAATATACTAGTAAAACGATCTGGTCTTAATAGAGTATTTTTAATGATTCATGATAGAAAATGGTTGTAAATAATAGTGTAGATAGGAGCCTGAAGTGCGAATGTTGTAAGTTCTAACAGTTTAAATGCACCTATTTCTAGTATAGGTACTTAGGGGCACAATTATTGCTAATAAACTTTAGCTTTATGTTGCAATTTTAGATAAATTGATTACAGTGTCTAATTTGTCGTGTTAAGTCCTCGGTGTGAATTACTGCTTTGGAAAAGTTGTTAACAGATATAACAAAGGCACATTTTTTTTAAAACGTAGCTCCACACTAGGGATTTCTCCTGTATTGTGGAGGCGTTTACAAAATTTAAACTCAAATACACAAACATCCAAACCCAAAACAACTACCTGTAGGTCAAACAAATATTTGTTCCGTGCGGGGATCGAACCCGCAACACGCAGCGCAGCAGTCGATCGCTCATCGACTGCGCCAACTGAGCCGTCAAATGATAACTTAAGAAGGATTTCTAATTAACGATGTGTCTATTATGGCTACTTGTTACGAACTTTTAAAGAATTCATCTAAAACTTGTGCTAGCTGGTGAAGCTATGCTAGTTTCTCTACTTGTTACTATTGAAGTACTAATTACAATGGGTATAAAGATCACAGTTTTGATTAACGCACTATTAGCTTTAAATCTAGGTTAACTGGCCTATGTGCTACTGTCTCTTTTACTAAGATTAATAGCTTTCTGGGTCTCGATTTAAACGGCCATTCTGACTGTCATAAAGTTCTAAAAATTCTCTCATAAAGTATTTGATGGAAAATTGGGTTTGATTTTTTTAAAGATTGTTTTTATTATTATTGCTATTTTTTTATGTTGCAACCCAAAGATGGCCCCTAAACCTGGGATGGGACTAGTTTTCAAAATAACCCTCGGTGGCTAGGACATAATATTTTAGAATTATTAGCAATATTAAAATCGAGCATAACAGTTGTGCACAATGAAAAGTGAACAAACAAGTAAATTTAAGGAAAAATACACAATATGATAAATACTAAAGATAATGTTAAGAATCGGAAATGATCATCATCTGCCTATCCTTTTCCCAAACTATCTTAGGGTCGGCTTCCAGTCTAACCGGATGCAGCTAAGTACCAGTATTTTCATGAAGCGACTGCCTGTCTGACCTCCACAACCCAGTAACTGGGTAATACGATACCACGTGGTAAGACTGGGTGTCAGACTTTTGGCTTCTGACTACTCGTAACGACTGTCAAAGATCTATAAAAGACAGCCGGGACCAACGGATTAACGTTCTTTCCGAATCACGGAAAGATAAAGGATCGGAAATTATAAAGGTTCTAAAATAAAAAAACAAGCTTTTACGCAAAATATGCCGCAAGATATTAAAATTACAGTAAAATATAATAGAATCCCATGAAAATAAATAGATAAATGATTCAAAGGTGTGGACTTTGACACTTAAGTTCCCGCCTTATTTTCTGTCAGCCTTATCAACACTGACGTTTTATTTATTTTTGTGCTAATTAAAACTAGTAGCGAAGACTGTGGGCGTGTCTTATTATTTGTTTATCTACTAAAAGTGGGGCAATGAGTATTGCCAGTGGGCGTTTAAAAGTGTGATACGCTAATATTTATTAAGCTTCTTGTCATATGGAGATTGGATAAGGTATTACAAATTCTTGAACTAATCTAGTGTGGGAAAATTGTGTAAATCATATTTTTATTAATTAAGTTAAGTCAGGAACATGTGAATAAAGAGTGAAGAATATAAAAATATTGATGGATGGGGAGGGAAAGGAAGATCAAGGAAACGATGGATGGATTGTGTGACGACGCTATGTTTTAATTCTCCTGCCTTCATATAATATGAAGGCAGGAGAATTAAAAGATAGCGTGAAGGTTGACAGAGGAGAATGGAAGAAAAAACCAAGGCCAAGTGCGAGTCGGACTAGCGCACGACGGGTTCCGTACCATTATTTATAAAAACGAGCAAAAAAAAACACTTTTTTCTCTGGAAATATTTATTTTATTCTGTTTTTAGTATTTGTTGTTATAGCATCAACAAAAATACATAATCTGTAGAAATTTCAACTCGCTACTTATCACAGTTCATGAGATACAGCCTGGTGACAGACGAACGGACGGACAGCGAAGTCTCAGTAATAGGGTCCCGTTTGACCCTTTGGGTACGGAACCCTAAAAACGGTTCGCCGACCCCAAGTAACATGGGACAAGGGCAGGATAATTATGATAAACGTATTTAAGTCAGGCTACGATGCTACTATATGTGTTACTAGCTGTCCCGCGCAACTTCGTCTGCGTCACATTTGCCCCGTTTTCGCAACATTTTTCATTGCTGCTCCGCTCCTATTGGTCGTAGCGTGATCCCCAGCGTCCTTCGCGTCCTTCCCCAGGTTGAAATCTATCTCCTTACCAAATTTCATTAAGATCCTATCAGCCGCTTAGTCGTGAAAAGGTAACAAACAAACAAACATACAAACAAACAAACAGAGTGACATTCGCATTTATAATATTAAGTATGGAAGTATGGATGTATATAAAAATAGAATTAACAAACATTACTTTCATAAACTTTCAAGACATGAGGTTCATCATCATCATCTGCCTAGCCTTTTCCCAAACTATCTTGGGGTCGCCTTCCAGTCTAACTGGATGTAGCTGAGTACCAGTATTTTACTTGAAGCGACTGCCTATCTGACCTCCACAACCCAGTAACTAGGTAATAAGATACCTCTTGGTAAGACTGGATGTCAGACTTTGGCTTCTGACTACTCGTAACAACTGTCAGAGATCTACAAATTACAGCCAGGGCCAACGGCTTAACGTGCTTTCCGAGGCACGAAGGATACTCGGTATGAAATTATGGTCACCTATCCACGGACCGACCTCAGCAAGCACGGCTTAACCTTAAAGATCGACTTGTGCGGCTGTTATTATTTAGCCACGAGCTCCTCAATAAGGTGAATAAGGTTATAAGCACAACTTGTTAGAAAAGTCATTTTCTCAGCATATCTTTGAAATCAGTACATTGATATTATCTCAACATTAGTGCCATAGTAGCTAGCAACTAGTTTTAAATAGAGATGTCTTTACTTTACTTTGTAATTAAAAACCTACTTTGAATCAAGTACCTTTGAGTTTCCTTTAGAAAGTAGATACTTTGACTAGATTGTCGCAGTGACTGTGTACAAACTATGGGTAGAGTTAGGTTAATATCTTTTTAATAGTCCGTATGACATTAAGTATATATGTGGCCATGGAGTATTAAAATACATAGTTGCTAGGCTCTTGGGTCTTTTCAAAGACGTGTTCAGTATGTAGTAGCTTCCGAGATTTTTATATTACAGTCAGTGTGAAAATCATTTGCCTATATTGACGATGTACTTTTTGCTGCAAAATGTCTAAAATATCCAACTTTTCTGTTAACCATCAGCGTACTCGATTGGCTAAAAGTTACCGAATCAGTTGTTCAGACGGCTTGTATTTAGGAACTTTAAAAAACACTACTAATACTATAAACAAAAAGTTAAAAAAGAAACTATACTCTGTATAAAATGATTGTCAGGGTATAGATAGCTGCAAACATTAAAAAAAAAAAAAAAAAAAAACGCAGTTTCTGGTTTCATTTCAATAATCTCATAGTTAGAATTTCGACTTAATCAAAACTTCGTTTCAAAAATATTATCAAGCATCTCTACTGATGAAAAGAATGCATTTCCCACGCTACAATAACATGAAAATTAAGTACCCCTATTGATGTAATCAGCACTAAAACACATTAAAACGGGCAATTACTTAAACAATTACTACAGGATATGTTTGAACAAGTACACGAAGTAATGACAGGCGATGAGTTGTTTTTAGTAATTAAGCGTTAATTTTATTCCACTTAGAAGTAAAGAGTTTTTTTCGTGCGTTTACAGTGGCCAGTCAGTTGTTTGATGATATTAAGATAACACTTTAACTGAACTGTCAATCATTCCAAGAATTCGGTTTGTAAGGCTTTCTTTATCTATAGTGTATCCTACTTAATTTTATTTTCCGGAAGTCACAGCTCTTAAAAAAGTAGATATGCCAAAGTAAACTTATAAAACTAACATCAATAAAATCACACACAGTAAGAAAAGCTAACAGAACATCAATAAATCCATACTCACAAAGAAAAACACAGAACTATAATTCAAAAAAAATCTTTCAAACGGTATTTCTCAAATCTCCCACTGCTACTTACAACTTTGATATTCAATTTGCATAACAACTGCCATTTAAGATAGTTTAAATGATTGAGTACTGTAATTTGGCGTCATTATGAGGTAATTAGGGTATTTCGAGAACATTTCCTCATGTGTTCGTGAACTTGAGTTTATATGAGGTCAGATTATTCAATTGCTCAGAAATATTTGAATGAATTTAATTCTATGTTATTTTCGACTGACCGATGGGAATCTTGGTTTAATTGAAAAGTATGGGATCATGAGCTGAAAATGTAATCACGATTGTACTAGTCATTTTGTTAAATTAGCCGTGTGGTTTAATGGACTTTTTTCGGACAAAATAATCATTTATGAGAATTAAAAAAAAATATTTATGAGAAGTTATTATAATAGGCAGAAGTATTTTTAAGGTACATGCTAACAAGGAGTAACAATGAGCCCAACTTTATTTAGAAATTAACTTTCCATGTAGAATTAGCTAAAATCACAGACAGCCTAGCAAACAAAGCTGAACCATCTACAAACACCCCTATACTTCCCATAAAACATAAGCGTGAAAATAAAAACGAAATACAATCCCCTGTGGGAGGACGTTCCAGTTATATGAAGACAGAGATCAATAGCGAGCGCATCCGAGTGAAGGTACTAGTTATTCAGTTTAGATTATTGGCAGATAGAGACTTCGTCACGCCCGCGCATTCTCTGTAAGAACGGGTAGCGTAGTGGTGGGACACGGGTTTGTTGTAACGATGAATCGATAGTAAAAGAATCGATATGCTGGTATCTTTTCTGTGATTTACTTTGTATGTTTTTACTTTGTGCGTAAAATACTCTTTTTGTATTATTATGGAGTTTAATTCGATAAGATTGATAAGGTTAAACTTTATGAGTCTTTTCTTCATATCGCTGATACGACAAATTTCAAGCCTAAGTTTTGCTAAGATTGCTAATTATTATATATTCTTCTATATATCAATAGTTTATTGTTTTCGCTACCGTACAGTAACCAATATATTTTAATTGGCATAAATAATTTAGCAATTATTAATCGCTTAATCATTTATTAAGTTGATATTTCAATATTAGAACGAATTAAGCCGGCATTTAATGAAAGCTTACCCGATTTTGCAATTGTAAATCTATTTTCAATTAAAATGAAAAGACCCATTAACACCTGTCCCAGATTAAATCGACACTTACAAATCTACATAAATATCGCTATCTTTGCTACAATCACTGCCCACCCCTCTACCATCCAGTCTTTGTTTTTCTCAGGCAACTACACACTTTATCCCATTAGTAGAAGGATCATATTGAATTGCATTGCATTTAAACACAAATATACTGCGAACGAGATGGCCACTATAATTTTATTGTGTGCATCAAATATAATTATTTTCTACGCTGATTTGATCTGAGAGTCAAATAAAAACGAAATCAAAGCTTTTGATTCCTACTCGAATTTAACAAAATAATCTTAGGGAGAATTCATCCTTGGTCTTATTTCCTGCTCTATCTCACTATAACAACCCGTTTCGAACGTCCTCAATCTGATGCTTAACCTAGAATAGTGGGTATAATGTTCCCACTGCTGGGACACAGGCCTCCTCTCTATGAGAGGGAGTGGGCTGTAATCCACCACGCGGCCCCAGGGTGGGTTGGTTTTTCTTAAACAACCGTCTATATTTTCTAAGTGTGTAATAGACAACTAATCTATTCGTTTCTCGTGATTTGATTAGTAAATCATAAATGAAGAAAACGTATCCAAAAATAACAAGAAGCAAAATTTTTCAATGTATGATAAATTATATTTATTTACCAAACAGGTTTTTGCAAACACTTTTGCACGTCATTTTTTTTAAACTAAGTGGTGTCGTTCCGTACCTGACTAGGCTGCGAAGAAACAGCCGAAATAAACTCAGAGGTCAATTAAGTAAAATTAGTACAACGTAGACAGTGGACAGCTAGATCGACCGAGAACCTTTAAAAGAAAGCAAGAACAGACTGGACGACGGTGGAAGGTGTGGTGCGGTGGCGTAGTTTAGGAGGATCATGTCTAGCAGAAGATTGAAGAGACTTGAAATAAAAAAAAATAACAGGAAAAAACAAACCATGACATTTATTAGAATATTCACTATCCAATTAAACCATCACCAAGCAACCTCAGTCCAACAAACATTCTCTTCAGTAACCAACACTATTATATCATCTGGCCAACGAAAACATTCCTCTCTAATCAAATAATGAACAATTAAAACCGACGATGTATTACTATTTCCCTTCACTACTGGTTTCAAGGGATTATGCGACGCTCGCTCGATGACACCCGAGCAACAGAATATGGCCAGAAAGCCGTTTCAATTATACTGCAGTACTTACGAAGTAAATTATAGTGTGTTCCTGGTATTAATGTTTGTTGTTTAGAACTTCCTTTTGTGTGTTCTAAAGGTTGTTGTGTTTTTGAGGCTGGTTTATAGTGTTTGAACTTTTAAGGTGGGATTTTATTTAATTATCCTATGAACTTGTCTTTGCACTAAACATCAAACATAAAAGAAGTTCGCTTAATAACAATGAGTTTCTCTATGGCACCCAGTATGGTAAAACTCAGCAATCCTAATACACAGATAAAGAATTTGCTCATACCAAACCACAAATATCCCATCTACATCATGTTAAAGATATTATGCAATATCATTTGTTTCAAAATTTGGAAAAGAATTAAAGTCTAATTTATTATTATTCTGATTCAAACAACCCTGAATTTCAGAAACAAGCAGCTATAATTGAAAATAATACAGCCAACGAGACATTTCCTGGAGTCGACTTCATAACGGAAAAACCTCTTAAAGTTACTACTAAAATTAATAACATTTACAAGCCAGAATCATAATTCAATAACAGTGTTCGATTGCACATTTTCCTGGCTCATTTTTTAAGCCGACGTTTAACTATGGTTTACGTCAGTAACATTGGTTTTGATAAATTCTAATAACCAGTTACGACGGCACATCGTTTTGCGCGATTTGTCACAGTCAACCCTGTGTTGTATGGTGCCATTGATAAAATGCTTATTTTAAATGGATAAGCAGATGATTTTTATTCAGTGCCTTTGTGGGTTTTGGTTTGGACTCTGCAAGGTTCCGTTTCGTATTATTTTGTCTAAAAATTGCAATATTAATTCTGTAGTTTCGGATTTGGCTTTTTGAATAGTGCAATCACCTTTTTCTCAATATTTTGTTCTTAAATAAATATTTTTATTTCTACAATCTAATTTACGACCATATCATCAAAAACGATCAATCTTAATTGCTTTTCATCAAATATGCGTCTAGCTGCACAATTATTAAACCAAGATCATGACTAAGCAAACCAGACACTCAGCCTTGCTCCGATGATTTCATATCTACAATAAAATTTGAGTCTAACAGCGGCTTAGTAATTAAGAACTGCATAAATTACCATACATTTGATGGTATCAGGAGTTACTAGCGGAACACTTGTCAACAAGTCAGCACTGCTCCCTAATAATACGTTGTTACTGCAAATTGTATGTAATTTTGACAAAAAGTCTGAATTCTGGTGTTCGTTGGTTAATTTAGTTTGGCATTTGGAAGCCTAAATTCCTTCCACGGTCAGTGCTAAAGTCGTAATAAGGTCTGCAATCAACATAGTATTTAAATTTGTACCTGTTTTATAGGGTTTAAGTTGAGTTATTTGCAATACTAGATGCGAGAGATATGGATGATAATTGCTAGGTTTAAAACCGCTATTATTTTCGCGCGTTTGGAAACCTATTGCTTTAAATCGCTTTGAAGGTAGCTTTAATAACCTATTTTCGATCAACAATGACATTAACTACTTTTTTATGTCTTAAACAGTATATTTTAGTACGTTTTTATTGAATTTGACGAACCCTTTGGTCAACTTAATAGTCAGATGAGCATAAAAAGGTATAAATGTTCAGCCAAATATCCTCACACGATCTTCTATAGCCGTTAACGACATCGCAACGAAATCCCAATTTTCGCATTATCAATGATTCAAGTATAATCTCTTGGCCGTATAAGGCGTTAAACACAAAACCCATCGCATTCAAAGTTGGCCGAAAGCATTCCACGTTTCGGCGATTGAGTAATTACGCGTAATGGCGGACGAGAGTTCGGGTAACATCGCCGACGTTCGGGCATCCTCGGCCCTTGATCCTCACCGTTTTTGCGCGCGCGTCGCGGGCGCAAGTGATTTTTAATTAAAATTTAACGCTTTATTATGAAAACTATGCAGAGTGTAATGGTATGGGAACAGTTGCGTTTTTACTGTGTTTTTTTAGCAGCAGTTATTGTCATTTTTGATGCGGAATATAAATGTGATGTCTTTTGATGCGACATCTGAATGCATTTTGACTTTTTCTTTATATATTATATTTTGGCTTATTAGCCTATTATACTACAGAAGATGAATGAATTCATCTTCTGTATTATAATTGCGATTTCTTTTAACTTGTCCCGGACACAGACGGCGCAACATTACACAGCAGACTTATTTCTTAGGAAACCCTGGCTTATCGCCAAAGTCCCTTAACAGGACATGTCTCATCTACAACCTTATAATTCTTTGGCCCTACACGATAATATTAAATACATTGACTTTCTCATTCAAACTTACACACCTCATTGTCGAATTTTTAATTTTCCTCCAAGGAACGTTGATCGATCTGGGTCTGACTTAAGATAAGGCGACAAGGTCCAAGCGACACCTCCAACGTCCAAGTTTTGTATTATTTTTATTTACTTGCTGTTGTCACCGCCCCACGCGGGTCTTATCGAGATTTTTGAGGTTTCTTTTTTGTTTTAGGGTTCTGCAGTCACGTTTGATGAGGTGTGGCGGTTCAAAATGGCGTTTCGAGATAAGTTGTCAGTATGAGTTTGTTGAGTGAGTCTTGTTAAAGAAATTGAACGAAGTCAGTGTTAATATTAGCAACATCAAGCCCTAAGTTTTCTTAAGTCATATTTGAATTGGTTGTGTCTTATATTTTGTATACCTTAATAAGTTCCTAATTCAATTAGTTGTTACTCTTCAACAAAAGTTTTAGACAAAAGTTGCATTCAATTTCTCCAAAAAATTTTTACTCATTAGATCAATGTCGTAACCGAACGTTCAGTGAGTATATATTTTATTTCTGAAGTTGAAACACTTATCACCTTATTTTTATAACTTATAATTTAAAGTTGAATTAAATTGAGTTAAATTTTCTCAGTGCACTTAATGCATCAGTGATCGGAGTTCACATAGCTGAATTTTGGGTTAATCATTTTTGATCTTTTATCATTGAGACAAAAAGAAAAAAAAAACCCAATAAATCCTTACCTACGGAACCTCAAACATCACACACATACATGACCCCACATCCCCACGTTTCGTTTTCGATACAACGCTAGCAAGACGTTTATGCCGAGTAATTGCTCCGAGTTATTTAAACTGGATTACCGTGGTATTTTGCGTGTGTTACCTCTCTTTGTGTCCTCTGTCCCGTGTGCCATCCACTTGCGAATTGCTTTATGTTATAGGGGATAAGCAGGAGTTAAGCCATCCTTAACTCCGCGACCCTGTCAGGACGAAACGCTGAAACCCGGGTTACGTCGTTTTCGGCGAATACAACTTTAAATAATCTACGCAATGTTAGCTTGGTATGGGTTCGATCTACTCAAAATAATAAACAAAATAATTCAAAATTACACTTCACTGTAACCCAAAATTCAACAAATGTTTTGGCTAAACACTGTAATCTAGCTAGGTTGCAGCGTTTTACCGTGATAGGTAGAAGCATGCGGGCGCGCGAGTGAGGCGTGCGCACATCAATATAGTGGTTTTACGTTTTTGTATTTTGGTAAAACAATGCAAGCTTAATGTTTTACCTTACAAATAAGTACCTGGTAGAAAGAGTACAGAGTAGAATAAGTGTTAATCTTTACAAAGTCTGCTATCTACAATATCTGGAATACATGTATTTTTACTTCTGGTATGAATCAGTTAAATTTGGTAACGAGTTAAAGATGTAAACTTTTAAACTCGTTTTTCTCCAATTTAAGTTTACAGATTGCAGCGTTCTGTCCTGACAGGGTCGTCCAGTTGTCAATTTCTGTAAAAGACTTTTTTGGAATGAGACCGGTATTCAGCTGCGTTAGCCTGGAATGCCACTCCTACATAGATTGTGAATAAATGTGATTTTTTGGAGTTACAGGGCATTGTTCTCTTGGTTAAGGTCTAGATGAAATAGAGATACCAAGGGGACACAACATAACAATAATAGGGACAAGAAGCAGAAACATTTGTCACTGCTTGAGCAAAGAAAATTTTGGGATATCTTTACCTACAAGTCTGTATGTAAGTCGTCTAGCTCAGAACACGTACAGAGATTTTACTTTACATCTGAATCTGAACTAAGATCCTGCCGTCTAAATGAAAATATGTGCAGGACATACATGCAGGATACTCCAAAAATCACGTCCCCAGTTGCCAATCCCAATCAGAAACTGTTATTTTTGGTCCCATAAAATTATACGTCTAAATCAAGACCCAAGTTACCTTTCTAGGCTGAACCGCAGACTGGCTGGACCGTTAGTCTAGATAAGCAATCATAAATAGCTAATGTTATGCTGAGAAACGGCTATGTCTGAGACTGTTCCTATTGTTAGGAATGAATAGAGATAACATAGACCCAAGATTTGTTGAGTTTCGTGTAGGGAGGCTTTTACTTTGTTACTATAATAATATTGTAGAGGCGTGGAGCTAGAAATCTGGAGTGAACGCGGCGTTGAAATTGAGGTGCTGATTTTCATCGATCGTGAGGTTGTGTATGAAATGGTTAGAAGCACGAGTTTGTAGCTCGTATAATTACTCAATTCAAGAAACTGAGTTTTCGTAATAGTACTGAACTGCTACTAAGGGACCAAAGAATTTACAAGTTTATTTTTTTTGATCCCAAAATAATTATTGTCGTCATCATCTTCTTGTCATCCTCAACTAAAGAGCGGCTTCCCAAAACATCGCTACAATGAACAGTTCTAAACTTCTGACATTCGGCAGATTCCCTTGGCTTTCAACAGATTATTATCGGTCTACCTAATTAGCGTCATCAACTCCTAGCCCTTTCTCAACTGTACTGGGGTTAGCTTCCAATATTATACGACACGCTTCCATTATTACAAGTGGAACAGAAAAACTGAAAACCACTGTCATTCTGACAACTACAAACCATTTACTGGGTTACACAATTCAATCCCATGGTAAGACTGATTGTCAGACTTTCGAACTTCTGACTATACGATTCCCACCTGTAAACCCGTCCGGTTAGGCAGATGTACCCTGTAGTACAGTCACGTTTCGCTTATGGCATAGGCCTACCAAAAACAAATGATAATTCACAGCTTTTTGACAGATCGGTGATCAAAGTTGCCATGTTCATCACTTCACCGACAAAAGATTTTTACCGGCAACGTTTTAAACCCGACCATTAGCACCGCAGCCAAACAACTATTATTAGTACTGGCAACTTTTAAAACTCACAGGCTGTAGGTACATTTAAAATGTAATATTTCAGCGGTGCTCGGATGAGAATAGCGAGTATTGCTCATGCATCCTCTTTTCTGTATTTACGTTGTAAATGCATGTTTTTATGGCCGCTGTTACTCCGCTGCTGTTGTCTGTGGTCCATGTTGTAGGCGGAAGCTGCTTTAATATAATATTTGTGGTTTTAATCTTTGATCATGTAATGCTAGGCAGATGTTTATGCAACATAAACAAACATTATTATATTAGTTAGGTTGCAGTCCCACGTAGATAGGAAGCTAGACTATTGCCATCAACCCAGCCCATATCTCATAGAAAAATACAATAAGACTGCTCGACCTAGGAATCAAACCTAGAATCTCTTGCTCAGCAGAAGTGCTTACAATTGCCACACCAACGAGGCAGTTTCTGAATATGTGGCTAATAAATTGTAACACACATACTACACTTATTTGTTGAATCAAAATTCTAGTTGCTTTATTTACGAGTGACTGCACTCAAATATCATACAAACATAAATTAAACTCACGGCTTTTTGCCATGCAACGATCTTTTGCCTCGTCTAAGTTCATACATCGCACGCCGGTTGCAAGTACTATGCACCTGAACTTTCTAAAGAACCCTCACCAAAAAGCACTTATATGATTGAGTTTATTTTAACAGTAATCGCCTCAGCTCATAACGAACACATCAGCCTAAAGCTAGCTGCATTGACATTGTAAAATGGACTCTTAAAAGACTATTCCGGACTTCAGACTAAACTTCACTTAAAAATATAATACAGACAGCATACTCGTAATATTTCACAAATAAAATCTTTTCAATTCAACCTTTCATAACTTTAGATCTAAACTTATAGAAATATGAAATATATCGGTATATCTTGTAAAAGGTTTCCCTAAGATCAAGGAATTAATTTTCTTTATGTGGGTTTTTTGTTTTATTTAATTCTTTAGCAGCATAATTTTGAAGGTGATGATGAGTAACTATTGAACTGCATTCAAAAGCAGTTAGTCTCATACTGATTACGTTCAATTATAATGGTGAAATCAGCCATAAAATTTTACTTATTCATCAAACTAAAGAGGCACTTTGGATAAAAACTCAGTACCATTTTGCTTCATCATTTTTTTTCCGTGCAAAACAACCCATGTAGATATTACATTTTTTGACCGATCCCTAACTTAACCCACTTCATCGATATACAGAACCATATTTTTTTTAAATACCAATAAAAATTATCATCTCGGTAAGATATTTACCAGGTATTCCAGAGATTCTCTCAAGTTCGAAGCCAGTTCAATAAGAGGAATGCAAAACTGTATTTGCTGGACTTATATTTGTAGACGGAGTTTTAAATAGTGAACTATTAGCATTTCTGTGTTAGTACTTACAAGTGACGGGGACGATACGTTAACGACTTTTGTATTGGAATTAAGTATTACGGTTATTAGTGATTCATATTTTTCGCACACGCAAATTTTTACGTTCATCGTTGGCTGTTCTCTCGTGTTTTATATAATAACTTATAAATAATAATACACAACATTTGATTTAAGTCCGGTCAAAATAGACATTTCAATTAACAAAAACTCGGATTTAGCAGAATTTAGGTAGAACCTTGAGTAGTTACACCAGTAGAAATAAAGTTTCGAAAGTCCCCATCGATTCCACGTGTGCTAAAAAGTTATTCGAGGTCAAAGGTCGAAATTTTCGGTTTTTCGGATTTTTCTTGAAAACAGTAAGTTCTACAAAAAAATATACCACAAAATATAGGTCAGAAAATAATCTACAAAAATAGTCTTATGCTTTTATCCTAAGAATCACCATCCTTAAGACATGGCGATTGTAAAACTTTGCCCGTATAACTTTCTTAGCACACATGGTATCGATGGATCAGGGTCTCTACCAGAATTCGGCTCGATCCGAGTTTTGGTTATATTTTGATCACTATTTATGTCTAATTTGACCGGGCTATTTCACAAGTATCGATAAATAACTTCATCCGGAAAAAAAATACTGGCCGGAGAAAACTGGCTATCAACAACACATATGGCTAGTAACGACATACTGTCAATCGTAAATTGATGACTTTTCATTGACCGTTATCAAAAACTAAAAGAATATTATTTTATTTTGTTGAGGCCCAAATAGGGATCCGTTAAACTCAAAACTTTACATTACATTTACATTTTTTTACATTACATTTTATTTACATTGACAATCAAAACATCGTAAATCATAAACATCTCTGTACTGTGCTACCTGTTGAGTCCTGTCTCCATCTTTTTTCCTGTAGGTACCTACTCTTGAAGTTTGCTCTCATCGTCAAGTATTAGTGTGGGATGCAATGTGCGAACTAGTAATGGTAAATTCCCGAGAATATTCTCCTTGCGAGAACTTTGCTGTTAAGTTCTCGAGAATATTCTTTTGGAAGGGAATTTACGAGAATTTAAAAATTGAATGACTCTTTTGTGTCGATCTAGTTTAAGAGTAATAGTTTTTAGTGCATTTGAAAGTTTTACGAAGTTTAGGTAAAAATAATCTACTCCACAACTTAAATTCTCAATAAATTCTCTTCAGCAAGAACATTCCCGAGAATATTTCCGAGAAAATTTTCATAAATTCTCTTAAAGTTCGTAGGGTATTAATGTTGAAATAGGATTTCTGTATTAAAACAAACTTTATGAGTTATACAAGGGGCTCCTTTTTCTGTTTGCAGGGTTTAAGTAACCTTGTTAGGTCTAGTGAGCGAGCGAAGTGAGTGAACTTAGACCCCGACATCGCCTTCGAACCAAACCTGTCCGAGTCGGGGTGCCCCAAGTCAGCAGCTTTAATAAATTTTAAAAAAATAACATCATAAAAACGGTGTATGGTGTGGATAATTAAAAACAAAGTAAAAATCACAATGGGTGAGGATGGCCAAATCCGAAACTGTGAAGAATACTTAGCGAGACTAAAATACTCGAACCCGAGAAGCTGAAACTGCAAAGTATCTCTCAATCAAATCAAATTGCTAATGCAGTAATGCTATTCGCCCATTGATAACGATTGATCCATGCCATCTAAGTTGATGTAGTCTGTTTCCACCAAGATAACTGGCTCATCCTCTACCTCTTCTTCAGATGTGCTCTCTTTAGATTCGTTGTCTAAATTCATTGTAAGCTCTTCTACTTTGCTTGAGGCCAGTTGAGGCAGAGGCAGTTGGATTTGGTTCTTCAGACTCTTGTTTAAACGTTGTGGTTAGTTCATAATTTTCTAATTGTGAGCAATCAGATAAATTTCGCCTGCGCTTTCAGTGTTGAATTTATTACGTTTTTGGTATGAATGTTTGAAAATGTGGAACAAGAGCGTTTCACATAAACCAGTGCCACATTTATATTCAGACACTTCTTCGAACAATTGTTGAACTGAAATACTGTGTCTTTCAGCCAAGCTAAGAACGAGCTCCCATCCATGTTTTCAGTTGATGTCATTGTTGTACCACGATTTTGCGGGTTTAAAAATACCACAGCATACAGCAGTACAATGGGCTAAGCGCTTTAACTGTTCTATTGCTGAATTTCTGTTTTAAATGATGGTGTGCTTCTTCGCCTAAAATTACAGCTATGATAGGCTTCTGTACCAGTTCTTTTAATTCGTCGAATTCCGTATGTATCAAATGGATAGAACAGTAATCTCCTTCAAACTTTGTTACCCAACCTACGATTTCTTTTAGTAAAACTTTTATTTTTTCAAATTTCGTACACTCGTTTTCATTTTAAAGTATTTTTTTTACATTTCTGTACACCTGGTGAGTTTAACGTCATATTTTGAAGAACAGCTTTGCATTCCAATAGACTTTAAACGAAGTTACCCATCTTATTGTCACTGGTACCTCTAATGATTTCGTAACTCCCTTTTCCCGTTCAATTGATTTAAAATCTTCTGTCAGAATATGAGAACGCTGAATACAATACGGTTACTTACGGTTTTTTTTAATGTATCGCCAATTATTAGATGCAACGTGTGAGCTAACCAGCCAGCCCACTTCACATGGGGATATTTTCTTTCCAGCATAGCATCTTACCACATATTACCATGTTGGTAACATTATCTGCTATAATCAGCATAATTTTATTGTGGCACACATGGTGTGATTTCAGCCGAACGTCAGGTAGAGCAGTCAGTTAATCCTATTTTAAATTCTCGTAAATTCTCCGTCGAAAAGAATATTTCAGAACATTGCAGAATATTCTTGAACCGAGAATATTCTCCGTGGGAGAATATTCTCTCGACCCATCACTAGTGCGAACAAAGGTAAGGTACAGTCGAACATGTAGTATGGTATACAGGCTAAAATGTTTTTCTCACAACTAAACATTGACAATATTCATTGTGATTGAGTGTGTGTAAAAAAATTAAGTATAACTTTAACACAATTGTAGATGCCGAATCGGCTTGAGCCTGCAAGAAAGAGCTTTTTGTGGAGCGAATATTCCGACGCAGTAACGAAACGCGACGTCCGAACCGAAACAAGGGGAATGAAGTCATTTCTGCTTTTATTATTTAGAAATAAAGCACATTTTTTTAAATGTTTTTATTCCTAGTCAAGTGTGGCCTAATAGGAGTGATGTACCTACAAGACTTGAGTACTCAGTAAAGTCACAATATTGTTGGAGTGAGCTGCCTGTGCAACAAATAGTTGTTTCGACTGTACCTACTCGAATCTAGGTACTCGTAAGTCCTTGTGAGTAATGTTCTATAGAAGACAATATTGCTAATAATGGCAGAATAAAAATACTCCAATGGCTGTTTAAGTGGGAATGGTATGTTTATTTACTTGTGTCGACTGGTTTTAAAAGGTGAAACTGATACAGATGGCATTCAACACATTTTTTATGTAAGAATTGTAAGATTCTACAAAAAGTAAATTTATTATTACAGCATTGTTGTTTTTGAAAAAGGCTGGTTATTAGTGGTTACTTAAGTTTTTGCTATTTTTAATCAAAAGAAGCAAAGAAAAACTTTGACAGTAGCTACGGTTAGTCAGAGCCCCGAAAGTCTGTCAAACATGGTTATAGTGCTGCCCAGCTGGGTTGTGGAGGTTAGAAAAGCTGTCATTATCTGCCCGGTCTTTTTTCAACTTTTTTGGGGTCGGCTTCCAGTCTAACCAATGCAGCTGAATACCAGTTTTTTATATAGAGCGACTACCTATCTGATCTCCACAACCCAGGTAGTACTGGGTGATGCGATACCCCTTGGTAAGACTGATGGGTTAGATAGGTTGTCGCGCATGAAAATACTGCTCCCAGTCAGAGACTTTTCATTGTCATGCGTGTTTGCGCCCGCGTGCAAGCCAGGCGGCCATGCTTGTTGCGGGCCGCACGCAGAGCAGATTTTTTTCGCCACGCTGCCGCACGTGTGGCGCGCATGACAGTAAAAACATATATGATACGATAGGTTGCGGGCACCACGCATGCGTGCATGGTTAAAATTCAAATGAAACAATATATTATCTGCGACTGCTACAAGTCAGCAAATGTAATATCAGCACTTAAGTTAAAATAACATACATGCTTTCAACATGTAAGTGGGTAGGCAGACAACCAGAATTCTCCGCCATCAAGCCTCTACACGTCGGGCCAAGTTCAACGGCACAGCATTGACATTTCAAATTAATAACTTCCTTTTATCGAGTTACACTTTAAAGAGTTTCACAAACATCCGCGATCTGGTATCTAATTAATCTTATTTTAGCTAATTAAGACATTATATTTATAAATCATTCACTTTTTTTTTTGGTTCGACGTGTTTCATGTAGATAAGCCTCTTTGGCGCTTGTGTGTCGTAGAGTGTCACATTTATCTTGGTTGTCAAATATGAAATAGACAGATAAGGTGTTGTGTTGAGTATTATATGCCTTTGTAAGTAATCGCCGGTGAAGGATATGGATCGACGTAGGGCGAATGATTGAAAAAAAGCTTTTCACAAGCGAACTTCAGCATTTATTTACAAGTTTAATGATAGCCAAGTTAATTATTTTTACATTTTCCTTGGTCTCTGATAGCCCAAAGTTTAAACAAGGATATTATCTGTACCCATCATCATCTACCTCATCATCTGCCTAGCCTTTTCCCAAACTGTCTTGGGGTTGGTATCCAGTCTAACCGGATGCAGCTGAGTACCAGTATTTTACATGGAGCGACTGCCTATCTGACCTCCACAACCCCAGTAACTGGGTAATACGATACCCCTGGGTAAGACTGGATGTCAGACTTTTGGCTTCTGACTACTCGTAACGACTGTCGAAGATCTACAAATGACAGCCGGGACCAACGGCTTAACGTATACAAAACGAGGCCATGTTATATTGGTAATATATAGCTTAATGCGTCGCCGTGTGTACAGTTCAAGCATGTCCAATCAATCGAAAGTAACGATGAATAAATAAACCAATAAATTATACATCCTTGTCGTCTCGAGATCGGTACCAAAAGATACGAAGGATTAAAAAGGCCTAAAATACTTATAATCCTATCATATACATGTTAACACTTCATTATACATATTTAAGACTCCCTAATAGCATTAAACCGTTCATAAAATAATAAAAGAAATATCTTTAAATCAATAGATAACTTACTATTGACAATTTTTTTTTGTCGATATACTTACGACAAGTTGTAAAATGGATTAATTTTTTCTCTCGCATTTGCATACCTGAAACAAGAATTAGTTATTCATTAGTCATTTTGATAAGGTTTAAAGAGAACTTAATCATATAAAAAAAAAGCTTTTTCTCATTATGACGTCACACAAGAAGAACACTGACGACCAAAAACAAAAACCGGCCAAGTGCGAGTCGGACTCGAGCACGAAGGGTTCCGTACCATTATTTATAAATACGAGAAAAAAAAAAACACTTTTTGGTATGGGAGCCCCCCTTAAATGTTAATTTTATTGTTTTGAGTATTTGTTTTTATAGCGGCACCAGAAACACATAATTTGTAGAAATTTTAACTGGCTAACTATCATGGTCCATGAGATACAGCCTGGTGACTGATGGATAGCGAAGTCTCAGTAATACGGTCCCGTTTGACCCTTGGGGTAAGGAACGCCAAAAATGGCACTTTTCTTTTAGGAACTTGACAAAAACTTGCAGAATTTAATACCCGAAGAATTCAGCAAAGTTAGTAAGTTTAGGAATAGGTGTACACCCCCATTTTGCTAGTTACGTTTAGGTCCTATAGTATGAATAGGGGGCGAACTTATTGCCATCCACCGGACAGAAACCATAACAGTCTATTGGCAAATATCCTACCGCTCAACCAACTAACATAGTTACCAAAACAGGGTAAGCAGAAGATCAAGCCTACATTCCATAACTCCTTAATCTTAGATTACACAATTATGAGATGTAATTTACAAGTTCGTTCGTTCAATTTGATCGTGATAGGTCAGTCCTGGCCTCCTCTGGCCCTTTACAAATACTTGAATTGTGCATCTGTTTCGTAATGACCTTTATTTGTACGAATCAATGGCGTTTATGACTTTTTCAATATGTGCCTTCGCCGTTTGTTTCGTACTTCATATTTCACTTGATTTTATACTTCAGGTTTGACCTAGTTTTAACCAGCTAAGTTTACTCACGTTTTTTATGACTATGACCCATAAATGCTGACATCATCATCATAATTCCTATCTTGAGGTCTGCGTCCAGTCTAAGTGACTTTACTAGGTGATGTTTTGCATCCTCGTCAAATCCAAGGAAGTAACAATGCTAATGATTCTCGTCCCGAATCAATAATAAAATGGGTAGGTAATTTTTTTATTTTCCTATTTGCGGAAATCGGTAAGTACACGATGTCCCCTAGTAAAATTGGTTGACTGTCAGACTTTTGGGCTTTGCTTTGCTGGTTTATAGCTAGCATAACAAAATGGAAACAGCTCCAGGATCTGGTGAATTACAAGCTGTACACACAATTTATGAAAAGTCCCAAGATACATTGGAATGATAAGGAATATAATATTGCAAGTAAAAACAATAGGTAGACTCAAAAAATATAATAACACAAAGATCTCGAAAAATCCCAACATATCATCAAAATATCTTTATGACAACGATGGTTATGATAACAAAAAAAATCCCATCGCGAGTGCATGTGTGCATACCCAATGTCCTCGTAAAGTCGTGAAGATATGACGTCACGGCTTAGAATCGTGTTGCCTGAATGTCAAAATGTTGACCTGGGAGTTCAAGGTTTTAATAAGGTAATGTTTTCAATATGTTGCTTGAAATTATGGTTTATCGTTGAGACTTGTCTGATGGTGGAGCTAGATAAAGTTAGAAAAAGCCACTATCTATAACACTAGAAACGGAATATTTGTCATGTTTACTATTTTTTTTATAGTGTTAGTTCAGAAACCTAGAAAAAGACAGGTTTTTATGAAGGAAATACAATACAAAGGCAATAGGAAGCCGTGGGTTCGAACCCACACAGGCGCATTACTTTGTGTAATTTATTTCATCACTGCTGCCCTCAAAACCGGTGAAGGAAAACATCGTGAGGAAACCGGCATGTCCTAGAACTAAAAATTTGAAGACATGTGACATCTACCAACCCGCACTGAGCCCGCGTGATGGATTACAGCTCAGTCCCTCTCATAGAGAGGAGGCCTGTGTTCCAGCAGTGGGAACATTATAGGCTAATGATGATGATGACACATAGTGCCACTTCGATTTTAATAAAAAAAAAAGAAAAACACAGTTCACTAACATCGTATATTCCCAGTCAAGGATAAGTTACCTCATCCTTTTATTCTCTTCGATGGAGAAAGCAATGTACAGCGAAACTGAAGTGGGGGCAATGTCTTCCCAGTTACCTCCGGTGGCGACTGGAAATTTTTATTCCCATTTGCCTCCGCTGGCAATCCCCGCGGGGACGACTGGGAATATACGACTAACATGACTGATGGACGCTTCTGAAGACGCTAAATTGTAGCCGAATTCTACGATGACTCAATTTAGATTGCCATTGACTTTCGAGAAAATTAATTGTTTTTTTTTTAATTATGACCATGTTTTTTTATGTAATGTTCGTCTTTCCCCTTACAATGATGATACACGAAATCAACAACAAACAAAGGAAAAATCAAGTAAGAATTCAAATTTTTGTTAAAAGCTAACTAAGTAGTAAGTACACTTTTGTGAATATAAAAATACACTGGAGGCCAAATTAAGTATGCATCCGTCGTAAAATCCCTTAAACGTTTGATGTGGCCCGCATCGTGCCATTCTTATCATATGAAACGTGCTTCAAATAAATTGGCTAAAAGTGTACACATAAGTATTTATAAAGTCTGGATTTTTTTGGAGTTTATGAAATTTTATTTAATTATAATGATAGTTAAAATTGTGAATAGAAATAGAAGACAGATTTAGTACCAAAATAACTCATCATAATCATTCTTATGCCCTGATCCCATTTTAATTCATACTTCTCTTAGTTACTTGTCATCTTATTAGTCACCTCTTTTCATCTTTCTCACAATCCATCAATTGTTTCTGTGGTCTTCCATTACTTTACTAACTATCCGCAATCAAAAAAAAAAAAAAATGAAAGTAGCCTGTATTATAGACTAGCTGCTGTCCCCGGCATGCGTTGCAATGCACTTTTTACCTACCCTATCTACCTACCTACCCTACCCTACCCTACCTTTCTCACCTTTTAAACCTTCTCTGGACTACGACAAACATTTTAAAACCAAAATCAGCTAAATCTGCCCAGCCGTTCTCTTAACCTATTAAGGGGTCATCCATCTCTGGATGAAGGCCTCCACTATCTCTTTCCATTTTTAAAGGGCCGATCCAGTCCACTCTATCCCTACCAGTGCAATGATATCGTCTGGCCATCGTTGCAATGATCTTTCGCGGCGTCTGAAGGTCTAATCTCTTATTTCTCCGAAACGTAAGCCGAAGTTACGTTTCGGAGAAAGAGAGTAGACCTCCTGTTTCCGTTTCGTGGATACCAGTGCAG
Organism: Cerastis leucographa; assembly: GCA_963082945.1. NCBI lineage: Eukaryota > Metazoa > Arthropoda > Insecta > Lepidoptera > Noctuidae > Cerastis > Cerastis leucographa. The sequence goes on along the minus strand of OY720357.1, from coordinate 18,597,894 downwards.
GACACGTTCGCTCCACCTGTTGTCTGTGGTTCTCGCGATGTGACCTGCCCAATTCCACTTTAGTTTCTCGCCCATAAGCAAAGCATCAGTTATTTTTGTCTTCGCTCTGATGTCGCTACTTTTTATGCGGTCCGCAATCATAGTCAAAACTTTTCTCATAAAATTTCTCCATTCCTCCGCATCACATGCCCATATCACAACAACCGCTTATGAGTCAAATTTTGTGCTCGTAAAAAAAAGTATTGTTCTCTTTTATTTTGTAAAAGTGCCTGCAAGTTATAAGTTGCAGAGTTCACAAGTAGCTTTGAACCCTGCTTACGCCTTAAGGAATTTTAAGTGTGCCTTTACTAACGTAACTACATGTTTCTGCCATTGTTACTATAACTAGATTCAAATACAAAGTGTACATAAATAAACTAATGACTAGAGGCTACTGCGCGTCTATTTAAATCAAATTTCAAAATACACAATAAAATAAATTCCTTCAGTTAAAGTTTATTTATTGAATAAAACTCAATAAAGTTGGAACGGTTTTCACACGCTCGCTGTTTTTAAGTAGGTTTCTTTGGGTAAGGGTGTTCTCTCACTGTGAATAGCTAAAATGTTAAGACTAAAATATCGAGTTACGTTGCGACTAATATCAATAAATTACAAACTGTCTATAATGTGACAAAAAGAGCAGAACAGGACCGAGTGTCTCACAACTCTCACACTGTCAAACAGATACAAGGTGTTGTTTTTTGTCCTCGTCAAAATACAGGAAGTTGTCACAAAAGACATAAATAATCAATTAAAATTACTGTACCTAGTTAATTATAAATAAACGCTGATTTTTTTTATTGTTTCAGTTTGTCAGTAGGTATATCAGAATAACCCCCTTAACGTGGTTTAGCGAATAATAAATTATAGAATAAACGTTTGAGATTGTTTGTATACAAGGTGTAAATCACCTCATCACGAAGCCGTCAACCAAGCATTCTGTGCATGAATACGCAAAAATTATTGCTGGGAAACGACTTTTTTTGGGGGGTGTAAAATCATGTTTTGTGGTAGAACTCAATGTAACGCACTCAAAACATTGTGCTGATGGACGGATTGAATAGTACGGGGGTCGTGGAGGTGTTTAAAGTAAAAATCTTACATTAAAAACTTGTATTTAAAAAAAAATACTTGTCAAAAAGTTGGAACTTTGACCCCTAATATCTCCGTAACTAGAAATTTCCCAGGTATGGTGTAGAACAAAAAAATATCGCAATGACAAGGAGAACCAGTGCCTTCGGCTTCGTTAAGAGGTGTTTTACACCCTTTATGTGAAAGCGCGGTTATAGGGAGAGGAAAAACACGGGTGGTTCACACTAACCGATTTCCGTAATGAGAAATAAAATTACTACCCATTTATTATTGATTCGGGTCGAGAAACACTAGCATCTAGCATAGTTACCTCCTTAAATTTGACGAGGATGCAAAACAACACCTTGTTTAAAAAAGAAAAGGCAAGGAAAAATGTAATATGTGCGTGTGTTTGTTTTTTTATTGAATTTCATTTGTTCACAGGGTGCATGTTTGAATCTTATAAATTTCTGTCAATTTTTGTGCAAAATTTACAATACACTGATTACAGTGTGTTTTATTCACCACAATTTTGAAGGATATTAAATCCATGAACCAAAAGAGCCGAAGGAAACTTCCACCAACTAAAAACAGCGACCAACGCGACTAAATCACGTACGTACCCTAGTATGCTCACACCCGAATATAAAGCCAGGACCTCCAATGAGTAGTCAGATTTCACGCCAATACGCCAACGGGGCCAACAATAACGATTTATAACCTCAACAAACAAACCGACCGCGACACTTCCATATGACCTAACTCCTTACCTCATTACTATTTATTTACTTTTTGTTACGTAGAAAACAATAGTACGTTATATTCTCTGGTTATTTAGTTTTATTACTCTAAATAAGTATTACATATTTCTGATGCTTATTAGGGAGGAAAAGGCGGATTTGTGCTTTGGTTATATAAAATAGAGCTTTGGGAGAAAAAACAAGCGAATTTCTACCTTATGACCCTAGTCGTACAGTTCTTTCCTAAAAGATCCTTATTAATTTTCAGTAGCTACTAAGTTTAATGCTTGAGCAATACTCAAAGGTTCAATAAGGGTCAGCTCACACCGAGACGCGACGTGACGCGACGCTACGCGCACACTTTTAAAGAGTGATTCAAAATATAACTTTATTTTCAACACGAAAAGATACACATTTCGTTGTGAGAATTCTGAATACATTGCGCAACGTATTCTGAATTCTCACGGTGCGCGCAGCGTCGCGTCGCGTCGCGTCTCGGTGTGAGCCGACTCTAACGTACTAGGTTGTTAAATTAAAATATGCTGTAGTTCTAGATGCAGTCGTTTTATACCGATACGGATAAAGCGATTGATTTTGACGTTTATATAATATATTATGCTTAATCCATTCAAATTAATGAGGGAATCTATTGCTTTTCGGTGCTAAGTTTTTCTTTTTTCAAACAATCTAGGAACTTGTTCCGATTCATTGAATTTTGGACTCCTGAGGAATGCCACAGTTTTAAACATAAAGTAACTATTACTTGTAAATCCATTAAAGATACCGTTTCTTAAGCAGTTGATAAATTGAATGCTTTTTAATATTTATGACTCGAAGTAGATTAAATTATTTCCTTGGAGCTACTAGTGCTGCGTGCTGACGTTTATACAGTTGTTTTAAAATAAATCCAGACGTACTGGTAAATGAATTGGACTCGATTACGTTTTGTCGATTATGTTGAATGGAATAATAATCGGGTAGTCGTAATGTGAAAGGTGTTAAAAGAGTTTACTTCAATAGTAATCGCAATTTTAGTAATTACTGCTCTAACTATTGTGATTCATTGCGCAACGTAGTCAATTAAAAATCAATCTGTGAGTATTATTGAAGAAGAGAGCGTTAATTAAAAAAAAAAAATAGTGCGTGGAGTCCCTCCGCGCGGAAGAAGTGAAACTTCGTAATACTACACGCATGCGTTCGAGTGCCACACATTCACTCTCGTTATTTTATTGAGCTTCTAAATATTTTGTTTGTTTTCTTGTTTGTATTATTTTTATTACATAACTTTATCAAGGTTGTTATTCTACTCATGGAAATTGAGCGAAGGCTGGTCACACCGAAGAGTCGAATGCATGAGTGTTTGCACGCCATCTTGCGTACCTAGTAGAACTACGTAGTCGCAAATCTTGCAATACTGCCATCTCTTAGTGAGTTTTGGAAAATATTCCCCCTCCATGGTAGCGTTAAACTTGTTGGAAGTCGCATAAGAAGTTTCAATTCAAAAAAATATGATCAATGATGTTTATTTTGCAAGTAGGTTTTTACAAACACTTTTACACGTCATTTTTTTTAAGCTAGATGGGGCCGGCGTGATCGTACTTGACTACTCTGAGAGACAAAACCGATTTTTTTTCCAGCAAAATAATTGATTTCCTGAGTATAGTCATATAACGCATCCAATCGTTTCTAATAAGGTAAATGATAAAATTGGATAGATGTCTAAGGATATAAAACATATTACAATAAATTTAAATCAGTATCTGAAAAAGTACTGATTAATAAATATTTTAGTAAACCAATGAAATCCCAGAACAGCAGTCGATTAGTTGATTAGACCTTTAAACGTCGCCCTTGTCTAGCAGAATTCCAATGTCAGGGAGCTTACCACCACTTCATAAAACCATATTAATTTAATCTAACTTTCGAGTGGGAAAGAGATGCAGACGTTCTTTATAGCTCCATCTTTTTCCAACGTTAAGTAAAATTAAATTAGAAAGAAATGGCGGTACAGTCCCTAGGCCAAGTAAATGAGCATAGTATTTCTAACGAAACTTTAGTATCGTTACGGTCGCGACGCAACCCATCAATATCGATAGATCGAATTATCCGTTTTTATTATCGATATAATTTTTACGTGTAACATCTTGTGAAATGCTGGAATTAATTTATTGGTTTGTTTTATTTTTGCGAATATCTGTTAAAGGTGTTTTATTGGATTTTTATTTTAGAAAATGCTTAAAATACAGAGTGCGGTTCCGTCAAAACATTAAATAGCGACGTTAGGTTTTAAGCAACCAAAATACCTAGGACCTAAAGCGACTTGTTAGGAAGCACTTTAAACATAATAAATCCACATCTACAGACATAACGCTTGTTTTCTCTGAAGAGTAAGGCTCAATTGTATCTACCTACTGTAGTACACGCAAATCGAGCCACTTCTGTTAAAAATTGATTGCTTAATTAAAGGCCTCACGTTTGTATATTGCGCACATTTGCAAGCGATATAACAACAAATAGCCACGTAATAATATGAATGTAAATGAATACACAATAGCCATTCCCTCCCACTTCTACCCTATTCAAAATTCACAACCGCCATATTGCAAAATATTTACTGTATAGTTTACAAGCGACAATATATTACAAAATTGTTATTTTAACTCATATTTGCCCTATGTGTGAGCGAGCGAACGAAAGGGCAGCCCCCTTTCGTTTGTAATCGAACGAAAACAACGTCGTGTAGTTTGTAGGGTCTTAGTTACAGCGGTTTGTTTAAATGAACTTTTATATTGATGGTATCATTTTTTTTTTCATAAACGAGGACGTCGGCGTATTTCCAAGGATTGATACTTGCAACCTTGAAATGTTTATGTTACAGTTTTACTATAAGTTTGGGCTGCTTTTTGAAAGAAAAGGAGATGAAAGGGAGATTTTTAAGAATTACTTTAATTGAAACTTAAAATAATATGTACAAATAAAAAATCATATTGTCAAAGAATCTGCATTGCCATCCAGCATGGCAATACTGCTAGCCTACTGGGCACTATTCCTTTTAACAGCGATGTGGACGAAGTTTTGACGCCCTTTAATGCTTTAACTATTATACTAGAATAATTGCTAAAATTCACGATTTCTAACCTGAAATATTAAGTTTTTCTACAGAAAAAAGACTCCTTTTACAAAAATCAATCGCTAACACTGACACCACATCCCCAACACCAAAATACCGGCATCGTGCTTTCTGCAAATGCCGACGAACACGGCCCAGCAATGTGTTAATATTATTTACAACGGGGCTCTTGCGTCATCGGGAAAAGTACTCACAGCATTGTTAGCTTGTCTCAGTGACTGTGTCGTCTAAGGGTGCATTTATATTGATGATGGCTATGTTGTTTGGTATTGCTTTTTGGATGATAAACATTGGACTCATATGATGAAAATGTATAAAAATATTTAAATACTAGCCCGTACTAAAGTTTTGATAAAATTCAAGAAGACTATGAATGGCACAGTAATAAAACAAAAATAAAAATTGCAAAAAAAAAAGACTTCAAACAACCTAAAAGCACTAAAAAGTTAATCCGTCTTACGAATCTTCCAGTTTTGGAAACCCAAACTCAATGACAGATGTCATAAAGTTCAAATTCCTTCGTAACCTAATGTCAATACGTCTTACGAATTTTCGATTAGGACATGACGCGAGTTTAACATTTTTTACCCATAACAAAAGTGCACAACGCCGATAAAGAAATTTTCCCTTCAAAAACTCAAACATCCGAATTGAGCACCTCCTCCTTTTTTAGAAGTCGGTTAAAAATAAAGATTAGTAGGTACATAACATACATGTATGGTAAGGCAGCGGTGTACCTACACACACATTTTGCCAGTAATGTTTTAAGTCCCATGTAAAATGGCGCAGGGCTGGTGCCATCAAACAGGCACAAATCTAAACAAAATCAAAAGTCAAAAGTCATTTATTCAAACTAGGCTGATAATCAGCACTTTTTGAACGTTAAAATCACAAGAGACAGTCCCCCAAAACGCCCGCCCTTCGCCACTTCCTAGTGTTTTAGCTGGGAAGAAAAAAACTCCGTGGCGGTGTGAAGGGAAACGCAAAATAACAAGAACAGTCTTGTTATTTTGCGTTTCCCTTCACAGCATGAAGAGTCACAGAATTACTCTTTCTCCGCGGCATTGTTTGACTGAGCACAAATTAAAACTCCGTGACTGCTATTGAGAAATTCCTCTCGGAAAATCCTAATAGCATTTTGCCCGACACGGGAATGAAACCCCGCACCACATACTCAACAGTCACGCTTGCTGCCACTCGATCAACGAGGCAGTCTGCTAAATATACAAGGTGGTGTTTTGCATCCTCGTCGAATTCAAGGAGGTAACTAAGCTAGTGATTCTCGTCCCGAATCCATAATAAAATGGTAGGGTTTTTTTTTTTAAATCCAAAACGCAGGCAGTCTGATCCTCGCCCTATAACCACGTTTTCATACATACAAACAATCTCAAGCGTTTATTCGATAATTTCTTATTCCATAAACCACGTTAAGGGGGAAATTCTGAAATACTGAAAAACTTAAACAACCAAAAAAATCAGAGTTTATTAATAATTAACTATGTCGTAATTTTAATTGATTATTTATGTCTTTTGTGACGTCCTCTGGAATTTTGACGAGGATGCAAAAAAACATACAAGTATAACCTGTAAAAAAATCTAACGAAGCAGTTACGAATTAACAAGCAATATTTTAACCTACACAGATAACTTACATTAAACAGAGTAAGTACATCATCATCATCATCTACTAACACATAAACATAACCACTCAATAACAAAGACAGTCCTCAATCCCAAAGCCTCAATACTATACAAACTGTTTTACTACCCAAAGTACTTGTAAATGGTGCGCACGCGCCATTGTTCTCCAGAACACACATTGTCTTATAAACTGAACTTACGGCTTAATAATATTAAACCTAGTCTGTAGGATGTGCCAATGGGTATGGCAGTACCATAAAGTAGTGTCTTGTATGATCTTAGATTTGTTTGAGTTACGGTAAATGAAAACTTGGTGAAAACTTATGGCTCGAGCTGACCCGAAACAGGTTAATGTCTTTGCAATAAAAGAGAATAGTCTGACATGGTTTCTTGTGGTCCAAATCCACAAATGGTTGAATGCGGTAAGTACCTCATCATCATCATTTCAGCCGAAAGACGTCCACTGCAGGACATAGGCCTCCCCCAAGTGACGCCTCATTGACCGGTCCCGTGCGCCTTGCATCCAGCGGATCCCCGCAACCTTCACCAGGTCATAGGTCCACCTAGTAAGTAACTATGTATCAACATTTATCATTCATCATCCTTTTTCATTATTTATCCCATTTTGAATGGTGTCAGCGCAGCATGTCTTCATGAGATTTTGACCCATTTTGAATGGTGTCAGCGCAGCATGTCTTGATGAGATGATAAGTAATAGACAAGTATGGAAATACTTGTCTATTACTTATCATCTCATCAGACACCTCCTATCTTCCCATTGTGTCATTCAACATTGTGACAATCAAAGGTTTAATACTTTATCACATTTCAAAGCTAAAGCTATTATAGTAAAACTGAAAACTCACAATATGATAGGAAGAAAGTTTGCTTACGTCATATCGTGGCTACTAAATCTTGGGAAGTAAATTCATAGCTTTAAGAGAAGCAGAAACCTCAAATCGTCTTATATAATGAACTAAACAGTTACTATTACCAAGTAGGGACCAAACCAGACTCTGATAATAACCACAGACAACGAGAAGTAACATAAGACGACAAAAACATTTAACAGTCATAGCAACACCAAAAGGAAATATTGACGTACCGTAACCGTAAGTCTGGCAACACTCAATAAATCCCCTCACAAACTATCCGTTTACACAGTGTTGCCAATTAAAATCAGCAATAAATTCTGCGGACCGCTATGTCCGGAGATCAAACAAGGAAAGGGCTGCACCATTCGATACATCGATAATTATCTAGTATCGATTCGCAGGTGCATCACTAGCGCGTAAATTTTACGGTATACTACGGTCCGCCCATCACTTGGGTGGTATTCCTTCCTAATAATAAATTGTTGACAGGAGTTGACGGAAGATACTGTCTTGCTGTAATGGCTAAATGGATATTTTGCACAGAGGGGAACGAGAGGCTACAACAAGAGGACAAATGGGTAATAGGAGGAAAGAACAGGGCGCAACTGAAAATGCATTTAAGGGCGTTTTTTTTGTATTTTTGCAACAATTTTTAAAGGTGGATGCGAAATTCACATGTTCTTACGTATTTTGCAATTAGCAGTTCAGTTTCAGAATGTGTGTTGATTAAATATGATTGTGATGAAAATATTGGTACCCTGGCGCTTCCCCCTGAAGGTTTTTGGTAGCTTACAAATAAGTTTTCTATCATTGCAACCGCTGTTAGGATGAAATGTTGTCTAGGCCTTCAGAGCCAAGCAGTACCAACAAAAAATAAGTCCAACCTGACCTCTTAAAAAGTAATTTTCAGTACCAATTATGATGAGAATTAGAGGCACAATCATTTTGCAATCACAAATTCTATTGCTAATGGAGATTATCACGAAACCACACATTTGAGCAATCTTAAAACAGGTGTTGCGTTTCGCAGGCTAACTACAACGATCATAAAATTTAGTTAATTTATCTAAACCAATGTAAACCACCTGACAGTAACTCAGCATGACACAGTAAATTAGTTAAATCGCTAAGCTTTGCCGTTCAAACTCAATAAACTAGTTAAAGTTATCTTGTTTGGTAGTCCGTTTACACTCTGATTAGGTAATAAGTGATTAATAAAATTACCCTGCGTAGGTTTTACAAATGAAGCCAGTGTATATACTGGAATGTTAAGTGTAAACAAGGCTTTAAAATGAATATTGATTGGGCTCCAATATCAAACGGACAGTGGGATATTCATGGTTAGTTATCATCAGATATAACAGCTAGTGATTGGTCAAAAGGGTATTTCCATATCAAACTCAAAGCATTTACTTCAATTAGACCATTACATGCACTTTTGACAGTCAAACAACAGAAAAAAACGCAAAGCACAAGGCATAATAACTTGTGAAAGTACCTTTTTCCTAAACTATCTTGCGGTCGTCTTCCAGTCTAACTGGATGCAGCTGAGTACCAGTATTTTACATGAAGCGACTGCTTATCTGAACTCCACAACCTAACCCCCCCCCTCCCCCCAGAAAGTTTATTTTATTTTATTTTTGCTGTTTTTGTTAATTGGCGAGATGACACGCAACACCGAGAAAAGTGGACGCTTGGATTATTTTATTTTTGGTTTTTAGAGGTTTTTTGTGTCAGGGGTTTTTTAATTATTTAATTTAATATTTTTTTCTTTGTCTGTCGGGTAGATTATTAAAAAGTATTGGACACATTTTTTTTTCACGTTGTCATAAAATTACGGAGATATATTGAGTTGAAATGGCGCATGACGTAGGTAATTTTTATAAGTACCTACTTGTGACGTAGTGAGCCCCTCTCTCCAACTTTAATGAGTTTTAACTAAGTAATATTTTGATAAAACAAAGAATACGTGTCTAATATTTTTGTATTACCAGTCTGACGGACAAAATAGAATGTCGTTTTCTTTACCCAGTCTTCACCCCTATTATAAGCGATAGTTTTGTTTTTTTTTTTTTCATTTAGTCGTGATGGCTAAAACAAAGAAGCTTTTAACCTTACTCCCATATTTTCCTACCACAAGCACAAAGTTCTAAATACCATAGATTGATATTTCATATGTCAAAAGTTCAGGACACTTCAGACGTATAATTTCAACGCTAGCACTGTTTATGAGAAGCTAAAGAGTAAAGGTTGATCATAAAATCAAAGCATTTTGCTAAGTAGGTAAGTGTGTACTTAATTTGCGCGCTTGTTAGTCGTTTTTGAAGACAAGACAGTCATAATACATTGCCCTCGAACCCTAACGATGCATTGATCCAAGATGATGTCTATGTACTAACATAAACTTGGTGAAAGGCGATCTACTGACTACCTGCTTGAACATCTAATCCTAGGACCAGATGGTTCAGGTCAACGTCTTGCTAAAATATTTGCTTTTTAAACAAAACATCTGCTTTGCCTCTTTCTACTTTAAAAGAGCATTGTTGTGATCTAGTGTATAAATATCTTCTCTCGCCTCTCTAACTCTCCGATTAGCAAATCCCTTCATATGTTTTTGGCAAACCCTCTTAAAAGCAGTAAAGATTATATAGTTAAGATCAGGTTGGTTGTGTCACTAAAAGGCAACTTGTTTTTTTTTCTGAATGGTTTTGAATGGTTATCCAAAAATGGATCTCGGAAACGGATAAGATAGTCCCCTTATCAGTTCTTGATGGACGCTACTGAAAGTGCGTTTGACGAAATTCGAAAAACAGCAAATGCCTTGCCAAATTTTGGTCTGACTCAATTTTAATTATCATAGAACAACAACGTATCCCTAACAAAAATTAATACGCGAAAACTACACTCACAAACAAAACATCTAAATCAAAACAATTAGATCCTCACTCACACAGGCCAACCTTTATAACAAGATGTGACATTAGCAAATACTAGGGACATTACTCATCCGACATTGTCTAAGGCCGGCAACAGTTGTACGATTAAAGATTAAGAGAATATCCTTAACGGTACAGCAGACGGCCCACACGGAACCCGCAGGCCGAGACCGAAGGCTGGTTACACTGGTGCGACTTTTATTAATATCGGAGTTTAAATGTATATGGACGGGTTTATGTCTTTTTGAGGGAGTTTCTGGTATTTCGGTAATTGAAGACGTGTTATTTATAACTAGCATAAACTCATGCCTTTTTTCAGGAGATTAGACACAGAAAGCTAGCTGCTTCGGTTTTTATATTATACTCCTTTTTTTTGCTTGGTCCACGTTCATATATTTGCTGATTGCAAGTACTTCACACCTGACCTTTATAAAGATGCAATTAAAACAAAATTATAAAACAACCGTTGAAATTCTAACTCTTAACTGCAAGTTACTAGAATTTTTATCATCGTCTCACTCTTATGCCAATTCATTTGTGATCAATAGTATAAGCGATAAAACTGATAAAATCGCCGTGGTAACCATAAAATTTGCAGTTTTGTAACACAGTTTTGTTTTATGTTTGATTTTTGGTTTACAATAATGTTTTATGTATTTTATGTATTCTGTTTCTATGTATTCGACCCTTCTATTAGTCTTGGCTAGCTAATAATTCATCTTACAAACTTCCATAGAAGAAAATTCTCGTAACATTGCCCCAAGACAATCATAAAATCGTATAAGTCAAGCAATCCTTAACAAACAGTGCGGGCGACGGGCAAAGTTGTCGCCGTGCTGTCGCGTGTAATCGCACGCGTACTCATTTGTGCTTTATTATCGCCTCCACCGGCTTCCATCTACTTTCCAATTATTTGCTAGAAAGTATGAAATGGGAAGAAAATGTTGTCATGATATTTTGTAGGCACAGTTTTCTTTTGAGTAAGAAAAGATGATGATAATTTTAGGACTGATCAATTATTTTTCTAATGCCCATAATTAATCGAAATTATTATTTTTGTTAATAGTGAGAAAAACGTCATTGTCAAAATGTCATATTTCGCACTTAGATTTTTGGGTGAATTATGAAACCATCTCCTTTGAAATTTCGAAAAATGACCTTTCTCGAAAAGAAGAATTATATTCCATAAGCAAGTTAGACATCATCATCATCATTCATCCGTAAGCTACATACTTTTCTTTGAAGCATGATTGGACTAAGCTCTAAGTTTCCAATCCTTCTGCGATGCAAGATTTAAGCTGTGTGCTATAGGAAGTTGTCCATCCACTTGATAATAATCACCTTCATGATTAACATAGGAAATTACAAGTTGACCTATTTGAAGCAGGCAAAGATGCTCCAACTTCAAGTTCTCACACTTAGTAAACTGATCCTTGTAACAAGTCCAACCAGTTAATTTTTCATTAAGAAAAGTCCGTTTTCATTCACCAATCACAGTACACGGATTACCGGTAATGTTGGTCATCGGTCCAACGAAGTAAATTACAATATAACCTATCAAACTTAATTAGCGCGCCAGAGAGGAAGTTTAAAATTAAATACCATCAAACGAGGCTGTATCTCTAAAGGGTAATGATATTAACCGTTCCAATATCCTTGTGAGATTTTATTACTATCCCTTCGTTATCTACGTCGTAAAAAAAACGAGGAACAAATCAAAGTATAGGAACACCCGATACGTCAATCTGACACCTAGAAACATTCGAACCAATAGAAGAACAGCTCAAAAATATATTGCTCCTAATTTGAACTTTATGACATTAGAATTACAGGTTATGTTTTTATAATAGGGATGTGCAACAGCAGTCGTAAAATAGTTGATGTAAGATTGACGGCTGGTACCGTTAGCCGAGGTCGGGGCACTGCACTGGCGATGGCGGCGGCCGAAACCGAGTGTTATCGATAATGCGCACATCACTAACACGAGGTATAGACTAATGGAATGCTGTTTTGAAAGAAAACGTGTTCCGAACGTTTGAAAAAGTAAAATTGATTCTTTTGTTTCCGATGTGAATTTGTGTGATGGTATTTCATATTTTATAATCGCTTCATTTGGTCGAGTTTATTGCCAAATAACATCGCAGCTGCTGTGAATTTGGTTTCTAAATTAGGTAAAACATAGCCTGGAGCTTGTTTGAGAGGAGCTCGTGGCTACTTAATAACAGCCGCACGGGTCAATCTTTATGGTTAGGCCGTGCTTGCCGAGGTTGGTCCTTGGATGGGTGACCATAATTATATACCGAGTTTTCTCCGTGCCTCGGAAAGCACGTTAAGCCGTTGGTCCCGGCTGTCATTTGTAGATCTTTGACAGTCGTTACGAGTAGTCAGAAGCCAAAAAGTCTGTCATCCAGTCTTACCAAGGGGTATCGTATTACCCAGCTACTGGGTTGTGGAGGTCAGATAGGCAGTCTCTTCATGTAAAATACTGGTACTCAGCTGCATCCAGTTAGACTAGAAGCCGACTCCAAGATAGTTTGGGAAAAGGCTAGGCAGATGATAGCCTGGAGCTTGATTGACCTGTAAAAGCTCACTACCTAGTGGTCACAAGCGCTGCTGAGTTTTAAGTCATGGGATCGATTTCTAGGTCGGGTAGTGTTATTTTTTGTAATTTCTCAGTAGAGCTCGTACTCCTTATTTGTGTGTGTGTGTGTGTATGTGTGTGTGTGTGTGTGTGTATGTGTGTGTGTGTGTATGTGTGTAATAGCAATAGGCTCGTCCTCTTTTACATGGTACTTAAACATAACTGGCGGAATATTGGTATGCTACAGGTACACCTGTGCCTAACCCTCACCTCGGATCACCAGGATAATATTTATATAATACAAATATATTTGGCATTGATCCTTTAGATAACGAAACTGCCAGAGTCGTTCAAAATAATTAATGTCTAATGTGAGCCAGATGTCCGTCAAAAGTTTATTAATTACTCTTTGCCTCGTCAAGTTTGCGAATAGGATACTTAAGATTGGATTTTAGCCAATCTTTCTCCGTTTTCACTAGAAACCATTTGGAATAAACCATGCTGATGGACGATGAAATAAAACTTAATTGAATCATGTATTGAATCCATGTTTTATGGGTCGATTTCCCTAACAGCCTGTAAACATAGGAACATTTTAATTGTAATATTTAGTAGTAAATATCAGGCACGTGTGTGACAGTGAGCGGCGGTGGCCCAGTGGTGCCAGTCCGACTTACGAGCACTGGGTTTGAACCCAGGCAGGCGCATTACTTTGTGTAATTTATTTTCATCATCGCTGCTCTCAAAAACGGTGAAGGTAAACATCGTGAGGAAACCGGCATGTCCTAGAACTAAAAATTCGAAGACATGTGACATCTACCAACCCGCACTGAGCCCGTGTGGTGGATTACAGCCCACTCCCTCTCATAGGAGAGGAGGCCTGTATCCCAGCAGTGGGAACATTATAGACTAATGATGGTGGATAGTGTGACAGTGGCAACTACAGTATATTCACATGTTATTATGCCTTGTGACTGGGTCTGTAGCTTCGCGTTTTTTTTTTTGTTTTTGGCTTTCTATTATGCCTGTAATGGTCTAATTGAAATAAATGCCCTTAGTTTGAGTTTTGAACAGTCTTAACCCCTATACAAGTTGTTTTTTGCATTCTCGTCCAAATTCAGGATGTTGTCACAAAATACATAAATAATTTATATAAATTAAGATACCTACTTAATTATTAAAAAAACATTGCTTCTTTTTGGTGTTAAATTTGTCAGTATTTCAGGATAACCCCCTTAACGTGGTTTAGGGACTCAAAAATGATCGAATAAACGTTTGAGATTTTTTGTTTGTGTGTAAGCGTGGTTATAAGGCGAGGATCAGACGGGTCGCGTTAATAACAAGGGTGGTTCACACTCACCGATTTCCGAACATAAGAAAAAAAAAAAACCTTCCCGTTTTGTTATTGATTCGTGTCGAGAATCATTAGCATAGTTACCTCCTTGAATTTGACGAGATTGCAAAACAACACTTTGTATAATAGGGTTACCCTATAAAAAAGTTTCTATCAAATGGCAAAACCTGTAATATAGCGGAATTTGGGAAAAGCCTATACCCAGCAGTAGACTATTATAATAGGCCGACTCACTGACCAGACACTAATTCAAAGCAGTGCATGATAGCCGAGTGGTGTGTGACCTTTGGACTGCCAAGCCATAAGTCTGGACTTCGAACCCAATGCTCGCAGCTCTAGTTTTTCGGATACATGTGCGTATTGTATAATTATCTCTTGTTTTGGTGAAGGAAAACATCGTGAGGAAAACGAACCAGCATGGTGGAGAGATATTTCTCGACGATATGTAAAGCCAAGTCAGAGGCCGCATTGGCGGTATAAAAACTCTGACATCCTAGGTTAGGCACTGCCAACAAGATAAAAAAAAAAAAAAAGTGCGTGGAGTCCCTCCGCGCGGAAGTAGTGAAACTTCGTAATACTACACGCATGCGTTCGAGTGCCACGCATTTACTCTCGTTATTATAATGAGCTTCTAAATAATATTTTATTGTTTTATTGTTGTACACTTTTTATTACATAAGTTTATCGAGGTTATTCTACTCATGGAGCGAAGGCTGGTCACAACGAAGAGTCGAATGCATGACTGTTTGCACGCTATCTTGCGTACCTAGTAGAACTACGTAGACACAAATCTTGTAATAGCGCCATCTCTTAGTGGGTAATAGAAAATATTCCCTCTCCATGAAAACGTTAAACTTGTTGGAAGTCGCATAAGAAGTTTCACTTCAAAAAATATGCTACAGAGAATGTTATTGCAATAGACCCTGATAATACTACAGGAATTGTACCTAGAACTTAACGGTTGAAAGCTGCGCCTGTGACTAAGATACCAAAAAGGCAGTTAGAATAGTTGTTTCAAGAATTGTCTTATTTTTATATTGTCTTTACAGTAATATAACGGTTAAGTTTATCAGATTGGAAGTGAAGGGTTATGGTTTCTGTTGTGTGTAGGTGGTGACTTACTGGTTACTTGAAACAGATGGTTTTAGCACAAAACTGTCCATAGGATATGTGGGTGTAACTTTTTTTCTTAGAAGCAATAAGCTTTGTTATCCTAACTTAATACTAAAGTGTGTAAGTGAGTTTGTTGGTCTCGCCTTCACGGATTGACTGCTCAACAAATTTTGATGAAATTTGTCGTACAGATAGATTATGGCCTGAGCTAGCGTATAGTATACCAGTATATGGAATAATTTCTGACCGCGAATGAAGCCACGCGCAAAAGCTAGTGAATATAATGCACAATTGAAGCTTTGAGCCAAGAGCTTTAACAAAAACTTGCAATTTATTACAATTCACAAGTCATGCGCTCATTATTTCACTTCACGCGATAAAAAGGTATCAAGAAACGCAAAAAATATTAATATCAAAATTTTGAATAGCAAGAGGCGTTACATTTCTATCAAAATAGTGACGGCCTAAATAGATACCGATACCAGCTCGCTAAAACTTGAATTGATAAATCGATATTCAATTTTTTGTTCCTTAACAGCTCCTTATAAGTCATTAGGTTTTCTCACCAATTTTTTACCAAAGAATTTCACTACGCTCATACACAGACTATTTCTTTGAACAAATTTGCATTTCAAAACGACCTTAGTTGAGTAAAAATAAAGTTATTTTTCCCGTGTGCTAGTGTTGTGTTTCGTTCTTACCGATACCAATCTGTGGTGAGCAAAGAGGTTATTGAATAGCCGTGAATTGTAGCCGACTCATACACAATTGGCTGGCTTATATTGACACGGCGGGGTGGCCGGCCCAGTGATGTGAAATATCGATAAATGTCGACAGGATAGTTCGGGATATTGTTTTGTTGTAATGTATCTGTAAGCGATGTTACTTATGTGCAATTTTCGAGACACGCTTGTTAGATTTTATTGTGAACGTGTAGGCTGTCTCGTTACATTTTTCTGCTGTGTAAGTACATGATATATGTGTGTCGTGAAGTTCCTGTTATGTTTATGATTAAGATAGCATGGCTCGAGTTTTCTTGAAATAAATGATGGCGGTTCAATGTGCTGTCAACTTTTATATATATTAACGCCAATTCTCTCTAGATTTAAGAATAAGATTGGACTAATACAACATTCCTATTAATTTCAGGCACCATTTAACACAAGACATTTAAGTTATCAAATCACTTTACTGAAATTCATGACATTAAATGTACTGTTCTTAATCATAACAGTAATTATCTTCCTGGTTACTTTAAAAACACGCTACTTTCTATTGAACATAGATAAGATGTCCCATCCCTAACTCCAATACGTTATAGTACGTAGTAATGGCCTCAATATGGCCGTGCCCTCATCATTTCGCTAGTAGATCAATATCGATATACTAACCTTTACATATCTATTGTATCCTATCGTCTTCCTTACCTCGGTCTATTTCCATAAAGTTCACTGTAGGAAACTCAGTCAGGTTTGCATATTAATACAGACATTTACTTGGAAACTATGATATGTTCAGGAAATCGTTTGTTCTCACTAGTTCGATTCATTAGTTCGAACGTCGAATTACTGAGAATATTTTTTCTCATTTGCTCGACTGTTGAATTAATTTAGTCGAGAAACAAAAAGCAATAAAATACAATTTAAAAAACCTTCGTTTCATGCCATTTCTTGGGGAATTATCTCATCTTTATGCCTATTGACCCCTACAGGTGATGTAGGTAATTTTATAAGGAGAGGTCTATATCTACCATAAAGTAGACTGCGCAATCCTGAGGACCTAACAATAATAATGGACAAGTCAAAAATGTATTGCACTGACATAAGCTATCGCAAAGTTTGAAGAGTTTCAAGGTGCTATAAGCTTACCGCGGCCCTGGATAACAAAGGGCGAAGAAGGAACATGGGTGGGTTTTAGTCAGTACAAGTCTGACACTCCCTCCCGCTCCGCCCAGAGCGGGAGAAGTCATTTGATGATTTCCCATCCGAAAAAAAAAAAAGGTGCTATAAGCTATCGAAAAGCTTAGGAAGTAATAGTATAATAGATAGTACCTCAGCTTTCCTAAGCTAATCTAACTAAGCGAGTAGCTAGCTACTCGCTTATTTCTTAAGTTAGATTATATTAATACACAAAAACTTTGTAAATATAGCTTATGTTTTAGTATTTTCAGACTATTTTTAAAGTTAGTTATTATATTAATTATAACAACTTTTCGAATATGGTTTATTTTTTATGTTTTGTGAAGACTGTTTTCATACATTTTTCCTGATCCTTAAAGTCGGTTTATCAAGACAAATAAATCGGGGCCTTCCGGGTCGGGTGCTTCGGTGATCGGGGTACCCAGGGAATAACCCCTTTTAAGGAGCCTTACATTATAAATGTACACTTTATTCCTAGTTTAACTTAACAATAATTATCGACCAGGGCATGATAATAAACAGACGATGCACTTTTTTTTTCAACCACACATCAGCATAATTATAAATGACTCTCTGAATGTGGAACATGATAATTTTGTATTCGGAATAGAATACGATTTGAATATTTTATAAATTTCATGCACAATAAAGTTTGTAATTTCCTTGTCTATGGCGCTTAACTTTTTTTGTTGTTCTCTTGTTAGTGTTTAAAATTATTTTGTGGAATTTAAATTAGTGTGTTTTACAAGGTTTTGAAATGTATAATTATTAAATTATAGTTCGCTTGCCTTTTTCATGGGACTTAAACATAAGTAGCAAAATATGGACGTCCTATTTGATACACCTCTGCACAGAAAAGTTTTGTGTAATACAAAATCTTAGAAAGCAAGTTTCTTAGTGAGAATATCAGTGATTAAATTACATAAGTTATTGCTTAAACATCTACTATCTGCGCTGGTACAACTTGTGACCTTTTCTTCGATTCAATGTTTATTACTTTCGCGCCATGATAACCAGCTGCAAATCTGCAATACAATTTATTTCTCATTGAGGTACCTTGCACTGCGGGGCAAAGGCTCCTCTCCCCTCCTCCTCCTCTCTCTTCTGTCGTCAGAAAATCTTGGAAAAATTTAAAAGACTGCTGGAGTCGGATATTTTTGTCTTCCTTAATAAACTCGGTGAACACCGACGTGTAAAAGGTTGCAGGACTTAAAAAAAACAGTGTTGCATAACTCAGTATGGCAGCCATTTTTTATTCGATAATAGACTTTCAGGCTATGAATAGCTAACTAGTTACCAGTTCAAGGTTGGATTTTCAGTACGTAGTAGTCTTATCTTCTTCTTTGGTAGGCTTAGTAGGCGTTTCGACCGCTTCGGTCCGATCCGAACAAAAGAGAAATTTCATTTATTTTCAAGTATCCTAATTGCCAAGAGCCTCGACCAATATCTGATGAGGCTCTCGTTAGGCAGCTGGATCAAGGGCTTGATTCAGAAAACGGTACTACTGGATACGGCTCGTATTGTTAGGATGTTCCTTTCTCTGGAAAATCAGCGGGCGAAACACCTACTAAGCCGTGTGGTTGACCCTCTGAATTGGCTTCACATATACCTTCGAGAAAATATCTGTGAGGCATGCTGGCTTTCGTATATGATGTTTTCACATAATAATTATACAAAACGCACATGGATCCGAAAAATCATCAGAGGAGCGTGACTTGGGGTCGAATTTGATACCTATGGCTTGACATTCCGACGGTCGCACCACATGGCTTTCACTGCTATATTTAAAAGTACCTACACCTATTTTATCATACCTTTTTTTTACGGATGGGAAATCATCAAGGGAGTGGGGAGCGGGAGGGAGTGTCAAACTTGTACTGACTAAAACCCATCCATGTTCCTTCTTCGCCCTTTGTGTTCCAGGGCCACGGTATCTCTTTCGAACAGTCCCGCAACCCTGGCAAGCATCGGCCTTCTCAGACCCCTTCCGGTTTGCTGACATCTCCTTGAGGCGCGCGTGGAACACGTAAGCGCCGTCGACACGGTCTGTCGTCATGAGACGAACGGACGGTGAGCTAGCCCATTACTCACCGTCCACAGGCCCGCGTATCATAGCTTTCAATGGAAAAGTAATTTTCCTAAAAGTCCCAAAGACCCGTAACCTGGTATTTGTATTAAACTATATCCCCTAAAAAAGAACAGATACGCATTACCGACCTTACAAAATCACCTCAACATTACGTCACATCACCACAGATACTCCAAAAAAAAAACAATCATACCCCATAAACAAAATAACAGCTACTACGGTCCACTTTAACACAATGACGGCAGATAATTGAAAAGTTCCCGGCTCTCAGTTGGAATGCACCTATTGTTGCCGACTTTCACCAAACCCAGAACAATTAAATTCGTCATCATGATTACGGGTTATGAAGAGGTGCTTCTATTGATGTTTTTTGGTGGGAGTGATTGTCGTGGTTTTAAAGGTAGGTGATAAGGGAAGCTGCTGTGTTTTTGTGTTTTGATGTACGAACGTCTTTAAACAAAGATATGTAAATTAAAAGCATTACAGGTAAAGTCTATTTATTATTTATTAAAAACAAGGTTAAACAAATCTTTATTTAAGAACTATGATCCCAGAAAACCGTTTTCACGGTTTGTCTGTGGGAACGGAACAATATGTTTAAAGAAAAGTGCGGACACTTAATTAATATTACTTGTAGCCTGCTAAACTTTACGGTGTTATATTGCGTTAAAAGGGAATAATTATAATGCTGAAAAAGGTGGCGAGATGACCTATACGCGTACGTGAAGAATGATCTCAGATGTTACGGGAGAAGATTAGTAAGGTAGGACCAAGAAGCACTTCAGGCATTGAACCTGGTCTTAAAGCTGTAACAGGTACTACACATGACACGTATTTTTTTCTTTATAGCTACCAAGAAGCAAAAACACACACAATCTGTTTTGCAAATGTAAATACCCAACTAAAACTAATATCCATCCATTAATTTTAAAATAACCAAATTACTCAAAACTAATGTTCTACTGCAAACAAAAAAACACACACGCACACACAGATCCAAAAGGCACGACGTCTTTCCACATTTCCGACTATTACAATCAAAAGATACCGCCGCTACACGGTACATAAGCACTGTATAATTACTGCGAGTCAACGGCTCACTATCATATAGTGACGTCACACTTCCCACCATTCACATGGTCACTTAATAATAAAAGTTCATCGACCGACACCACCACACTAATCAAAGAAACCGAATGTATCAACACACTGCGACCAAATTCACATTCGCTATTTTTTGGTCTCATCAACGCCGGCGTAATGCGAAACTCCATCAATTTTTTTCATCTCCAACATCATTTTGAAAACAATTTTCTATCCCATATGATTATGGATCATTTTGTGTAAGTATAAAACTATTATTAATGTATTACAAAGCGTAACCTCGCGGAGTCATTATTTTCGTTAGTTTTTTTTTTCTGTTTTGAGGATTTTTCGTTTTTAATGTTTGAAGTTGGGCCCGGATTTCGGTTAGTGTATTATTATTTTGACATTTTCGTTATTAATCCTGGTTAGGATTGTAAAGTTGGCGCGGATGATTGTTCCATTTATATTCAGATATACCTGTAACGTATAAAAACTTATAACATATTTGCCTGATAAACTTAATTGGCATAAAATTCCAGTGTGCGGTAGAATTTTGTTGATTTTAGGTAAAGTTCAAGGGACACCAGCGAAAGTTTATTTGCAGATTGCCAAAAGGCTGACAACCTATTACTAGAGACTGTAAACTAGCTACAACATGTATGCCAAGCATGTTTTTAGTAATAAATAAGCTTGTATATCTGTTTTATCTGCCCGTTAGAGATCAACGACGCGATATAAGACACATGTACAACTAAATAAGCAAAGTAACATTTAATTCAAACAACATGACGACAAGGTAGCATCTGCCACTTTGACATTGCATTGAAATTGAATGCGCACAAAAATGTAATCAACAAGACAGATTGGAATTTTGAGAACAATGCACAATCCAATCTTTATTTTTAAAGGACAGCCGGTATCGTTCGCAAATTGATTAAATTAGCTGCATGAATAAAGGTCGGGTTCAAATCTGGTAACACAGAGATAATTGTTTTGATCTCACCTCAGATTGGAACAAGGTTGGTACCGATACCATTCTTCATTTTATCGATACCAGATACTAATAAATGAATGCTATCGCATCACTATTTATGTCACTAAACTACGCATTCGCGTATTTTATGATTAACGTTTTATGTGAGTATCGATTACACTTTTTTTTTAACTCGTAAAATATTATGGAGCTACTCTTTCAAATTGATTTTTTTCACATTCGTAAAGTATTTTTGTACAATTTATCATTCGCAAAGAACTGTTACAAATACACGAGGTATTCAAAATATACTTTTTTTAAATTGAAACTGAGACTACCGTAAATAATTATTTATTAAGATACAAAATCAATATGTAACGGTGTTGTAAAACTATCGACAAAAAATGATCGATATATTAGTGTTGAGCTGTGTTATTTGATAAATGGATATCCGAAAATTGCATGTCAAGAGGTAAGCGGGCTGTCTTGTTGGCTTTTACGTTTTAATACGTCCCGTCAAGATTCGAAAAGGAAGGATGCCTGTTAGCCCATCACCTGAGGCAATTTTGAAAAACGAACAACAAGACTTTTCGTTATTTAATTATTTTTTAAATAGATTTTGATGAGAGGTGACAATTTGCGTTTTTTTTTAGAAAGAAATGCATTTTTATGTTTCGAATGTTGCGTTGGAATGTTTTATTGAACAAAATATTGCTGTAGAATTATAATTTGAGTCTTTCTTTAAAAATAGTATGACTATAGATACAATTATCTTTAAATAATTGTTACAAGCCCACAATAAAAGCGACATAAACGCAAACATAGAGTCGAGAGAATAATTAAAATAATTTTAGACAACGAAACTTGCTGGAACCGAACAAAATAAAAAAAAGCCACCACATTTGTATAAAATTAACTTTTACAAATAAAGCTTGCATCTTTTTGAATCCCGTTTTTAATTAAACATCAGCGGTTCGGTGAGCTTGCGCAGTCATAAAGTATTAACTTCTAGAGGAGGGGGAGGGCAGGTAAATTGCGGTTCCTCTCTGCAACCAACGTGATCTTTCTTGGAATTTCAACTAAAGTAATACCTACGTTGTATTTTTTTGTATTAACTTTAGATTGAGATCGTGGTTGAGTGAGAGAATTGCGTAATGGTTTTTTGAGGTTAGAGTTAGGGTGAAATAAAGGTTTTTTTGCTGTTGGGGAAAAGTGTTGTGTGTTGTTATGAACTTTCAACTAGTGTTGAAACTCTAGCAGTTTTAGGGGTATACACTAGAAATGTAATCTAACGTTAAAGAAAAAGACGTGCACACGTCTTAAGAACCCGAAATATCAAAAACATGTGGGGATGCTTGCATGCATAGAGTCAGGTTGCGTTTTGGCTGACAGTTCACGCTCTGCCCCAGCAGCTGCAACGTTTAAGACTAAGCTGAACGTTTTAAGCGTGCTATATGAAATCTGCGAGTTTGTCTCTTAATTGACCTCTACTGACACCTATAAATAATATTAGAGCCTATTTCTAAACTTGACACAAGTCACAGACTTCCTTCCTGTCACCACAATAACGTGCAAAAGACGCAATCACGACTTAAAAAATACCCACTTTCTAGTTCCCCAGCTAGATATAATCTTGCATACATTTGGCAGAATCTTACAACTTTCTTGTTTTTTTTTCAAATCCTGTGCACGTTTGTTTCTGACGTCACGACCGGTGACTTTGTATGGTAATAGTTTTGATAAAGCTCCGCATAACTGTTGCCTTCGGGTTCGCTCGTGTGAAAGTTTAAATTACATACGCGTAAAAGTAAGTATACACTATACATACACTGTACATTAGTGTACATACACCGTCTGTGTAGTGTATACATACGTATGATTTACCGTATTATAGAAAAGTGGGTTTAGTTTTCATTCATTATCTTGATAATCATGACATTGAACATTTAGCTTAAAAATATTAATAACACACACCTCATCACAACTTCAGCACTTAAGTCCAATGTAATAGAGGGCGAGTCTATTTCCACAAAACTGGTCACAAATTAAGACTCCAGTCTGCGAAATTGCCGCTTGAAAACGTGATATAAACCTTTACAGCATTGATTACTTCCCTCTGCAAAGAATTAAAAATTATTACTTTCCTCTTTATAGTCATTTTATTTAATAATTTAGTAGGTATTTTCTAATAAATGAAACGTGCAGGAAATTAACAAGTTCCTGCAACTGTTAGCAATCAGCCAGTATTGGATTTTTATAGGCCGATAACACAATTATATTTTCTATATTTTTTTTAAAGTATTTTTAATAAAGAGAAAAGCTCTTAGGTACTCGTTACAAAAATAATCACTTCATTAAAACGGCAATGTTTTCTTTTAGTAGTCCGAGTCTAATAAACCGCGTCCTAACTAAAATAATAATCACACGTACGCACGACATGCGTTGGTAAGGATTAGGATACGGTTTGCTAGTCTTGAAATTGTAAAAAAAAAAACTTGACTGTGAAAACAAAATGTGCTAAGAGCTTAAAAGTTAGTAGTATACAATAAAAAGTTGTTCCCATTTCTTAATAAAAACCTTAAACATTTTCGTATAAAATAAACATAGCTTTATCAAAGTGAAAACCAACTATTTTTAGCCTACCCCAGCTTCGCCAGCAAACTTGCAAACATTATCAGTTTCTTATTACGCCTATCTTAGTAAATACCTGAATCCGATTCAGTCTAATGTTCCATAATCTCAAACACGGCTAATAAAACCCGAATCGAAACGTATCGATGTCGATACATCAATTACTATCGATAACCCGTTATCGACACATCCCAACCCGACACCTGCCCGTACTTTATTAAGCCACTGATCTTAGTTAGTTTAATTGTAGATAGTTATTATCTTTGTGTTCTGTAATATTGTTTAATCGTTTATAAATTGTGTGTGTAGGAAAAATTTGGAAACTTTTTCGTTGATATGTAATTAATGTTTTTTTTTGGAAGTTTTAAAACTAAGGTTCTTTTTTTTGTCTGTTTGTTCAGGGTGTTTCACGGAAAAAAATTATAATTGTCTTCAAAATCCTTTTTTTTTTTGTTTTCCTGTGTTGTCCCACTCCTGAGGAAAGGCGTCCCTCCATTGTTTCCTAGATCTATACAACACTTTTAGACGCGGTATCTATACCTGCGCAACGAACAAGATAACATTCAATTGTCTATAAGTACTAAAAGACAGTATTTAAGACCTGCCTATCCATTACAAAGTTATTTATCGAATCTGGTATTTTAGAACAAAATCCTAAATTTCTGCTTCTCACAAGCAAATCGGTAAAGCAACACTAGTCTGAAACATCGTCTAAAAATTATAAACAAACCAATTAGTGACAGGTACAAGACCATTCATTAATCCCAATACTCATTATATTTCAATCATTCCAACCATTCACTCGTTCGTCCTTGAATTCCCTTAACAGCCGATTAATTGCAAGCTGCCAAATCATTCACTCGTTCACCGGCAATCTTACAAGTTCTCATACATTCGTGAACATAACTTAGGTTGGACGCTAAACGGTCGATCTAGTTTCGATGCTAATAAATTGAATTAACGCTTAGGTTGTGCAGTAATGCGATTGTGGGACATGCTCTTAAGGAGAATTTGTTTTTAGAAGTATTGTAGATAGTTGTAGCAGCGTTGGCGGTGTCAATGAGCTAGCCAGTACTGTTTTATCTAAGAAAATAATTATTCTTTGGGAAAGCGTGCGTCAGTAGACAATGATTGGTTAGATTTGTAAACATAGAAAATGCTGTAAGTGCAAACACTGTAGTCAAAGTCTTCTAAAGTCAAAGTCAATGTCAAAGCATTTATTTCAATCAGACCATTACAGGCACTTTTGAAAGTCAAAAAAAAAACAATATAAAACGCGAAGCTAAATTTCACGATTTCAACAAGTGGCAATCGCTTTCAAGGTACTACCGAGTTCACTGACGGTCGACCACTTTTCAACCTTATTACTTGGGGCATAAGGGTACTTATATCTTATTTCGATACTTTCAGTTTTCAATACGACGTGTATACGCTTTTATACGTACTTATTTAAAACTCCTGTCATTGTTATCACTAGTCTTATAGAATACCACATTGTCGGCTCTCCGGAAGATCTTCATTGGCCTATAATTTTCCCACTGCTGGGACATAGGCCTCCTCCCTATGAGAGGGAGTGGGCTGTAATCCACCACATGGGCCCAGTGCGGGTTGGTAGATGTCACATGTTTTCGGATTTTTAGTTCTAGGACATGCTGGTCTCCTCACGATGTTTTCCTTCACCGTTTTTGAGAGCAGCGGTGATGAAATAAATTACATAAAGTAATGCACCTGCCTGGGTTCGAACACACGGGTTACTGCTCGTAGGTCGGGGCTGCCACCACTGGACCACCGGAAGATAACCTACCATATTTAACTAATCCATCCATTATATACGCCTCTGCCTATTCCTCCGACGATCACGGGAGTGATGTAATGTTATATTATCTTCCAGTCATCAGTATCTATCCATTCTCTTAAATCAAATATGCAACTTTATCGACTAGAAAATTAGTACGAGCCTTATTCCCAATACTTATAAGGAAGCTTGATAATGCTAATAGTCCTATGTTAACTTATCTAAGTACTAGGCTTTTAAAATAAGTACTAGGAAAACCTATCAATGATAATCAATATACAAGTATACCGAATAAGGTGTTCAGAAATAAAATCAGTCATTCAGAGCGTTTCAATAGAAATCGTGATAAAATTTATAAATATTTATAGTGAGTCTATTTCAATTAAAGTTTATATTGGGTAATGTCAACGGATTTATAAATTAAATTGTCTAAATGTCAGGTTAACCGTTTCGAAATCTGGTTGGTGTTAAAAATATATTAGTCACGCACGGCTGACATCTTGATTTGTGGGCTAAGTGATAATTTAGACTGCTAATGATTAGAGGTGTGAGACAGCGAGAGGATCGTTTAAAAGCGAGTTAAAAAAAGGCTAAAATAAATAGCCTGACGCAGGCAAAAAACTAGTCTAGATAAAGTTGTGACAAAACCATTTAAAAGTTAATTGATACATCTATACAAATAAATAAAATTAAGTGTCTGTTTATAATATTAAAATAACCGCATTTGCGCTATACTTTTGCGTATATACGATACTTATACCAAGATAACATTTTTTACAATTTTTGTCTGTCTGTCTGTCTCTTTGTTCCAGCTAATCTCTGGAACGGCTGACCCCGTTTTTGACGGGACTTGGTAATAAGGAGTAACTTAGGCTACTTCTATTTTAGAAAAAAAACTCATTCCACGCAGACGAAGTCGCGGGCACAGCTAGTGTTATAATAATTGAAACATCCACAATCATTTTGGCTTTAACGTAGTCCAGTTTCAAATGTGCCATTTGCTTATATTTAACCTCAGAGAAATTTGTGATAATGATTTTGTAAAGACGGCTCATTGAACGTGTTGATGGTAAATGACAATGGCGCGCAACCAATGCTGCGAACTTGTATTTTTCAACATATTATTTTTATGGGCCCGCAAAGCTCAGGATTGGTGCCCTGATACAGTGACACGGGGTCGCGGCAGAGCACAAAGGAGATGGCGGGACGAACTGAATGTTTTCCTTGAGAATTGGAAAGAAGCAGCACAGAATCGTGACCTTTGGAAGGAATGGAGGGAGGCCTTTGCCCAGCAGTGGGACGATACAGGCTAGCTATAGGTAATAATAATAATTATTATTTTTACATTTTTCGACTGCTTTGTTGGTCGAGTGGTCGCAACCACGATAGCTGAGTATGATGGGGTCTGGTTTAATTCCTGGCTTGGGCAAGTTGTTACTGGGTTTTTCTATCAGAAGTTTTTCAGTAGCAGTCAAGGAGTCTTGATTTTTGCCCGGTTACAGGCAAAATGTGGGTGTACTATTTGGCACACCTCTGCTCTGCACCCTTCGGGGCTTTCAAGGGTACAGTACAGCTACAGTACACCTCTGTCGAAATCATTCGTGCGCCAAAGGATCCTTATTGCACTCTACCTTACTTAGTAAGCAAAAATATATTATTATTATAAACCTATATTGTCTCACTGCAGGGCAAAAGCCTCTCTTCCCACCTTCCACTTTTTGCGATCTAGTGTGATTATCAAAAAATAAATAGTACAAAAAAAATACCGGCCAAGTACTTTTAAAACCAAAATTATTAAAAATATTTTTATTAAATGATGTAACTAATAATTTACGGTTTTCGCAAATTTCCCTTCATCTGTGCTATAATACGTTGCTTCGTACCAAATTTCAAGATTCTGAGTTCACGGGAAGTACCCTGTAGGTTTTGATTCCCTTGCGAGTGTCGAAAATTTGCTAAAATTTGCGGCACAAACAGCTGTATCTTTTGATTGCGTTGGTTTAGAAGTTTGATTTTTCCACAGCTCCCAGAGACAGTAGACTTCAGTATTTGATATATATTTCAGCTTGATACCTCCATGCGTTACTGAGAAAAAGGGTGTTAACAGACAGACAGGCGGACGGACAACAAAGTGATCCTATAAGGGTGCCGTTTTTCCTTTTGAGGTTCGGAACCCTAAAAACAATTCACTGATGAAGTCAGCTATACTTACAAATACAAAAATAACGTCTAAATCAATCCACAAACTAGGTTAAACACGGTCTAAGTACATAAAATTAAGCATTTCCCCCCATTGAGGGCTAGTAGCAAAGCGAGAGATCTAGGCGTCGCGAGCGCAGACATAAATCGTAGCGGTATGTAGGGCGCGTCAGGTGGTACAGATTGTGAAGCTGTTAGGTAATGTAGGTTTAGTTTGAAGTGAGATGAGATTTATTTTTTGTGTACTAAAGGACATTGTATTGAATTGTACAGTAAGTTGGGTAGAACAGAGTTCTTCATACAAATGCCCTGAAAAGAAGAAGAAAAATTATAGTTTTCATAAAAGCTTGACGCGTATAGGTTTTTTTCTTATCTATTAAAACGCGACAACCTGTTATAAAAACTGTTCTTTTTCTTCTTTTACTTTTATTTTCATCTTTTCAGTGCGTTTCTATAGAAGATTATTTTCAAAAAGGTTTTTAATTTTTTTTTTTGTTTTCCGAATCATCACCATTTTCAGATTGCAGAGGTAACTTGGAAATACTTGGAATAGTTCATTTTAACGCTTTATTCAACGCCGCCTATCGCAGCATAGTGTTGAGCATTAGTTTCTCCAAAGTTGTTCCACAAAACCACCCTTTACTCCACATTCAGTCTATTCCAGCTTTCTTTAAAATGTTGCTGGTCTATCTAGCAATTTTTTTATAAGGAAATTCTTCGCATCAGCTCCGAGTCTGAATTATGTAATTTATTTGATCACAAAAAAGCTCACCCCTTTTTGTTGCACTTCCAAGTTCAAGTGTTCCAAGAAATTATTAAATAATGTTGGCATTCCTAGCTCCTTTGCCTTTCTAGACTTTATGTGCCATCGGAGACCATAACTTAATACCTAAGTAGTACCTAAGTGAATATTAGTATGCACTTAATACATTATCTGAAATTATTGTGCTCAAATGTCGCACACCAAACATTTACCATGAAAATAATTTATTACTTCATTAACAGTTATTATTATGATTTATCATTTCATTCATAAACACTAAAGTGATTTATAATTATTAAAGGGTTTCATATTTGACCTGTGTGGATGAAATATGATCTAGCATAACATTTACAATGCTAAAATAATAAAATGAAATTAAGTTCAAGTTAACTATCTTTGACTTCAATCATGTCAATTCGTGAGGTTTAAATCAAATTGTATTTTGTTACACTAAACTGATTCTAGCGTAAATCGACATAAAACCATAAAAATCAATAGAAAAACTACGTTTTCTTTCCAATTATTTCACGCAGTTTCAAATTCCTGTTTCAACCAACAACACGGGCAAATAAAATTGTTAAAAAAAAAACCTGACCAAAGACACAAGTCTCTTTTAAACGCATATCAATTATTACGTAGTTTTCCTAGAAACTATATATTTACTAAACGGGATCATTCGCTACCTCGTTAGTATTAATTATAGTAGCTAGCTGGTCATTGGAGCTAGTTGACAGCCGGCCATCATCGATACTTTAAACGATGCATCCCAGATGAAGCATTATATGTATTTATGGGTACGTATTAGACGGAAAACGGGAAATTTGCCGCTTAATTCCAAAACTGGGACAACCTTACGAACGAACGAAACTTAAACGAGGTATTTATCGCAAGACCATAGATGCCCGTTGATATCGAAGTATACTGTTTAATTACTAACGTAAGAATGGCGAGTCTGCCCAACAATACCAACCGAATTACTTCAGACTAGCCTGTGCCCACGGCCTAGCCTGCGTTCTGTTTTATTACTACTATTACTATTACCTATCTCTATCTCTGTTCCAAAATTCATCCAGATACATTCAGTTGTTTTTACGTGAAAAAGCAACAAACATCCATACATCCTTACAAACTTTCGCATTTATGAGTATAATATTAGTAGGATAAAAATAACATACCAATTTAGATATTTAAGATGGAGGATTCATGGATATACTTTTATTGTACCAGGATCTCCAGAGCTTGTCACCGATGTAGAGTGGCTATAGTACCACTCGTCACCGTCAGCCAAATTGTTACATTAACCTTGCCCATCAACAAGTAAAATATTCTTAACGTAATGGAGTTAACTATGACGTCTTAAAACATTATTTTTTTGCTCCTTTTTCAGTATGGGAAAGAGATGGCGCTAGACATCCTGTATAACTCCGTCTCTTTCCCACACTGGAATAAGCGTAAAACAATACTGCTTTAAAACGTCATGGAAAGCCAGATAGGCAAAAATGACTGGCTAGATGTATTTGATGGGTATAACGAGACGTCTATCGACCACCCACTTAAACACCAGTTCAGGGTCGCCACTTATGAAAATGCAGGTTAACTCAATCAATGAGAATCTATCATAAAATTAAATACACTGACACACAAACTGAGCCGCTTTCCTTCCGCACACCAGCCTACTAATAACAGTATACCTATCACATCAATGACAGCCAATCATCTTCCATAGTATCTGCGTGTACGGTCGATTTATCGCATTTCCATTGGTCCATTTCTGTCTCTACCAAAGCGATAATAGGTGCAATGATTTCACAATTTATCAGGGTCCACGGACTGATTTATTTATGCTGTGCAGATAGATAAGCGAGTTTAAAAGCGTGTTAATGATAAGCTGTTGGTACTTGGCAGATGTAGTGCCGAAATTGATTGGTTTGTCGATTTTGTTAGGTTGATTAGTTTATACTGTTTTATTCGAAATTAGGATAGATTAATCTGAATGAGAGTGTGTTTGGATCTTATGGCACCTTTAAATGGACTTATAGTTTTTGGAATCTGGAAGCTGGATTAGTCAATTGCTGAAAAGGTTGAATTAACGAATTATGCAGATAATATTTGGGACTATTATTCAGTGTCAATGATTCCTCCGTGCCTCGGAAAGCACGTTAAGCCGTTGGTCCCGGCTGTTATTTGTAGATCTTTGACAGTCGTTACGAGTAGTCAGAAGCCAAAAAGTCTGACATCCAGTGTTACCAAGGGGTATCGTATTACCCAGTTACTGGGTTGTGGAGGTCAGATAGGCAGTCGCTTCATGTAAAATACTGGTACTCAGCTGCATCCGGTTAGACTGGAAGTCGACCCCAAGATAGTTTGGGAAAAGGCTAGGCAGATGATGATTCAGTGTCAATGATTTTTTTATTGCGCCCAAACCTAAGATACGTTTAGGCATGTTATATTGAGCGGAACGGATTATGATACAATTTTACACACAAGTTAGTGATGACCAGGGACCTAATATTACAGTACACTCTTTTATACCGGTAATCCTCTTCGGATAATTTCTGACTTATGAATTGAAAACCTTGAATGCGTTAATCCCAGGCAAAAGCTCGTAAGGTATTTAATAAACACGTCAACTAACTTAAACCGTTCAATAATATTGAAAATATTTTAGAAGCTCAAAATCAATATAATATAATGTATTTGTATAATGTGTGAGAGCAGCGGTGGCCCATGAGTGGTGGCAGCCCCGACTTCCGAGCAGTAAGCCGTGGGCTTAAACCACAGCAGGTGCATTACTTTGTGTAATTATTTCATCACCGCTGCTCTCAAAAAACTGTGATGGAAAACATCGTGAGGAAACTGGCATGTCCTAGAACTAAAAATTCGAAGACTTGTGACATCTACCAACCCGCACTGGGCCCGCGTGGTGGATTACAGCCCACTCCCTCTCATAGAGAGGAGACCTGTGTCCTAGCAGTGGGAACATTATAAGTATAGTTATAGTGGGATGATGATAATGAGTGTGTATGTGTGTGTTTACGTTATTTTCCTGTGTGTACATAAATAGTTAAATAAATAAATCAATCGTCTAAGTCTGCCAAACCCTTTATAGTCCACTCCATTCAGAACAAGAAAGTGGCCGAGTAATTCTAAACGATGGATGGCGAAAAGATAATAATTAGTCGTTACTAGAGCTTGCTAAGTGAGGCTGATTGAAAACCTAGGCTTAGCTGGGTAGTTGAAAGTGTCCGTCAAGTAATAGATGTTCTAATTAGACTGTCGACGGTCTACAAAGATATTGTAGGCATCTTATTGGTCTAGTTCTACTGGGGTCGTAAATTATCATCACGGTTGTAATCTTTGAAAGGGGTGGTAGAGGTGTACCAGTAGTACAGTCGGGAATGCGCTGGATTCCGTATTTTTGATGTCCAGTGTTGGACTGGAAGCCAACCCCAACATGTTGGGTAAAGACTAGGGAGATAACGATTTTTTTTAAGAATTCTGAAGGTCCTTCAGCTAAGGTAAATAATAAGCTTTCCCTAGTCGTGAACAGATTAATAGAGAAAGAGATGAAGATTTAATTTTAAATAGATCAATGATTGAAGTTTGTTGTTAGAATTGAAAAGCAAATCTTATTTATCGTAGTGCTATTTATTTATCGTGACTGTAGAAGTAAAGAGCGAGTGCCTAACAGAATAGATTTTTATAGAGGATGTGTCACTGTTCTTAACTACATATCTGCGTACTTAAATTTTTTCTCATCATCTCATGGCTGATAAACGTCAAAGGTCTTAGCCGATTCAGGCCTTATTACTCAAAACTTCGTATCAAATATGGCACCAACACTGGTATAGTTCAAAAGATCACAATCTCCCTCTGAATGGAGTAATAAGTTAATACCTAAGTGTCCAATTATTAACTTTATGGTCATAATTATGTTAAAGCTTCATAGTTCGAATACCTAGCAAATATTACTTCGTTAAAATACAATTTAGTGACAATTACCGCTTCCAGTCAAGTTTTTACTACACCCTAGTTATGCTTTAATTAACCAATAGCCAACGTTGGATCAAATATTTAGAGCAACGCATTTTTTTTTGGATTTCTCCTGTTTGTTTCCATTTATATCGATGTGATTATAGCCTAACTAATGTTTAGTTTTGACACGAATCATTTTATTAAATGGTTACTAGTTGATACTGAGAGCAGCGGTGGCCCAGTGGTGGCAGCCCCGACTTACGAGCAGTAAGCCGTGGATTCAAACCCAGGCAGGCGCATTACTTTGTGTAATTTATTTCATCACCGCTGCCCTCAAAAACGGTGAAGGAAAACATCGTGAAGAAACCGGCATGTCATATAACTAAAAATTCGAAGATATTGTGACATCTACTAACACGCAAAGGGCCCGCGTGGTGGATTATAGCCCACTCCCTCTCATAGAGAGGAGGTCTGTGTCCCAGCAGTGGGAACATTATAGGCTGATGATGAGTTAATACTGTGGTTTCTTTTACATACGTAACCGATCTATTTTACGTAATAGAACTCTTCCATATTATTATATGATTTAGAGTGATATATCAATATCACTCTAAATCATTTTCATTTTGGTTTCTTTTAGAATAATCTGGAATAATTTGGATAGTGATAGTCGAAGGATAGCAGACATTAGCCAACACCTGAGAAGAAGCAAATACTAGGCAAGTGAGACTTTTATCATCAATTCTGCCATAAGCAGGAGGTTAATGTGTTTCCAGATTTTTGTTTAGAATCATATTAATATGGACTTTGGTCTGAAATAATTTTTATTATTTTTAATATACTAGCTGTGCCGCGCAACTTCGTCTGCGTCACATTTTCCCCGTTTTCGCAACATTTTTCATTGCTGCTCCGCTCCTATGGGTCGTAGCGTGATGATATATAGCCTATGTCCTTCCTCAGGTTGAAATCTATCTTCTTGTTAAATTTAATTCAAGACCCGATCAGCCGTTTGGTCGTAAAAAGGTAACAAACAAACTTATTTTCGCATTTATAATATTAGTTAGGATTTACGCTTGGCACTCTATTCTGGTAATACATAAAAAGACATCGACAATTCAAAATCGATTGTAATTTTTTTTTTCATCTACTCATCTTCCTATATTTTCTATTTTTTTTTCATCTACTCATATTCCTATACAAGGTGTTGTTTTGCATTCTCGTCAAATTTCAAGGGGTGGTCACAAAAGACATAAATAATCAATTAAAATTACGATACCTAGTTAATTATTAATAAACGCTGATTTTTTTGGTTGTTTAAGTTTGACAATATTTCAGAATAACCCCCTTAACGTGGTTTAGGGAATAAGAAATTATCGCATAAACGTTTGAGATTGTTTGTATGTGATTAAGCCTGGTTATAGGGCGAGAACCATACGGTCCACGTTTAAAACACGGGTGGTTCATACTTACCGATTTCCGTAAAGAAGAAAAAAAAATAAAAATTACCAACCCATTTTATTATTGATTCGGGACGAAAATCAGTAGCATAGTTACCTCCTTGAATTTGACGAGGATGCAAAACAACACCTTGTATTTTCTATATTTTTCAGACTGTCAGGCAAAATTCAGACTCTATAATAGTTTTTAACCAAAGCTTGATGTTTCACATTTACAAACGGTTCTGTCCCATTCTTGGAAACAACCTTGAGTTCGAACCCACGACCCGAATTCGTAAGTTGGGGCTGATTCCACTGGGTCACCATTGGTCCTGCACGAAGCTCTCTTATTACCCTAACAACAACTTACAATCATAAGTACAAATGTTCACACTTTACAACACTAAAGCCAATAAGGAATTCCCAGTATTCTTCGATGAATTCACTTAGATACTAGTTCTAAGAAAATAATTATTAAATCACTGAATAATAGCGTTCTGCTGATTGCGTGTGACCGTGTTATGTGAACTGTCTGGATATAAATCTAAATTGCCTAGGAGTTTTATGCTGGGTAAGGCTGGTGTTATAGTGCGAGCGATGCGCGGAGATTATTCGTTTGGTACGATAGAAGTAACCGAGGAGCTCGTGGCTAAATACTAACAGCCACACGGGTCGATCTTTAAGGTTAAGCCGTGCTTGCCGAGGTTGGTCTGTGGATGGGTGACCATAATTACATACCGAGTTTCCTGGAAAAGTTTGTCCCGGCTGTCATTTGTAGATCTTTGACAGTCGTTACGAGTAGTCAGAAGCTAAAAGACTGACATCCAGTCTTACTAAGGGGTATTATATTACCCGGAGGTCAGATAGGCAGTCGCTTCATGTAAAATACTGGTACTCGGCTGCATCCGGTTAGACTAGAAACCGACCCCAAGATAGTTTGGGAAAAGGCTAGGCCTATGGTGACGATGATGATAGAAGTAACTGAGTATTTTTGTTTCGCGAATCTACTGGAAAATGCAGCATACGTGTGAAGTATATAAGTTCCTTTTACTAACACAGCAGTAGTCTATCCAAAGATATCCAAACAAAAAATACCACTGATTAATGTGACTATACAAGGTGTTGTTTTGCATCCTCGTCAAAATTCAGGAGGTTGTCACACAAGACATAAATAATCAATTAAAATTACGGTACCTAGATAATTATTAATAAACTCTGATTTTTTTGGTTGTTTATGTTTGTCAGTATTTCAGAATAACCCCTTTAACATGGATTAGGAAATAAAAAAATATCGAATAAACGTTTTAGGTGGTTTGTATTTGTGGAAGCGCTGTTATAAGGCGAGAATCAGACGGCCCGCGTTTAAATCACGGGTGGTTCACACTTACCGATTTCCGTAAATAAGAAAAAAAATGAAAATTACATACCAATTTTATTATTGATTCAGAACGAGAATCATTAGCATACTAACCTCCTTGAATTTGACGAGGATGCAAAACAACACCTTGTATTTTGACCTAACAATGGCTGTCTTTATTTTTTTTTAGTGTACCGGCAATTTATTATCTTATGTCAACATAAAATCACTATAAATGTCACTGTTTGTATATTTTTGGTTAGGCGTACTGAACGCTGTGTTCAAAGTCCATCAATTTTAATAGGACCATATTTTGTAGGAGACCAATGCCTAGCATTACACACCATTCGGTATTATAATAGTAATTACTATTGCTTGTCACTTTT
This sequence comes from Cerastis leucographa, assembly GCA_963082945.1. Taxonomy (NCBI): domain Eukaryota; kingdom Metazoa; phylum Arthropoda; class Insecta; order Lepidoptera; family Noctuidae; genus Cerastis; species Cerastis leucographa. The sequence goes on along the minus strand of OY720357.1, from coordinate 18,561,805 downwards.
CTGATCAGTTTCAAGAAGTGTTTTATACAAGCTATAAAGATAGCTTTGCAAACACCTAGCTGTGTGTAGAGTACTGCTTTGTCTGATCGTAAAAATAATTTTAATATTCTTTCTCCTTTTAGAGGAACTTAATTGTTTTATTTTCAAACAATTCAATTACTAATAATAAAATGGTTAACGACGGTAGAAATTATGTGATTACTGTTGTTTCAAGTAGAGATTTTATTTGCATGATAAAACTACTCTTAATTCTAGCTGTTCTATTTTCATAAATATGTATTTCAGAAACCAAAGAACGCCATCTGCTACGATCTTTATGAATACTCTCTTGTGTCTACGTTACTCCTGTTTTTTTTTTAATTAAGTCAAAATTCCATGATAATTAATCCCGCTATTCCTAAGATAATCAACACAAACATACAGACAGGTCCAACAGTATCTAACTATCCAACATAGATTTATGTAAGAACACGATTGCCGATCAAATACTACATATTGAGCGTTTAATAAAAACTGTTCGTAGCTATTTTAACGAGTAGTAATGCTAAAAAAATCTGAATCAAGACAAAATCGTTCAGGTATTCTGTGAATGATTTTCCTTCGGTGTGTTTGCGAGAAAAACTAACGGTTCAATCTTGTGCGGAGTAAGACAGAAAAAGTGTAAAAGGTCTGGTCCATACAACGAAAGATACACAGCTTGAGTACACAAAGCGTTAAGCGTTAGTTACTTACTTAATTATCAGCCTGTTATTCTAAATTAGCTATTGTTGTTGTGAGTTACAAAGTAATAAATCTCTTAATTCATTGTGCCTTTTGGCAAAGGCCTCTTCGAGCTGGTACCATTGAACTCTCTCACGAGCTCTCCTCCAGTTAGGACTTGCAGTGAGTTTTAGTACATTTTCCCATGTCCATAGTAGTTTCCTGCTCCTTTAGTTATTGTAATGCAAGTTGCACTGTGACCGTATCACACAAGTTTATATCATGTAGGTACAAATCTGTAAGTCACTCGCGTCAGATGTATTGCTCAGGAGTCTGTTCCGCCTCTTCTTCTTCCCAGCTTAAAAAATATTTAATAGTGAACTTGTAACGAATGTCAAAGATGTACAATAGGGATGATGACTGGGTAAAGAAAACGAAATTCTATTTTGTCCGTCAATCAGGTAATACAAAAATATTAGATACGTATTTTTTGTTTTATCAAGTTTACAAAAAAATACTTAGTTAAAACGCATTAAAGTTGGAGAGTGGGGGCTCACTACGTCACAACTAGGTATAAAATGTACTGAGCCGTGACGTCATGCGCTATTTCAACTCAAAATATCTCCGTAATTTTACGATTACGTGAAAAAAGAAAAAATACGTGTCAAATACTTTTTAATAATCTACTCGATAGACAAATAAAAAAAAATGAGTCACCATCCCTATTGACAGCCGGGTGTCCCGGCTGTCGTTTTAATCTTTGCTTTAGGTCGGCTTAACGTGCTTTCCGAGACACAGAGCAAACTCGATATTTAATGAGCGGTCATCCATCCACGGACCAAACGTGGATGTGTGACCTCGCGGCTTGACCTGAAGATCGACCCAAGTCGCTGTTATTGTTTTGCCACGAATTCCTCATAATCCCGGTCATATACTAGTCTAGGAGAGCAGCGGGGCCCAGTGGTGGCAGCCCCGACTTACGAGCAGTCCTCGTTCAAACTCAGGCAGGCGCATTACTTTGAGTAATTTATTTCATCACCGCTGCTCTTAAAAACGGTGAAGGTAAACATAGTGAGCAAACCGGCATGTGCTAGAGCAAAAAATTCGAAGACATGTGACATCTTCCAACCCGCACTGGGCCCGCGTGGTGGATTATAGCCCACTTTCTCTCATAGAGAGGAGGCCTGTGTCCCAGCAGTGGGAACATTATAGGCTAGGATACTAGTCTTACGTTCACTTGCACTCGCAGTATGTGTGCGTGCGTTTTCACTTGTTTTGTGGAACTGAACTTCTGCAATCTGTTTGTCGTATGTTATTCTGTGTCGCACATTAAATGGCTTCTTTGCACTTACTATGATACTGTACAGCGTTGATTAGGTTACTTTTTTTTTGTTTGCCATTGATGATTGAAGATGTGGGGAAATAATTATGTGATTGCTTTGTAGGCTTCTATGATATAATAAGGTGGCGATCTCTAATTGTGCGTTTTTTTTAAATTATACGCAAATGGCGGATTTAACTATTTAAGCAAATATATAGTTTTTCTTGTGCTTTGTGCCATTGAGCCAGTCATAAGGACTTACTTCTGAGGGAGCATCAGGTTGTAGGATATAGAGCAAAGTTAGGTTTTGAATCAGTTGTTTGTATTCCAAGAAGTTACCTAAAAGCTTCCTGAGATATAAATCACTCGGCCGGCACATTCGGTTCACTTGGCAAGAACATTCCTGAAAGGATTTCCCCTCACCCGACTTTTACGCCAAACCCAAGATGATAAATAGCTAACAAATTATATTCATTCCCATCCCTATTAGTACAGCATCTAAAAAACTGAACCCGTACCCACAGAAATATTACCATTCAAATTACACGATTACACCACTAATCCTAGTTGGCATGAAGCAGAGGTCAGACCGCATTATGGTATAGAATCACTTTCTAGCGATGATTTACAGATCGTAGCGCAAATTAGCCCAGCCTACACGTTGCTAGGCAACGGTTCCTGTAGTGTGACCCCGGCTTTCACCGCTTGTGGGAAACTGATTCACTTTCATATGCGATAAGGATGTGTACGGGATAGTGCGATTTGTAGCCGGATTTAGGTCTTCAATTAAACAGTTTTTTGAAAGACTTCAGTGTGGTAAACAGCTGCATCTGATTAGATTGGACGCTGACCCCAACGTATTTGGGCAAAAGCTAGGCTAATGGTGATGATGGGAAGACACCAGTAACTGAGTTCTGGAAGGCAGACATGTGAAGTACTGGTATTTGACTGGATCAGGTTGAACTGCAAGCCGATGCCAACATAGTGGGGACAAGGCTACGAAGATGAAGCCAAGATAATGTGTCTAACAGCCGCTTTCATGCCGGGTATACCGATACACCCTTTTTGCGGATGGGAAATCATCAAATGACTTCTCCCGCTCTGGGCGGAGCGGGAGGGACAGACTTGACTGACTAAAACCCACCCATGTTCCTTCTTAGCCGTTTGTGTTCCAGGGCCGCGGTATCTCTTTCGAACAACCCGCAGCCCTGGCAGGCATCGGCCCTTTCGGAACCTTCCGGTTTGCTGACATCTCCTTAAGGCGCACGTGGAACACGTACGCGCCGTCGACACGGCCTGTCGTCATAAGACGGACGGACGGTGAGCTGGCCCATTAGTCACCGTCCACAGGCCCACACCGGTACACCCTCAAAATAAGAATAGGACTGGTTCGACTGGAACTGTACCAATTGACTTCAAAATACCAATGATCAAGTAAATGTATATGATTGAAATTACAATGGTGATGATTCAATTAAAAGATTCGTCATAGCGTACCTTCTGACTCAGGTAATTCGTACTTTCTAACTTTATGTATACGGTACATCGGTATTTTAAACTTCGATGTTATTATTTATATTATTATTTATTTAAAAAAAAAAAAGTTGCCCCACACTAGGAATTTCTCCTGTGTCGTGGGTGCGTTTACAAACATTTAAACTCACATACACAAACAGCCAGACCCGGAACAAGTATCTGTAGGCCATACAAATATTTGTTCCGTGCGGGGATCGAACCCGCGACACGCAGCGCAGCAGTCGATCGCTCAACCACTGCGCCAACCGTGCCGTCAAGTTCAGTAAGATAGTCGATGAATATAGAGTGATAGAAATGTTGATTTTGAATCGAATCTATTATAATTCAAATGTAACGCACAGGCTACTCGTAGGGCCAGATCCGGGCTTTCACAAATATTATCTGCCTAAAGTAAAGGCTGTCAGACCTTTGCAATAATCTAGGTAAGCTTTAACCACTTAAAGTTGTATCTGATATCTTCCCTTCTATCTAAATAGATATAAATACCATCTTATATAATTTCAGTTTAAATATTGTTAGGCAAATGTATCCGCGTTACGCCATTAGTTCATATCTGACTTGACAGATGGCGCAACGGTTGCAAACTATTTATGTTTTAGTTATAAGTAGTATTGATGTTGATGTGTGGGTTGGCTCATTGAGGTTTCCTAGGCTGTGGTATCTTCTTTGTTCTGTTTGACAATGGATAAAGCAATTCTACCTGATAGATCTAAACCTGGAAAAGCGTCAAAGGATTGTAGCATTGAGCTAGCAATTTTATACCCAGGCGATATTAAAAAATATCGCCATGGTTTATGGTTTATAATGATTCATGGAGGTGGTTATCATCAGCAAAAGTGAATTTTTGTTATTTTATGGAACTCACTTTAATCTAAACTTTTCTTTTTGCCAAATCTGGCGAGAGGTTATATAGTTTTTTTTTTCGACATAATATGATAAAATATTTTATTTTACATATTTACAAACTACAAATATATGTAAAATAATAATAAAATATGTCCATATATCAAAATTACAGGGCGTCAAAAAATTCGTCCACATCGCTATTTAATTTTGATATTTGTAATATTTAGAAATTGAATTATTTAAATTTAGTTTATAGTTTACATCTCAATCACTGACCGATGAAAGGAATGTGCAAATAAAAGGAAATTGAAAGAATAACTGTTTGCTTTTTATTTGAGATGAGTTTGGTCTTGACTCTAGTCTAGATCAGAGTTGAGAGATATTATTATTTTCTTTTCCTTTTTCAGAAAAAAAATCTGCAAAAAAAACTCCTTCTTTAAAAAAAAAAACAAAATCATTTATTCAAACTAGGCTGATAATAATCAGCACTTTTTGAACGTCAAAATTACAAGAGACAGTCCCCCAAAACGCCCGCCCTTCGCCACTTCCTAGTGTTTTAGCTGGCTTTCTGACCAGATATCATTACAAAACTGCATAGTAACAATGATTAAAACAATAACTGACTCATCTTCCACACTAACCAACCTGCACTGTAAATCCCACCCATCCTTCCAAAAGCCTACTCCACACAATTCCCCTGGCCCGCAGGAACACACAGACAGACATAAATATTCACGAGCCGCGTGTTATTGCATAATCTCGGTTTTATTGGACACAATAGCACTATGTGTCTGCGCATTCAAAGTGCTCAGAAAAAAGGAAAAGTGTTCATTTAGAACTACGAGAATCGGTTTAGTGTGTGGTGTAAAATCGGGGTCTTTGGTCTTCTGGTGAAGGAGTTTATTGGAGATAAATATTTTAGCTTTAGGAAATTATATGAAGTTTGTGACTAAAAGAGTGAAATGATAATATTATTGAATATAAATATTAAGGGATGGACGACGAAAACCAAGGATACGATGGGTGGCCTCTGTGAGGAATGAAATGAAATAAAAAGCAATAAATTAAAGCGTGACGGTTGATAGAGGAGAATAGAAGAAAAAACGTGTTGTTCCGACCCCAAGTTACATCGGACAAGGACAGGAAGATGATATCTCACTTTCACATACTATGGATGATATACTATGAAAGGTATACATAAGAAAGCAATGGTTTCGAAAATAAGACTAGCAAATTAATCAAGGACCTAACACTATACATTTTTCGGTAGGAAAGCAACATGTATCAGAATTTTGAGAAAAAAATTAAATATCAAATTGGCAAAGCATCAATTTCGATCTTTAGCTACATCTTTGGATCGCACAATAATTATAATTTATCAAACTGGTTATAACTAAATTAAAAAAAAATACAATTGTAAATAGGGATATTACAATTATACGATTTTAATAAGTGAGATCATCATCTGCCTAGCCTTTTCCCAAACTATCTTGGGGTCGGCTTCCAGTCTAACCGGATGCAGCTGAGTACCAGTATTTTACATGAAGCGACTGCCTATCTGACCTCCACAACCCAGTAACTGGGTAATACGATACCCCTTGGTAAGACTGGATGTCAGACTTTTGGCTTCTGACTACTCGTAACGACTGTCAAAGATCTACAAATGACAGCCGGGACCAACGGCTTAACGTGCTTTCCGAGGCACGGAGGAAACTCGGTATGTAATTATGGTCACCCATCCACGGACCAACCTCGGCAAGCACGGCTTTACCTTAAAGATCGACCCGTGCGGCTGTTATTATTTAGCCACGAGCTCCTCAATGAAGTTAATTAAAGTGAGATGAGAATAAATTAAAGTCATTGACTATGTTAATTTTCCAACACAATTGCCAAATCTATAATTAGCCTCAAAAGTTTTCAAACTAAACCTACAAAAGTACCCCTATATCGTTCGTTAAAATACTTGAATACACAATAGAATCGGCATTATCGAATATTATGTTTTTAATAAGCTTGAATTCTATGTGCACCATAACAAAATACCCCAGTTTCTTCTAAAATCCAGGTGAAACCTATCATAAGGTTGACTATCAACAGTTATATTAAAATATTGGTTTGCTTTCTTCAGTCGTGAGTGAAATAAATCGACACTGGAAAGTTCACGCCACAGAAATCGTTGCTTTGACGTTTATTGAAAACTCTCGTGATTTTGAAAACAATTACTCGGTTTTTTATCGGTGAGGATGGTTATCGGTATTTCGTTTTGTTTTTGCCGGGTTATGGCCTTTTTTTTGGTCGGGTTTTCTTAGGAGAATAGGGCCTCGTAAAAACATTGTCTATTTTTTCCGATTAGTTTTTCCGAACGATTGGTATTAGGGTCGGTTTTTAGTCTAACCAGGTGCAGCTGAAAACTTATATTTGTCATCGAATGCCTTCTACCTCTTATATAGAGCAATTATTTTTTAAACTAAAAGAACTGTAACTTCACTACGTTCGATATGAAAACCATTTGATAGACACGTTTGGGCCAATTAGTAGATGATAATAATTATTTATTTGGTGAAGGAAAACATCGTGAGGAAACTGGCATGTCCTAGAACTAAAAACTCGAAGACATGTGACATCTACCAACCCGCACTGGGCCCGCGTGGTGAATTACAGCCCCCTCTCATAGAGAGGAGGCTTGTGTCCCAGCAGTGGAAACATTATAGGTTTATGATGATGATGACACGACCTACCTACCTACTATAAATTATACTGATATCTAACATTCCGTCTATGGCAGAGTCGCATTTCAATTTAAAACCATTCGTATCGCCACATTTACATTCTATTCGAGTGAAATGAGACGCAAAAATAGACCAATGCATTAAAGAAAACAACGGTAAATGCTCCAGAAGTCGACAATATTCCTTCTAATACCGAAATATTTGATTCGTTTGTTTGTTTGTTTACCAAGATTTTTATTGTTCACTGCCTCATTGGTCAAGTAGTTACAAGCTCTACTAACTGCTAAGCATTGGGTCCTAGGTTATATTCACAGTTAAAGCAGTGTTATTATTTCTTTCCATCAACCACGGAGCCACGAATTCTGTGTTCCAGGTCTTAGCAGTCTTATTATCAGTTTCCATCAATTATTTCGAAGTTCCCGCCTCCGAGCCTGGATTTATGCCCAGTTGATGGCAATAGGCTCACCGCTCTAACATAAGTCATAGGTACGTAAAGAGTATACATACACAAACACCTTCCTAACCTTTTAGGGATTACCAGCGTGATGTTATGACTATCAAACCATACGGTAGGTATGTTTTGCAGATGATAGGAAACACCAGTACTCATTCAGGAAGATTAATGAAAAGCAGGTGCAGTCACAAGCAGAAGCTAGTGGTTTTCTAAATCTGTATGCATTGTACAGGTGTTTCTTACAGCACTAGTTCGTCAATCGATTTGCAGTTTATAATAGTGGTGTGCAATGTCGTCGAACTGCGAGGAATTTGCGAATAAGTAAGGTTAACGCTTAGAATGCGAGGCACGCACACGGCAGTGCATCCGCCAAGTTCTTTAAATCTTTATTATGTATTTTAAAATGGGTATTTTGTGGCTTTTGTTGCGTGTGTAGTGTTGACGGATGTTAAGTTTAAAACTTAGTTTAAAAAGTGAACTTACTTTATGTTATAGTTAGAACAGTGGCAGGTATGGTCTTGAAGTGCTTTTTCTTACCTGTGAAAAAAAAAGATATAAGTTAGTATATTATTAAGAAAAAAAAAGTTTGACATGGTAGTGAACAATGCTTGAGGATCTTTTATTTATATTTATAATATGAGAAGATAGCTATACTCCAAAAGGGTAACACTTAAAGATTGATAGACAATAAGGCTTAGAAAAAGATATCACATACAATAAACGCCCGTGGTACCGTATACTTTGGTCCATATGAAAAACCTGGCTAGTCAGTGTAGAACATCCACAACCAGAACACCCCAGTTTCATCCATCAAACTGCCAACCTACTCCTGAATAATATTTCCCTTAATACCCTCATCGTCTAAAAAGGGCGGGTCGGCTAAAAACACCGGATACAACGAACGAGGCTGTCGCATCTGCAATTCATATTAGCATAGTAAATACAGTTAATTAATCTTCAGAAAGGCGTGGACTGCGAAATTTAGTGCCTTTGTTCTGACAACATGTTTTAACTTTTGTTGGGGTGGGGTGTAAGGGAAAAGAAATTCACTAGATTTAGACTCAATCTGATTAAGAGAGCCAAGTTCTTCGTTGTGTCTCAGTGCCGTTTCGCAAAGTTATCTTCGAAATTTTTATGTTCTTAAATCACTTGTAAATATGTGGTAAGAGTAACGCACCGTCTAGTAAACTTTGATGGATTTAAATCTAAAAATACATACAAGAAAATAAATTTAAATTTAAAAATCCTACTAATATTATAAATGCGAAAGTTTGTGAGGATGGATGGATGTTTGTTACTCTTTCACGCAAAAACTACTGAATGGATTTGCATGAAATTTGGCACACGGGTAGTTTATAACCTGGATTAACACAAAGGATACTTTTTATCCCGATAGTATGTTCCCGTGGGACAATTATGGAACACCACGCGGGCGACGCCGCGGGCATAAGCTTGTATATTTATAAATTAGAACTGCAATAGGCACTTTTTCAATTAAAAAGAGAATGAGAGAGACAACAGGCTACAATATTGCAATTAGTATCTTAGTGCCATTGAAATTACACCACAATTTATAGTGCAATTCAATCACACTAGTCTTATTAAGGGGTATCGTATTATCCAGTACTAAATGGGTTGTGGAGGTCAGATAGGCAGTCGGTCTATGTAAGACATACTAGAATACAGCTGCATCCGTTTAGACTGGAAGCTGACCTACTTGGGAAAAGGCTAGGCAGATGATGAATACAATTCGATCACAGAACATTCCACGCCAAAGTTCAAGCCCAAGAAACTTTAAACTTGCACCACAAACTCTAAGGCTTGAGCGAATCTGCAAATCAAATCGCGAGCACGCATGTGCACAGTGCCAGGCGACGCCGGATGTCAACATTACTATGTCGAGGGCTCGTTACATATGTAAGTGATTAACTTAACTATACAAATAGATTACGTGTCACGGGAAAACTTTGAAAGGTAAATTACTTTACTGTTCTTTGTTCCTGATACTATTTCCTGTATGTTAGGAATTTTATTGTATACTGTAAAAAATAACATACTTATTTTGTGTTTTCTACAATAGCTGACATCTCGCCTATGTTTCTCGCAGAGTTAGGTAGAGGTGTATCTATCCTATGCTTAGTACCATACTTTAGTTCAATTTCATTTCAGTCGTTTTCAATTTCACTTGTTTTTTAAATAATTAATCAAGTTACTCCACGGTAACAGTACGGTTTCACCAAAGGACGTTGTACGACTGACGCCGGTGTCACTTTATTAAAACACATATATACCGCGTGGGAAGAGGCACAAGATGCCATAGGAGTCTTCTGTGACCTCTCGAAAGCATTTGATTGCGTAAATCACCAAACATTGCTCTTGAAACTTGAGCATTACGGTTTAGGTAAACTTGCGCTCAGTTTAGTAAGATCGTATTTGAATGATAGACAGCAGCAAGTACAAGTAAATGGTGTAAATTCGATGGGTTTAAAAGTAAAAATGGGTGTACCACAAGGTTCGATATTGGGTCCTTTCCTCTTTTTAGTATATATTAATGACCTACCCCATTTATTTAAAAACCAACCACAAATGGTGTTGTTTGCTGACGATACTTCTTTAATATTTAGGATAAGCAGACGTGCCACAAATCTTGACGACGTAAATAACGCTCTTATGAAGATTCATAAATGGTTTACCGCTAATAATTTAGTATTAAATGGGAAAAAAACTAAGTGCATAAGATTTTCTCTACCAAATGTCAAATGTAGTGACTGTGACATAGTATTGAATCAAGAGAAACTTGAATTTGTCGATGAAACTGTTTTCTTGGGGATCACGCTCGACTCAAGGCTACAATGGGGTCCTCATTTAACATCTCTTGCAGGACGGCTGAGTTCAGCAGCATATGCTGTCAGAAAAATTCGTCAATTTACTGATGTAGATACCGCGAGGATAGTGTATTTTAGTTATTTTCATAGTATTATGTCATACGGTATTTTACTATGGGGACGGGCTGCGGACATCGAGTCTATATTTATTCTGCAGAAAAGAGCTATCAGAGCCATATATAATCTACGTAGGCGCGATTCTCTAAGAGAACTGTTTAAGGAAATTAACATCATGACGGTACCTTGTCAATACATCTATGAAAACATCATGTACGTTAGGAAAAATCTGCATTTATTTAGTAGAAGAGGTGACCGGCACCACTATAATACTAGAAACAGGGACCAACTAGTTCAGCCAGGTTTCAGGTTAGCTAAAGTAGACTCATCTTTCATGGGGTATTGTTTAAAATGTTACAATAAAATACCTCCCCCCATTCTGCAACTGAATGAAACGAAATTTAAATCTTGCATAAAACGCACACTATGTAGGCAAGCATATTATAAGTTGGGGGATTATATTGATGATAAAAATGCTTGGCTCAATGCTGGTCCTGCTCCACAACCATAGGGGCAATCGGAATCATCTGAATTACAAAGTGAAGTTATTGTGAAAGCTGCAGAAGATTGTAAAAATATATTTGCATTGTATAGATTCAATCTCTTAGTATTATATAATTGCATAGCACATGTGTGAGTACTATGTACTGTAAAGCCACCACTTAATGAGTACCTACATCTTTCATTGACGCGAAATTACCCTGGTGGTTGAGTGAATGTCATGCTCACTTAAATGTCACGCTGATGGTGGCGGGTGTGTCGGGTCGTTTAGTTCCCTTCAAAATGGTTGAGTTGAATGATGGCTGATACATGCGTCATGTTCGTGAACGGGCGCTGTCAGTTGTGACTGGTCATCTCTTAGCTGCCACGGTTTATTTTAATTACTTTAATTTTAATTACTGATTTAATCTTTTACTCTGGACGCTCTTAACTTGCCCGTATTTCTACATTGTTCTCACATATTTGTAATTCTTAACATGAATGATGTAACCAAGATTTTGTAACATATTTTGATTTAAAAGAGTGTCCATGGAGTTTCTTGCCCGTTCTTCTCCATAGAGATCTACGCTACGGAATGGGCAACTACAGTACTTTCATAAGTTATTATGCCTTGTGACTGGGACTGTAGCTTCGCGTTTTATTTTGTTTTTTTTTGACTTTCAAAAGTGCCTGTAATGGTCTAATTGAAATAAATGCTTTGACTTTGACTTTGACTTTGACCACCACAACCAACTGCTCGACAAAAGCAAAATTAACAACAAATTAAATTGTTGTCTCAGAAAACACCAATAAACCAATGATAAAACTACCATATCGGTATCATGTTCCAAAAGCTAGTTTTGTCACAATATTTCCAAAAGCTTTATTACTCAAAATCTATAGAATTATTCTCCTGTTTTGGACTAGTAGTCAATAATAGCCAGCCTATTATTTCTTGATAAAATTAACATAGTATCAACATTCTTTGAATACAAACGGAAACAATTAATTGACAATTATTATCTACTTTAGTAAACAATTTACCCAAGATGGCGACTATTGTATAGTTCCAATGTTAGTATACAGGTTTAAAATAGACAATCAAAGCTCTAAAGTATTTTAATTTCACGCCATTACCACCTTTTGTGCGAAGTTACTTGCATACCAAATAATGCCGATTGAAAAAAGAGGAATCGGCGAACTTGGTTTTAAGTTTAACAAATAAATTGCAGAGACAAATTATTATTAAGAGAAAAAAATATCGTTTTAGGTTGTGACAGCATAAAATTATTTGTGAAATTAATATTTTATACTCACTGTTTTCTAAATTAGCTAGTGTTTTGCATTCTCGTCAAATTCAAGGAGGTAACTATGCTAATGATTCTCGTCCCGAATCAATTATAAAATGGGTAGTTATTTTTTATTTTTTTTTCTTATTTACGGAAATCGGTAAGTGTGAACCACCCGTGTTTTAAACGAAGACCGTCTGGTTCTCTCCCTATAACCTCGCTTACATTTATACAAACAATCTCAAACGTTTAATCAATAAATTCTTATTCCCTAAACCACGTTAAGGGGGTTATTCTGAAATATTGACAAACTTAAACAACCAAAAAAATCAGCGTTTATTAATAATTAACTAGGTACCGTAATTTTAATTGCTTATGTATGTCTTTTGTGACCACCTCCTGAAATTTGACGAGAATGCAAAACAACACCTTGTATAGTAAGTGAGCTCCTAGAAATATAAACTTCAAGTGCGCTGGAATTTTTAAAACCATGTTAATGTCGCACGAATTCAACGATTTGAAATATGGCATTTTGGGTTTTTTTTTGCCGAACAATTTGTATCAACGATAGATATGAAAAAGTCTTAATGTAAAGTAAAAAATTCTAATAATTCTAAAATTATAACAATTTTAGAATTATTAGAGTTTACACGAGAGTTTACACGATGTTTACTTCGCGCGTTCATGTTGAGCTCACTGGGTAAGCATTAAGGCGGAAACACACTTACGGGTCGTGGCGTGTCGTGGCGCGCCAGGAGGCCTACTCTCGGCAACGAACGAAAATTAAACGTAGTTACGTTTGTGACCCTACTCTATATAATTTGCGGACGCACACAAGAACATTCAATACATTCGTTCACGTTAATTGTCTGTGAATTCGAACTTCTTGTGTGCGTCCTCAAATTATATAGAGTAGGGTCACAAACGTAACTACGTTTGATTTTCGTTAGTTGCCGAAGTTACGTTTCGGAGAAAGAGAGTAGGCCTCCAGAAGCATATCGGTTTCATACATTTTGGCGTGTCGTGTCTCAACGATACGCCATGCAAATATGTCCCTAACCATATTAAATTAATGAAACCGATATGCTTCTGGCGCGTAACGACACGTCACGACACGTAAGTATGTTTCCGCCTTTATACTATATTTTCAATTACTGTCCACATGCTGAAAATTTTAGTTATTTAGAACAATGTAAACAATTCATCGACGAAATTCCTAACATTACCTATACAACATTAAAAGAACGTGGCCATTCACCAATCAATTACAACATAACCTAATCACAATATTAAATTGACTATACACACCGCAATTCCCGGCCGTAAATCTAAGTTTACACGGCAGTTATTCGTAAAATCAACACACACAGATTCTGCGTCCCCTGTAACTAGCTAACACCTTGTTATATTCGAAACAGCCAATAATCACTGAACTCGTCACGAACTTGGCTCTTATAACAATAATATCCATATTTCGTTGCGAATAAGGGAATAACGTGAACCGAGACGAGAATTAGGATGGGGCTCGGAAAAAGGCGATAGGGAAGAAATAGGGATATCAATATTTTGTGGCCTGTTCTAAAGAATGTATTTGAAGATTTCACACTAGTTTATTCCATTTTTATGAATGCACCCAACCAAGGCCCGAAGCCGTTGCTTTAAACTTTGCTTATTGGATAATTTCGCCACGGTATTAAGTTAAACATAGATAATAAGAAGGCGAAAAGAAAAGAAAAAAAAGGATTGTGTGGTTTTATGAAACCACGGGAAAAGTGAAACTTTTTTTCACACTATAGACATTTAACTAAAAATTTTTGGAATAATATTCCATTAAGGGTATAAAACGTATAAAACGCGGAGTAGGGGTAAAGTGAAAGGCGCTCTGCCGAGCGCCTTTCACCGCTTACTCCGCGGCCGAGCGTCACGCGACATGAAACACACAGACGAAAAAGTTTGAGACGATGTAATAAAAGTTTCACTTTAAAAACTTAGATATGACCAATTTTTTTTATACTTGAAGCTTTCGTCTTGGACACGTCATTAGTTGGGTAACGGTAATGAATTGGTAATGATAAAATATAATCTAATGATGATGATGGTGTAACACCTCGACTAAATTGCAGTATCACAAGAAAATCATAACTTAAAAATAAAAATCTGATTCTTCATAGAATAGAACACGCATAGATCTACAACGCACTTATTTCATCCACAGTAACTTAATCGTTTATATAACACCTGACTCCTTAAATTACTATTCACAAGCCCAGTAATAGCATCATTGAGGAAACATGAATATGCCTAAGATTACATAGAATCCGCATCGGTCTTTAGGCCTTTAAAATTATGTAACTATTTCTTAGAAAGGCCTTATATTTAGCGTTACCTAACCGAGTCCTGGGTTTATTTATGTCATTGTTAACTGAATTAATGTTTTCTCAGCTCGCTGTCAGGTTGCTGAATAAATCTTCTAAACATTTGGGTAATTCGAAATTGTTTGGATTGATTTATAGGGTAATTAATGTTGAGTTTCTTGCTGTTATTGGTTCGTTCATATCGATGTAGGACTGATATGATATGTATAGATAGGAAATTGTTAGTAGGAATACTTATAATGAATGGTGAAAGTTTGAGATTCAATTTGCTGGCTGAAAGCAATTGACGTATCCAATATCCTCCTGCTTATACTTTGATGAAATAATGTTTTAGTTTAATGACCAAGTTCAAAACTACACACATTTCAGACATGTTGCGTAAAACAAAACACAAGTCCAGTTATCAGATAGAAAATTAGAAGAAAGTATTACGTGCGATCGCACATCAGTAGCAAAATTTTTGGTCATAAGCTGAACTAGCAAAATACGGAGTTTAATATTACAATAAAAGGCAATATATAGGTTTTTTACCAGTTACTCCAACTTTTTTGAAGTGAAACTCCTTACGCGACTTCCAACAAGTTTAACGCTATTATGGAGGGAGAATATTTTCTATAACTCACTAAGAGATGGCAGAATTACAAGGTTTGTGACTTCGTAGTTCTACTAGGTACGCAAGATGGCGTGCAAACAGTCATGTATCGACTCTTCGGTGTGACCAGCCTTCCTCAATTTCCATGAGTAGAATAACCTCGATAAACTTATGTAATAATTATGTAAAAAAAAAAAACAAGAAAACAACAAAATATTATTTAGAAGCTCAATAAAATAACGAGAGCGAATGCGTGGCACTCGAACGCATGCGTGTAGAATTACAAAGTTTCACTTCTTCCGCGTGGAGGGACTCAACGCACTGATTTTTTATCTAAATTCTCTCACACCAACAGTTCATCGTTCTATGTTCCGCATTCTCAAACCCCACCACTTGTGGGACCACCACTTAACCCTAAAAAGCTCGACACCTATCCCGCTCACTTCCTAGCCACGCACTAAAACTTTGTCGGCGCTCACGATTATCATACAATGCCCACTTGCGATGCAGCCGTGTTGACAGATACGCGTTTCCTGTAACCGAAATGGGCGGCGGCCATTTTGTTCTGCGTTCGCGAAACGAAATGGTGGACGAGGTGAGACTAGAAGTCGGGTGTTTTTAGCTTGTTGGATATGGTTTATTGTTTGTGAGGTGAGGAGGATTGATGATGCATAGAGAATGATGTTAATTTGATTTGATGAGTAAACTGTTAATGTGTAGGAGACAGTACTGTGATGCCTGATGGCAACTAGCTTGATAGTAGAATAGAAAATAATTATTAATTATCATTTCAGAAATTAATTAATTTTGAGTTGTGAGTAGTGTAAAGTTTGATCTTCACGGCTTGTTTGTATGTCCTTTTTTCGCGATGGGTTTGCTCTTGACTTTTGTCTAGGTCAGAGATGACACTCGACGAAGGAACGACTTTTGCCAAAATCAAATATTTTCAATAACCCAGCTTCTGAATAGAACCCTTATTTCCACCTATTTCCGCGTTAGGTACTAACATTATAAACACCAGCTTAAAGCTTGACAAGGATCTATTGGCACGTAGCTAGCGCCACTATATTTACCAACAGCTCCCCCTGTCAACGTCATACGACCACCAAAAGAACCATACAGATACCCACTTTTATTTATAAAAACCGATCCTATCCCTAGGAAGACATTTAAACTTTCTTCATCTTACTCGCATGAAGTGTCATCCGTAGCAAAGAGATGTAGCGTGAAGCTAGGTAAGTCCGCGCTTATTATGATGAAATATCAAGATATATTCATATGACATGGCGTCGCACGTGACGCATGCGCATCGTGACTTCGTTACGTCATTCTAGGGTTGCTAGCCTATCTAGTTTTTTTTTTTTACATTTATCGGTAGAAAAGAGAAAAGCACTAATTTGTAGTTTTTAAAGTGAAACTTTTATTACATCGTCTCAAACTTTTTCGTCTGTGTGTTGCATGTCGCGTGACGCCCGGCCGCGGAGTAGGGATAAAGTGAAATCTCCCTACTAAAAATTACTACTAAAAATACCCATACTAAAAAAAAATAGTTAAATGTCTATAGTGTGAAAAAAAGTTTCACTTTTACCGTGGTTTCATAAAACCAAACAATCCTTTTTTTTTGTGGTTATCACTACTTTTAGGTATGTTTGTGAAAAAGATTTTTTTATTTTTTAACAGTGCCTCGTTTTTAGCACAGCTTTTCAGTTAAACAGAAAAAATGTGTCAGGTTGAACTTCATAATTATTACACTTTTTATTTTTTTTATTTGACCCATTTTTGGTTCTGAATAAAGATATATTATATTAAAGAATAAAGATTAGTATACGAAAAATGTCAATGATGATTGATGGTCAACAGACTTGATAATAAGCTAACCACTAGCTTATTATCAAGTCTGTTGACCATCCACTAGCTAAACTAACCACTGTACGACAGAAGTTTAATGCCGGAATTGACATTCTAACTTATCTTACAACTTAAAGATTTAACTTATCTATCTTTCCTTTACGTTTAACTACCAAGATTTAATTGAAAACGACTCTTCGTCCAATACAAACTTAATAATACTTAAACGCCAACAACAATCGAAGCATGCCAATATCTAACAACCATTAACCAACCAGTCGAGGTACAGACGAGCAAACCAACTTACCTGAAACTGTAAAATTTTCCCAATCAACCTTAAGCCGTATTCTTTAACGATAAGATTGAAAATCTATTTAAGAAGTTAGTCAGATTGTTCGAGCTTTATGTGCTGGCGTCTCCATCACAGAAGCATTTCACAACACAGCCCTAACACTACCTTACTGCACACAATTTGATATGGCTCATTAAGTAAACCAGGCGGCAAGCCGCGAATAGTCTAGCATTGTTCATTTTATTAATACTCACTGAATTATGAAACAATACACACCTTATGGGGAAATAATCAGTAACATCACGGCTGTTAGTTTACAATAGGATAGACAGAAGTGTCCGGCAATTCGAAGATATTGTGGTTATGACAGCATTGAGGATTATGGCTGCAGATTATGACACGTTCTTTCTCATAGAGATTTTCAAAGATAGAACATGGCCTGTGTTCTAAACCTTTTTGGTTTTGTGGATGCCGTCTCGCAGTTCAACCTAGTAGGTTGTCGTCTGCTTATCTGGACTATACTGTGGGTGCCTTGAGTGTAAGGCCTCCAGCCAAGGCATAAAAACTACTTACAAACTAAGCGACTACACACTAAGGGCACCCTGTGGGGTACAAGCCTCGGCTTAGCGCGTCGCTGGGGGAGGACAGCATGGGGACAGGCTGGATCTGAATAACCCTAGAAAGATAACCTACGCCCCACAGGCGCACGCGAAAACAATATATCGCCATCGTTTTTTATTCCGTGCATGTATCAACTTATGCTTTTCAACCAACTCGGACGTTGGTCTAATGCGGTAAATACAATACTTTAGTAGCCATGAAGAGTTTAAGCGCTCGAGAGGCGAGCACAAGAATGACGTTTGTCATGAACAAATGATGTCTATAAACCTATTTAGTATGATGATGATTATTATTTTCAGACTGATTGTATTAAAAATGACTAGATAGTAAGAAAAAACTGTTGATTTTTATAATAATTTCGGAGAATTAGTCCCATAACCAGAAAAACTGATGTTTTTTTTTTTAGAGGTCTACTCATTTAGTAATAAATAACTTTTAATAGCATTGAGTGTAATATAATCGTATTTTTATTTTAACTCTAATAGTAAACCTTTAAATCGATGAAGTTATCAAAAAATCTACCTCACTTATTTTCTGAAATTGGCGCATTTGAAAATCTTGGCGCTTTTGAAGCGCATGGTTATCTTTTATGTAACTCGCAGTATGGTTATCTATCTAGGGATAATATCATTATTGTGTTCTAAGCTTTGAAAATCTCTCTTTAAAGCTTTGTAGGCCGATTGTATCGAAAAAGTGTTGCTCAGGAAAGTTTCAATTACGTTGCATTATTCCATATAGCGCACTCGTGAACAGTTGGTCTTTGTATCAACTTGCGGATTGGAAATTTTTATTTGGCATTAAAAGTTTGAGAAAATTGGTTACATAATAAATCAGTCTAGAATTTCCTCAACATCATGCTTATATTTATTAATTGATTTATTTAGCTATGATTCTCTGTACGTGTTAAACTTCAAAAACTATTTGAAAAGGCATCCAGTACATTCCTCTCAAAGATTACTTCGTGCCACCTTATACCGACTAAGATTTTTTCATGCCGAACAAAAAGAATCCACCTCAAAAATTATAAGTACCGAATAAAACAAAAAGTAGTTTTGAATCATCGAAACTCAACATTCAACATTTGATTACACGAAATCTCTGGTGATTGCAATACTTATAATATCGTCAAAAGGAGTTTTGGACGTGAGAGGCTTTTTTGTTTTTGATGCGGTTCCAATTGTTATGTCTGTTTGTACGTTTTGTCATTATACCTTTGAAATGTTTGCGTAATATTGCTGTTGATGCTATATTGTTTTTACATTGCCATTTGCCAGTGTTCATTTAAGCAACTCGTGACTAAATAATAACGGCCGCACGGGTCAATCTTTAAGATTAAGCCGTGCTGGCCGAGGTTGGTCCGTGGATGGCTGACCATAATTACCTACCGAGTTTCCTCCGTGCCTCGGAAAGCACGTTAAGCCATTGGTCCCGGCCGTCATTTGTAGATCTTTGACAGTCGTTACGAGTAGTCAGAAGCCAAAAAGTCTGACATCCAGTCTTGCCAAGGAGTATCGTATTACCCAGTTACTGGATTGTGGAGGTCAGATAGGCAATCACTTCATGTAAAATACTGGTACTCAGCTGAATCCTGTAAGACTGGAAGCCGACCCCAAGACAGTTTGGGAAAAGGCTATAGGCAGATGATGATTTGCCAGTGTTCATTTGCTATGGTAACATAACATATCTTCACGCACGTGGCCGCAGAAGGGCAAGGCAAAGTTGTATAGTACACCAATAGGGGTCCCAATAGGGGAGAATTCACTGCCATCAATCCAGACTCAAAGCTACACTGAGAAAAATCTGATGGACAAACATAAAGACACTTTATCCGACACAAGAATCGAACCCATTACATCATGTTCGCGCTTGTGACCTTTACACCAACGAAGCAGTTGTTTGGTAAGACAGTACCTATCCATACTCATATTATAAATGCTATAAATGCGAAAGTCACTCTGTTTGTTTGTTTGTTTGTTACCTTTTCACGACTAAACGGCTGATCGGATCTTATTGAAATTTGGCAAGAAGATAGATTTCATCCTGTAGAAGGACATAGACTACATATATATCATCACGCTACGACCAATAGGAGCGGAGCAGCAATGAAAAATGTTGCGAAAACGGGGAAACTGTGACGCAGATGAAGTTGCGCGGGACAGCTAGTATGTTATAAGTCTAAAACTCTAAAGAAACATAGGCCCTTTATAGATGCTTTTATACAAGGTGTTGTTTTGCATCCTCGTCAAAATTCAAGAGATTTTCACAAAAGACATGAATAAACAATTTAAATTACGGCACCTAGTTAATTATTAATAAACGCTGATTTTTTTGGTTGCTAAGTTTGTCAGTATTTCAGAATAACCCCCTTAACGTGATTTAGGGAATAAGAAATGATCGAATAAACATTTGAGATTGTTTGTATGTGTGAAAGCACGGTAATAGGGCGAGGATGACGGACAGACAGACGGGCCGCTTTTAAAACACAAGCGGTTTACACTTGCCGATTTAAAAAAGAAAAAAAAAATACTTACCCATTTTATTACTTATTCGGGTCGAGATCATTAGCATACTTACCTCCTTAAATTTGACGAGGATGAAAAACAACACCTTGTATTTAGAAACCTAACTTCTAACGTTTCAAAGGAAGGTTACAACTAAGTCGCGGGAAACAGCCAGTATTTCATTCATATAGGAATTTCCTGTGCAATAAAATATTCCATACGTTATGGGATATCACGGTGCCTATGGGAATCGTGAAGATCGGGCTGAATCGTGACCACTGATGGACAATATGTGGGTATATTGCGATAAGTAGGTAGTTATTTAGAATCTAATAGTTATCTATTGGATGGTAGATAGGTACTTAAAGAAGGCTAGCACTTATGTTTTTTTTTAAATCTTCAATATTAAGCAAACTCTACAATGTTGAGTATGTGGTCTTGAGTTCAATTCCCGGGTTCGGCAAATTGTTATTGAGTTTTTCCATTAACTTACTAACTAACCCTATGGACTCCAGTCTGTTTTTTTTAAATTCTAATCTATCAAGAATTTGTCAGTAGCAGCCACGGAGTCTGCGGAGCCCGGTTGATAGCAATAGGGTCACCCCCTATGTAGGCGCAATAATGAGTACACCTCTGCCCAACCCTTCGGGGATTACAGGCGTGATGTTAACTAAGAAGAATAAAAATATTTTCAGGTTCATTGAAACATGGAACACATGTGGTCTTAAGAATATGATTTTGATCTACATCTCTCGCCATGGACTGGCATAAACATATTTTAAGCCCAAAGAACTGGACAAAACTAATGATCAATTGGTCGACATAAGCCTTGAATCAAAAGTACTTAAAAATAAGTAAATGAGTTACACGATTTTTGTCGCTAATCGTACTTACCGTGTTTGAAATCGGTTCTTAGAATTATCTACATTTATTTACAGAATTTTATAAATTGCTAAACCCTACGTTAAAGCTTGCAACTCAACAATGCCGATAAGATTAGATCTCGACTTTGACTGATCTTAGTTCTAACTTAAATTCTAGTACCTAACTGATATTATGATAATTTAATTGGCCCATAATTAATCAAGTCGCCTTTTGTTATATTACTTGCAACCTGCCATTAGGCCGGCGCCAAATATTTGCGTTTGTATGATAGGATAGCATATAAAAAACTTACTATCACAACTATAAAGAAAATTCCTTCCAACCGGTTCCTGAAGGCCGATCAAAAATGTATCAAAAGCACTGATGTCAATAGGGATGGTGACTCATTTTTTTTTTCTATTTGACTATCAGGTAGAATATTAAAAAGTATTTGACACGTATTTTTTCTTTTTTCACGTAATCGTAAAATTACGGAGATATTTTGAGTTGAAATGGCGCATGACGTCACGGCTCAGTACATTTTATACCTAGTTGTGACGTAGTGAGCCTCCACTCTCCAACTTTAATGCGTTTTAACTAAGTATTTTTTTGTTAACTTGATAAAACAAAAAATACGTATCTAATATTTTTGTATTACCTGATTGACGGACAAAATAGAATTTCGTTTTCTTTACCCAGTCATCATCCCTATTAATGCGGTTTGGTGTCTGAAAATGTCATTAAAAGTCTATTAAATCATTTGACATTATCAACAGATTATTTTCAATAGGCTTTCAGTAACAAGAGGAAAGCCTACCTATCTATTACACAATTTAAGTCCAGATTCAAATAACTCACACTCAACATCACTTCCAAGCAAACGGACTCTAAAACACGGTGAATATTAAAGAGAAACCTCCATAATTTTGAAGGAGAGAGTCCTACAACATTTTACTATCAAGTTATGTTGTACACACGTCAGGTACAAGTTCAGGACAGTGCCCTAC
This sequence comes from Cerastis leucographa, assembly GCA_963082945.1. Taxonomy (NCBI): domain Eukaryota; kingdom Metazoa; phylum Arthropoda; class Insecta; order Lepidoptera; family Noctuidae; genus Cerastis; species Cerastis leucographa. Next base: position 18,539,409 of record OY720357.1, on the reverse strand, counting down.
GGTCGGTTCAGCCGGTGAAATAGTGAAATCATAACTGTGTGGTTCCTGTTAGATCTATGAAATACTTGGTCACCTTGGAGTTGGGACATGTAGATATGGCGTTTTTAAGATGGTATATTGGTTATAATTTATTTTTAATCAGTTGGGGATGTAATATTATGTATAGCAGATGTCTACGTAGGTGATAGAATAAAATACTTATTTGTGTTTATAAAAGGCTGTAAAAATATTATGAATCCCATGGATTGCAAGAATTTCCTCTGGTGGTCTTAAATATTTTTCTGGCTAGGAGAGCCTCAGCATAGAAAATTGACGGATTTAATAAAATATTGAACTCAGTATCTTAACTTTCGTTTTTCTAATTAAACGCCTTCATATGTATATCAATAAATATTCCAAGAGTTTCCAGCCTAGACATATTAGATTAATCAAACATACAAAACGATCATGTCCCTTTACTGAAATTTTCTCTAGTTACCCAGCACCGCAGGGTAGGGGCAGACAGTACAGAAGCAGGCGCTACTGAACTGTCTGCTGGTAGGCTGTCATTTGTAGACCTTTGAAAGTCGTTAATAGTAGTCAGAAACCAAAAGTTTGACATCCAGTCTTACCAAGGGGTATCGTATTACTAAGTTACTGAATTGTGGAGGTCAGTGAGGCAGTCGCTTCATGTAAAATGCTGGTACTCAGCTGCATTTGGTTAGACTGGAAGTCGACCCCAAGATAGTTTGGGAAAAGGCTAGGCTGATGATGATGATGACCCACAGTAAATGAATAATATTTTTGTTTAATATAGTCTCCCTCTCCATCTATCAATGGTATGTTTTTCAAACAAAAATCAGATAAATCTCGTAAAATCTCGCAAGCCTTATCCAGAGCTTCTAAGCACGTCTTATTTCTCCGTACAACAGCTAGACATACATTATCAATAACATACTCTCGTGTACCTGTTTAAACTGCATTGTGAGACAAAATATTAAATTTTCATCTAAACCTTTCCTCCATATATCGTTGGACGACAGGTCCCACGGTGTTTTGCGATCACGACCACATTTTTGCCATAAACAATGGTATTACAATGTTCGTCTGTTTGCGGAAATAATATTAATAGAGATATCTTTTGTATAATATCTATTGTTTTGGAAATAGAGAGAGATGCATCTTTGGTACCTACTTACAACCTAGTGTGTCAATATACTCGCTGATGTTCTGTCTTCTTTTCTTTTAGTGTGTGTTTAGTGCCAACCTGGTGTCAGCTTTTATGCCGCTCATGGGCTTCTGACTTGGTTTCCTAACGATGTTTTTCTTCACCGAAGCAAGTGATGATAATACAATGCGCACGTGATTCTGAAAAATCAGAGATGCATGTCATGGGATCGAACTCGAGACTTATGTCTTGGCAGTTCGACCGTCACCCCACTAGGCTATCACTGCTTCATTGATTGATGTTCATTGTGCATTGCTCGTCTTGAAGTTCTACTTATAGCTTATTTTAAAAATGGAACAATGCTGAATACGATCGCGTTCATTTGTCTCTTAGATTATTTACACAGAAGACAGATGTCATTTTAAAAATGGTTTATTATAATATCACACAATTGGATTGAAAAAAAAGGGTTAATGTATGTTAAATTTTCTGGTGATATTACCCATTACATAGTGCAAATAGACTTGCAAATAATATGAACTAGGTACCGAACTTTACACGAAAAAGTTAAACGAAAGTTTTCCAATAAAAAACCTTCATCTTTCACGACACAACAATCTCTTCTCCATATTTTGTTGCGCACCCAACATTGCATGACAACCACCATATCCGTTGATATGATAATTGAAAGAAATTACAAGCAAGTTCGCGTGTTTATCTAGTGTGGGAAACAATCAACATGGGATCACAATGAAGCACGATTTGGATCAGCCATGATGTATTAATGATAGGCATGACAGGGAGACTAACTTGTGGTAATTTGTGTTCGTATGTGGCACGCCATTTCCTTGGCAACGGAATTAAACGGTACTCGGTATGATTAATTATTTATTAGATAATTAGTTTGATTTGTTAGTAGTCTGGAAGTTTTCGCTTTCTGTGCATTCGTAGGTATTAATTATGCGGTATCGTAAACTGTCAAGTTCCTAACGTTGAAATCCGAAGACGTACTAAGTAGGTATTTTAGATTGGAAATCGCGTTACGGAACTCAAATAGAGTTTCGCAGGTCACCTACTAAGGCTCAGTGAACCTTAGTCTATCGCTAAGGCTATCACCGAATGGCTTCCAAGAACTGGAAAAATTAATGGTGAGTCGTCCGGAGGCAAGATAAGCAGACTAGACGAGGTGAGCTCAGGACCGTGGAGATTGGCACAAGTAAATCTCTTTTCTTGGAACCACTGATGGATATAGGCCTCTCGGCCTTTATCCAGCAGTGGTTGAATTCAGGGTAAGGATAATGATGCTCGTTAACTGCGCGTCAGTTTCCACTGAGGAACGCTACGAAATAAAGGTTATTTTTTAATATGGGCCTGCTGTTGACTGTACCTGGTAATAAGAAAAGGAGGGGAACAATTAATGCAGGCGTCCGGACTTTCCTAAGTTTCTAAGACGTCACTTACGGCGAAAGAAAGCTTCGTGACAAAAAATCGCAATGATCACCGTTTATTTTCAACTAGCTGTACGCGGCATGCGTTGCAATGCACTTTTTCCTACTATCCTACCTACATATCCTACCTACCCAATTACCCTATCCTACCCTACCCTTCGCTACCCTACCTACCTAGCTACCTACCCTACCTACCTACCCACCTACCTACCTATCCTACCCTACTCTACCTACCTACCAACCCTTACCTACCCTAACCTACCTACCTACTCTACCCTACCTACTTACCTACCTACCCTACCCTACCTATTTTATGTCCTTCTCCTGGTTCTAAGCTACCTCCCCACCAATTTTCAGCCAAATCGGTTCAGCCGTTCTTGAGTTATAAATTGTGTAACTAACACGAATTTCTTTTATATACATAGAGGTTCTTTTTATTGTATACGGGTATTTTGCCTGATAAAAAATGTTATTAATTTATTTTATTTGTTAAAAGACAACGAAAAAAACGTAGGAAGCACTTTGAAATTGATTACCAGTTGAGTACATAGGCTCCTATGTCCTATACAATAATAATTGGTACATATTGTAGACCGTGTTTCAGCAGAACCTTTTCGGGTCCATCGGTCATGCAATCTTAAAATGTGGAACAAATACCTACCTAACTACAGGCTGATAATTATTTAACCGAGCCTAGCTTTAAAATAATTATTACAATAATTTCATTTACAACACCATAATTAACCTGTAGATCTTGATACAAGATTCAAATCTCTAAATAATTTATCAGAAAAATCGTAAACCGAGCACGATGGACGAAACCTCCCGAAATAACACCATAAAAATATCAGCCAATAAAACAATCTTCGCTTTATGACGTCACTTATTAACACCATAACGATATTTAAATTAAAAACCGTTCGGACATCTTTGGGGATACGAACATTAACGAAGTGTACTGTCGAGTTCAAAATTTGGAATATTATTATGCTTTTGTATTTTGACTATGGATTTCCCATTTTAGTTTTAGTCCAGAGTTGATAGAAAAATATAAATAAATTCATTGTTATTATTATAATAAGTTGACAATAATTAAAATGGATACGCAAAAATGTGTAGCTGTATAAATCTTAGAGCTTAGTTAAAGTACTTGTACTATTATCTAGTCTGTGGTTAAAGTGACATCTGTCAGCGAAACATCGAAAAGTCAAAAGTTTCTAATATTGACATTAGTTATCGAAAAGCTTCATGTCAATCCTGGTGAAAGTTATTGATAGCAAACGCTTTGAAACCTATTGCCACTTCTATAGGCCCTTTTGGTTCGTATAAGTTTCATTCTATGACTCCATATGTCGTTTAAGTAGGTTAGATCATTCTTCATCATAGATCACACACTGCTATACAAAATTACAGAAGTTCAAGCACATTCATTGGCAAATGCCACTTTACCTCCCAAGTGCCATAAAGTAAATAAATGTTTATTCACAATATTAGTACGATTGCGTATGTAAAACACGCGCTCACTTAACTCTTTTGCAATACGATAACAACGTAAAGGAGATTATTATGACAGCCTACAATAAGGATAAAATATGGCTTTGCTACAACCCTGAAATTGCCATACAAAAGTTCATAACCCTTGAAGTTGTAGCTCACAAGGTTCAAATTCCAATGGCAGGAAGTTTTCGGAAGGCAAGCATAAAGTTGGTAGAATATTGGCGGCATAGGCCAAGTTTGCATGAATGATGCATACTATAAGTTAAAGCTTGCAAAATGACAAGCTAAATAAGCGCATTGTGCTACCGAAGCTGTAGCAAGGATTATTCCAATTAATTGTGATTCGTATCGGAAATTAAAATAGACATTTTTAATATTAAATAAGTAGCTTTGGTGTAGTTACTTAGCATTACTTTAATTGAATGTCAGTCTTCTTGGTAAATGCTTAACGCGTAGTAATCTCTTTGTTATTTTTAGATTTTATTTACTGGAACTGCGTGCACCTTTTTCTGATGATCGATCTTTACCTTTAAATTTTATGGCTAATCTTTATCTTTAAATTTTATGGCTAATCTTTACCTTTAAATTTTATGGCTAAACGAATATTTAGAAAGGGCAATAGTAATCTTGACTGTTATTCACTCGACATTGGCAGAATAGTCGACATCGACTTTAGTTGCCATCAAACAAAAATAGAATAAAATAGAATCTTGACTGTTTGACATAAGTTTGATTTTCAATCAATCTGGATAACATTTCGAAAATAGTTCCTCCTTGTCAAGTTGTCAATCCTGTACGTTAACTTAACTGTTCATTTTCAACATGTGTTGTCCTTGTATACCTTCTTCCAAACAATATGAATCACAGATAAAGATATTTACCTAGATAAAGCAAGAGCACTTACTTCGTGTACCCGACTTAAGCATTTTATGCTTAACGTGGCTACCAGCTAATTTGTATAAAACAACAACGTTACAACTCAAGATCTTCATTCTAAACATTCAAAAGAACAGAAATGCAGTATATTTTATATACCTAGTGACTTTTTTGTAAATGGTGCTTATGACGGCATAGTAGGTAGACAAAAAATGGCACGCTTGATTTTCATTCGGATCGTGATACTTGCGTTATCTAGGTATATCTATATCTGTGGTATTAATCATACTTAGATGTATGAGAGATAAGAACCTTTCATTCGTACAACAGAATAGGGGATCGGACTGGGTAAAGAAAACGACATTCTATTTTGTCCGTCAGACAGGTAATACAAAAATATTAGACACGTATTTTTTGTTTTATCAAAATATCAAAAAATTACTTAGTTAGAACTCATTAAAGTTGGAGAGTGGGGGCTTACTACGTCACAAGTAGCTATAAAACTTACCTACATGTGACGTCATGCGCCATTTCAACTCAATATATCTCCGTAATTTTATGACCACGTGAAAAAAGAAAAAATACGTGTCCAATACTTTTCAATAAACTACCCGACGGACAAAGAAAAAAAAAATGGATTATCCCCTATTATGATGTCATTGTAAAACCTCCGAAAAATATTGAATAGTGCCCAAAGGCACACTGAAAAGAAAACCATTTATGGATGCCATCAAAAAGGAAATAGATGTCTTTTCCTATCCTCCTTTTCTAAATGACACTAAGAACAAAAGGGATGCTAAAGCAATCATCATCTTTTACGCTTTACATATACCCCCGAGGTCATCGGTATACGGCTTTTTATTTACTTAACAACGAACATTGCTGTTAAAAGAGTCGTAACTATAAACAAAGTTACAGAGCTTTTCCGAGAAGATAGGGAACTTTTGTCTAGACAGAACAAAAGTTCACTATGTATGCACATCGACTAAGCAAGATATACAAAACCAGTTTATGCAAGATATACAAAACCAGTTTATGCGAATCTCTCATTGTAAAGCAAATCTATACAAAGCGAGGTCATGTTATACCATAAACGTATATTGCAAAAGCTTACAGTTTATCTAACGTTAGTTTTAGTAATACGGTATTGTTGACACATACCAGAGAACATTTGAAGTTCAGATCAGGTGGCGTACGATGACGTCTTAAAGCATTATTGTTCCATTCTTATTCCAGAGTGAAAAAGAGACGGAGCTATACAGGTCGTCTAGCTCCATCTCTTTCCCACTCTGGAATAGGAATGGAACAATAACGTTTTGAGCGTCATAGTAACCCCCCAGGTGGCCTAACATGACGTCTTAAAACTTTATTGTTTTACTCCTTTTCCAGTGTGGGAAAGAGATGGTGCTAGACATCCTGTATAGCTTCGTCTCTTTCCCACACTGGAATAAGAGTATAAAAATACTGCTTTAAGACGTCATGGCAGGCCAGCAGTAGTAAATACAAAAAAAAATTGAAGAATCTGAAGTTTATAAAGTTCCGAATTTTGTTAATTGACCTTCTTTATTTCAATCTTAAGTTTTTTGTCCTTTTTGGCTGTTAAGATATTATATATGAAAGGTCATCAAACAATGATTCTATAAACTGTTTTAAGAGAATCAAAGCAATAATATTTAGTACGCTAATGATTACCTAATAGTAAAATGTTATGTCTATAGATTTCAATACTTGTGTATTCAACTGTACTACGTTTAACAATCAACTAAGTAGTATCGATATTTTATTTTTTTCTTTTACGTATCACATTACCACAATAAGTTTTTTCTCTTTACAGAAAAAAACTATTGCGTTTATCTCCAACTATAATAGCATCACGCATTGACAACGGCTGCATCGATAACCACCGATTACATTATACATAATCACACTAACCACGGTCAATTGTCTCGAAAAATCTTAAGGAAAACATATAAAAACCAATTTGAGGCTTCGGAAAAAAAATGAAGAAAAATTCATTTATTTCTTACGATTGTAAGATTACTGTACCGACGTACCACGGTTTCCGCCACTATAACAACCTCTAGAGCCTTTCAACACCATCTGAAACCAACCAACACTGTGTCCAAAACCCAGAAGAAAACTCTCTCACTTCCGACGCCCAAGAGACACAGTGCTCATAAATGGAATACCACCTAATGATAGTCCGGGTTGCGGTTAGACCATTATTAATTCTATCTCGCTCGCACTCGAATAACGGTCGTAAATTAAAGTGAGAGGGGTAATCAGAGATCCGAGGCTACGTGATCTCCATTACAGTCTGCTGATGCGTTTTGGATTCTTTTGTTCGTTTTTTTTTCTGGTTTTTAGATTAGCTATACGTGGTTATGCGAGATTACAACGCCTGGAAGCAATTGTTTTATATTTTTGGGGGATATGCTAGACGTGTTTTTCCGTGAGAAACAATGAACTTATTACGAATTTTAACAATGTATATTTTGAGTTATTTTGGATGGTACACGTCAATCTTGGATGCTGTATTATTTATTATCTTTGACGAACTCATGGAATATTCAATCGAAAGAATTAAGTACCAGCGCATGCTAAAAGAATTTGCAACCAAGAAGTCATATACGTTTTTTTAGCACGGTACAACTGCCGCTGAAAGCAAAAGGCCCGCTTTTACTTAAGGGCGCACCGAGGAAACGATACGTAATTTCGAAATAATTCCGTTCGTAAGATCCCTTGCTGCATCATTATTACATAACTTTTAGTTATGAAATTAATTTGTAAGATATTCAAGGATTTATTCTATAAATCATACACTTTAGAAACACGATTATTTATAGTTTTCTCGATAAAAAATAATGCCAAAGTAATCTCTAAAAAAGAAAATAAATCCTCAGTACGGCGTAAAACCTTCACGGAAGGTCATTAGCTTTTAAACAATAACAAAACTACATGTTTTCTATAACGTATACATTTTAGATTTTCAAAATGTGTATTGGTTTTAATAATATGAAGGAAATACCTAAATTAGCGCGCGTTCCGTCCATTATAACTAGAGCCGCCACTCTTCCCGGAGCGTCGCGCGCGTCTGTCTTACGCACACATACACGGAGCGCATAGATACCTACCGCCAGAAGCTCGGTGCGCTCTTAATGTGTAAAATATCTTAACAAAAAGATGCAATTAGTAATTGCTCATTAATTCACAATCACTTTTCCTCAACTCAGCCCATTTTACAGACTTCAAAACCAATTTCCTAAACTCTGTATTTAATTCAAAGCAATTCTTGAGGACCATCCAAGAATATAAGCTCAATCCTTTGATTAGTCCATTAAGCAAAAAACAGTTCTAAACACTGCCTCGTTAGTCCGGTGTTCGCAACCACGATTGCTGAGGTTCTGGGTTCGAATCCCAGATAGGGCAAAGTGTTATTGGGTTTGTCTTTCAGGAATTTCTCAGAAGCAGCCATGGATTCTGGATTTGTGGCCGGTTGATGGCAACAGGCTCGCCCCCTATTGAACGGGACTTAAACATCATTATCATCTCATCTGCCTTGCATTTTCCCAAACTATCTTGGGGTCGGCTTCCAGTCTAGCCGGATGCAGCTGAGTACCAGTATTTTACATGAAGCGACTGCCTATCTGACCTCCACAACCCAGTAACTGGGTAATACGATACCCCTTGGTAAGACTGGATGTCAGACTTTTTAGCTTCTGACTACTCGTAACGACTGTCAAAGATGTACAAATGACAGCCGGGACCAACGGCTTAACGTGCTTTCCGGGGCACGGAGGAAACTCGGTATGAAATTATGGTCACCCATCCACGGCAAGCACGGCTTAACCTTAAAGATCGACCCGTGCGGCTGTCTTTATTTAGCCACGAGCTCTTCCATTGAACGGGTTTTAAACATAACTGGCGAAAATTTGGTGCACTATTAGCTACACCTCTGCTTAAATCTTCGCGAACAAGAGGCGTGGTGATATGTTATGTAAGCAAAAATGTTACCATTAGTACAAAAGCTACTAGCTATTGAAGTTACACCTGGTTCTCCACCGGTAGCCCTTGACACTCATAGCCGCTTATAGAACAGGTAACACCTACAATCCGAGCTAGATAAGTGGCCTATCTGAGCTAACAAACAGCGACAAAGTAGCCACAGGATTTGAATATCGTTGTGAAATAAATGATTGACTTGCTTAGCGAGATTTATTTTATTTGGTTTGGGATAAATTTGGGCATTTTGTTAATGTTCTAGTTAGAACAGCTCTTAATTCGATGCACTAGACGATGCATTAAGCTACTGTCTGATTGTAACAGCATGATCTGCTTCAGATATTCCCAATGCTAGGACACAGGCCTCCTCTCCATGAGAGGGATCGGAATACAATCCACCACGCGGGCTCAATTTTTTTTGAATTTCGTAAAATGAAGGGGCGCAAATGTTTTCGTATTTCCAAAAAAAGGATGGCATAAATATTTTCGAATTTTTCGGTTCGGAACATACCGATTCCAAGACGTTATTTTAATAGATAAGAAGCTATCATGTTTTCCAGGACCTTGTGACCAAAACAGACTGAAAAGGTAGTTCTAACCTTGCTTACCTTCAATAGGTAATAATATTATTCGCCAGTAAGCAACTAACCCACATTACAGAAACGTCTAGACTTTAAGCTAAAATGTCTTTAGCCATAATAGAACAATGCCTAATATCAATATAACATCCTTGAACCGTCGGGAAGACCCATGTGAGTCAATTACAATTCTAGCCAACGACTTGAAATACCATAAGACGGGTCTATAGAATACTAATAAGTACCTGATTATTTTGACTATCATGTAACTACTGCATGTTCAAACGCGTTTTGTGATGGGATTCCCAAAAGTTTTGAAGGTATTCTTAAGATTATTCTCCTTGTAGATATGTTGTAAGCGAAAGCTGAGGGCTGCCACAAAATGATATTGTATCAGCATTATCGATGATGGATGAAGTCAGAAAATTGAATTCAAAGGAATTGAATTGAAATAAGTTACCCAAAAGTTTAAGTACCTAATGTAATCTTTCAATGCGTTTCAACAGGAAACGATTGCCTCACACTAGGGTATTTCTCCAGTGTCGTGGGTGCGTTTACAAACATTTAAACTCACATACACAACTAACTGCCATACATTTGTTTACGTGCAGGAATCTAACCCGCAACACACAGCACAGCGCAGCAGCGAGTCGCGCATCCACAGCGCCCTCCTTCCTCCCCCATTGAAGATACCAAAACACAGATAGACAACGGTGATTTTGAAAGAACAAAAGCTAAAAATTAATGAGAATCTATTTTCAAATATGACAGTTTATCTTCCATCCTATTTGCCAATATATAGGCTACTCTTTTTAACAGTAAATGCCATAAAACAGTTTGTGCAATGAAGAGATCCAAAGCAGTTCTGATAAATATTCATTCAAAACTACTATGTATTTGATTTACAGTTTCTTATAAATCCTAACAAAACTGTCGTTTTGTAACCAATGACTATAAACCCGGTCATTCTATTGGAATAACGAAGTTGTACTAGGCTAGGCTACTACGGCTTTAAATCTTCAATATTGAGTAAGTGAAACGTCTTAGGGATTAAGATTTAAGATCACTTGAATGTCATATCAGAATTAGATCAAGATATAGTAATCACAACAAATAGAGTTAAAAATGACATTCACAGCGAAAAAAGATGATAGAACACCAAAACTATTATGTCAATCCTGTTGGGAATCGTTGTGGAAGCACGAAATACTTGTACCACGTTTCACCCCTATGTCCTGAAGGTTTAAAATTGGTCGACCGTCACGCCATCGCCAGTGAGCTCGATAGTATCCAATGAAGAGAAGGACCAACAGGATACTACTAAAATTGAAGGACAAGTTGTAACTTCTATCTACTCTCCGACACGTAACAGGATATACAAACCCGAAATCACTCAGGATGCCCAGGGTTACCCAACAGGTTAAGGTTACCACAATTTACTGTTAATCGCAACCATTGGCATCCGACCACACCCGTCTGATATGAAATACTATGTTCGATCAATTGCGATGCGCGAATGCAACGCTCATAAAGCTTGGTGCACATCGAAGATTTTATAACCTGAAGCAAAAAATTGATTTTGTAAATAAGCTTTTGGAATAATTTACTATGTAACTCTATTTAGCTAATTAGAAAATAACATTATTTTTTTATCTTAGAAACCTAACAATTTTACTTAACTTCAAAGCTGTAACGTCTGATGGTCTCTTGGCATCCGGTATGAGAGACGCCCTTAAATTGCTTTTGAAAAATTTATTAGTCTGTTCAGTCTTTTGTTCTTGTAATTATTTTCATAATGATCTAACTTCATTTCCTTATAAAGCAATAATTTATGCAAGTTTTCTATTAGAAGAATAGATACAAACATTTTTAGATCAGCCTCTCATCTCCCAAATAAAAAGGTTTTTAACCCACCAACACAATTTTAACCTAGTTTTTATTACCTTCCTAAATGGTAGGAGAGGACGGAGGCCTTATCCTTGCAGAGGGACAAAGAGGCAAATAATAATAATACCAACACAATCCTACCTCTTACCACACCCGAAAAACAGCCCGACTCCTCATAAACAGCAACATAAAAAAATCATAACTGAACTTCTCTACTTCATGTGCAATTCGCTTTAATTAAAAGGGGGTGGGGTTATTAAAATAATTACGCGCCGCCCCTTGTCCAATGAACAGGCGCGGCGGTAGGACTACCCAATTAGGAGAGGAGACATGCCTGGATCATGTGCAGGCGCACGACATGGTTTTTGCGCGGTAAAACATGGCGCTGATGACGTAACGGACCGAAAGCCTCCGAAAGTTGCCGAAGTGTTTTTGGGAATTGCGACGAATTACGAAAATTCTTTTTTTTTGTCGTGTAAGAATTTGTGATACATTAGCGCTGTGAGTGGGATGATATTGTTGAGAAAAGGTTGGGGAATATGATGTTAAAGGAATTTGGATTGTATGATATTAAAAAAATATGGCGTGAGGTGTAAGAATACCTATGTTGGACTAGATAAAATGTATACTGTAGCTTCGCGTTTTATTTTGTTTTTTTTTGACTTTCAAAAGTGCCTGTAATGGTCTAATTGAAATAAATGCTTTGACTTTGACTTTGACTTTGACTTTAAGCACAATCTTGTTAAAAGTTTTTGCAAAACATTTTAAAAGCTATCGGATGAGTCCTCTGCTCAGTCCACCCAATTTTAAGCATGAGTTAATTATAAGACTTTCTGAAGAAATGCTGTGATGGTGAAGACAATATTCGTAACTCAAAATGAAAATAATTTTAGTTAAAAATAGACTTAATTAAATAGTCGCATACGTTGATCAATGACCCATCGTAGTCCCGCATCCAGATTTATCTTTCGAAAATACATTTTCTCTATTTTTAATGAAAAAGAAACCCTGCAACTTCGAAAAACAACAAAAGCTTGTCTGATTACTTATAAATATTAAATATGAGCAAGTTCGGTTACATAGCATTGAGTTTCAGTGGTTTGCGGTGTTCAACGTCAACTCCGCTCCACTTGCTTCACAGTCACTCTTGTAACAAAGACTTAAGGTTTATTTTGCCTTGTTTTTGGTTACTGGGTAGTTGAATTTAAGTTTGTTTTTAAGTGTCGGCGCAGATATTGTCTTTCTTGAAGGGAATATGCATTGACATGTAAGTTTTGTAGGTGTGCTCGTAAGCGTAAGCCCTTGTGTTATTTTCTTAAAATACCTAGGTTAAGAATGTTGCGACATTAGGAAGGTTGTTGGATTATAAAATTTTTACAAAGACAAAGGGTCAAACGGGACCCTATTACTGAGACTTCGCTGTCCGTCCGTCTGTCACCAGGCTGTATCTCATAAACTGTGATAGTTAGCCAGTTGAAAATTCTACAGATTATGTATTTTTGTTGCCGTTATAACAACAAATAATAAAAACAGAATAAAATAAATATTAAAGGGGGCTTCCATACAAAAAAGTGATTTTTTTGTTCGTTTTTATAAATAATGGTACGGAACCCTTCGTGCGTGAGTCCGACTCGCACTTGGCGGGTTTTTAGGAATAAGTTAGTGCTTTGGATGAGTCGACAAAAGACTTAAACTTGGGCCAGGCAATCATTATATTCTGTCAGACGTTGGTGTTATATGATTGCAGTTGTTTTTAAATTATTTAACTAAAATAGTACTAACTCTTACTACAGTGTTAGAACACTGTTTTAAGCTTTCACGGTTTATAACTAAACTTATGTTGTCATTTATGGAATATATTCCGTGGTTTTCAATTATTGTGAGCTCCGGATATTTCGAGGCTGTTGCACAAGCGCCATGATCGCGATCAGTGTAAGTTCGCGATAGTTCTGTCTTGAGCTTCTATCAAACCGATCGATGAAAGGTGTATTTTAATACAACACGCGTAAGCACTGTACCAGAACGGAATCATCTGAATTCATTTTTACTAGTTTAACCTGATCCAGCGATGACGTTATGAATCTTATAAAAGTGCGTTATAGTGTAGAATTTCCTGCTTTTGTTAGAGGACTCAATATCAAGGCACCTACTCAGAAGGGGGATTTAAAAACAGAGGGTTTCATAGAAATAATAGTGAACGCCTTGAGTCGAGATGATGGCTTAACTTCGTGTGTGATGAGCTTTATTCTCTTACAGTGTAGTGTAGGGCAAGTTCTCTGCATGTATATTGACTCGCTTATCATCAAAAGATAAAACATTACCATCAGATAACAAAGCATAATCCTTAAACCAATATTCAATAATCAACGTCTGAAATAACGAGACGAATCGGTTGAATCGATTCTCTCTCGATTCCGATCTCTTATCGATTACTCGCTGATCAGATCGCTCAATCGGTGGTCATTGTCAACGTTGTATCCATATGACATCTTTTCATCCTTTCCCTATTCAAATTTCAACCTTAACTCTTCCCAATAAGGTCGTTACTTACTTACGTAGTCAATGCAAGTTTATGTTTCAGTTGTGGTATTTAAATTTGGGTTTTATGTCATTGAGATAAAGGTTATAGAGAGTGATTAAGATGAATGGTATTTACGAACAAAACCTCTTTCTTATTGAGCATTACGTCCTTAATTAGTGTCATGTACTTGTCACATCAACGCCTTCGTTCGTTAGTCATGAAAAAAATATGTCGATATTTCTGTTTTTTTTTTGTAAGCGATTCAACTTTCGACTCGGCTACATATTTTAAATCTGACTTTGAAATATATGAATCATATTTTAAATGAGGTATTTTGCATGTATTATTTTTAATATTTATTAAGTTATTGAGCCGACGACTCTGTTTTATTTAATGCGACGTGCAGTGTTCTATTTGACGTTAAAAATGACATTTTAAATTGTTATTGATCGAGAGATCTTAACTGAAACTACCCTAACCAAAAAAATGTGGTAAAACGAGTTCTATTCACAGATAAATAAGAAACATATATTTCAGATACCCCTAAGGAGGTAGGTTCTCCTGATAATCTCCTACACAGTTAACCCCGCCCCCTAGCGGATATTCCGATATAATCATCGATACACACGTAGTACTTCATAATATACCTGTTCTCGCCTATCTCAGTACCTGCCTACCCACCAGATGTTAATAGTGCGATAAGGTTTATAGTCGCGTTTTTATCAGCAATTTGCAGTTTAATAAGAGATCACGTGTGAGTTGATTTGTTAATACTAGTTGGTACGGAAGCTTTAGTTTTAAAAGAGTGTCCATGGAGTTTCTTGGCCATTCTTCTCCATAGAGATCTACGCTACGGGATGGGCAACTACAGTACTTTCACAAGTTATTATGCCTTGTGACTGGAACTGTAGCTTCGCGTTTTTTTTTTTTGTATTTTGACTTTCAAAAGCATTTATTTCAATTAGACCATTACAGGCACCTGGTAATACGATACAGCTTGGTAAGTCTGTTTGCTAGACTTTCGGATCACTGACTACCCCACGACTCCTCCAAATAGATCCACCACCAATAATTCCTATTATAATTAGTGTTTCTCGTCTTAATTTTATGATACAGTACACAGTACACTTAACAGCTTCAACTAAAATAAATTCAAGCAATAACAAATTTTATAAAGAATTCGCAATAAAACTGGCTTTTCAAGTACGATTAGTACTGAAGCCATAAAAAACCCATAATAAAACTTCATTACAGTAGAATCACTGAGTTTCCTCTATAAAGCAATGGGCTTATTTAAATCGTATATTTCGCTCGCGGGTAATATCTACGGTAGTAGTGAAACAGTTAGTCTGTAAACTTTTTTATTGATCATAATTCATGTAGCTGTGATCGGGTATAAATCAAGCAAATGTAAAACGTTTCCTTGTGTTCTTCCTCCATCATCAAAACATACAGTTCTCAAATTGTAAGGTGCCCGCCATTAGAAACGATTCAGCAGCCAGATGACCAATGAGGAAATGACGTATAGATCTAAAAACTATGACTAACGAGGAATTGTATGCATCTAAAAGCTAGTTTTTCGTGACTCATTTACTTACACTTAGACTGAAATACATTTTTATGGCTCACAAGATCAACGCAAAAGCATTTATAGACAACAAAAATAGAATACAATTTCCAATGTGTCAATACATAAGAGCTAAACAAAATGTCATTCGGGCAGTGATAACAATGATCGAAAAGTCAAAAATTACATAAGCTACACTTCATCCAACTTATATGTGCAGGCGGAAAACATGGAACTAAAGGAAATGTACCAAGTTTTATATAATAATGCAAATTGTCTTGACAAGCAGCGTCACCCTTGAATCGCACACATGAGGTGGTTATGCTATACCTAAAGTCTTATGTCAAAGCTGTTGCAAGACATTGTAGTAATAAAAATAGTGCGTGGAGTCCCTCCGCGCGGAAGAAGTGAAGCTTCGTAATACTGCGTGGCACTCGAACACGCATGCGTTCGAGTGCCACGCATTCACTCTTGCTCTGTCTCTTTTTATTCCCCCTCTATGGTAGCGTTCAACGTTTATCGCAAACTTGTTGGAAGTCGCATAAGAAGTTTCACTTCAAAATACAAAACGATTTCAATGTGATTACGCCACTTCTCTAGGCCCTAACAAGTCTAATGTATTTGTAATTTCATTTACTCCTAACAAAGTCCAACAACTATCCTACCCTGGTAGTCTCCATTAAATTTTATTTAAAATAAACTCAATAGGTATCTCATCAGAGTAAACCCGACATCACCATTTAAGGGATTTCTGATTAAATGCCAAATTAGCAGTCCTATATACAAAAAAATACACTAACTATATAAACAGGCAATTGCTTAGCCAGTCAACCTCTTACGCAAAGACCGCTGCGACGATTTAATAAGCTATTTAAAACGGTTTAAACGGTCTGAAAGTGATGTATGGTGTCCACATTTGGTGTTAAAACTTGCTATAAATATACCAAGTTTGTATGGTCTTTTCGAGTGGATTTACAGACCAGTAGTTGGGCCAACATGTTGATTAGCATCGCCAGTTTATGATATGATGTAAATATGGCGAAGGTTGATATTATTTGAAAAAAGATAATAGTGGTTTTGCAACTGGGAAAAACATTAGATGATCACCTGAGGTCCTAGATATGGTTAGGTCATACTGAGTAATACAATACCCTTTCCTAAGACTCGTTGTCAGATTTTCGGACCACTGACTACCTGTAACGACTGTCAAACATCTAGAAATAACAGCCGGGACCCACGGCTTACACGCTTTTCAAGACACGGAGAGAACTCAGAAATGGGTGGTCACCCATCCACGGCCCAACCAAGGCAAACCCGGCTTGAGTTGAGGATCGACCCGAACAACACGGGCGACACGAGCTCCTTCTCTAGACCTTCTAGACTTATCTGTCTGCAATTGTCATTATAACATAGTAAGCAAACGCGATAATAAAATCGCATTACTTCTGTTTATGAGAAATAGTCTGTCTTGTAGCTATTAAAAATGGATAGCTCTTTAACTAATAAATCGACAACTTTGTAATTCAAATTGCCAACTCGCCGGGAAACGTTCAAATTAAAATAAATGTAACTGGAAGTAACTACATCTTTTATTTTTATCTTCTTTAAAACTTTATGAGTAGCTATAAAACTTCTTAATAAAAGCAAAATAGAGAAAAATTTTAACTGTTTCTTTTTAACCGATTTCCGATCAAACGATTCCTAGTAAAACAAGTGAAAATTTACACTTTTCACTCGAATGCCAAGACAGAAGGGTAATGTTTTTGGCTTAGATATGCGGTAAATAAATAAATTATGTGTAAATGATATTTAATATTCACAAAACTTATACTCATGGTCACCGTTAAAACTACTCTATGAGCTTGTAGTTATAAGTCTAAAAAATTACACGAAAATAAAAATATTCGACAGACAGCTGTCTATCCTTTCAACTTGTATGTCACACGCTTAGATGTAATTAACTTGTTGGCTCGATATCTCATGCAGGTGTCTAGTTAGTTCACCTGAGCTTTTGCGCTAAATATCTAATAAACTACTAGTTTAATAGAGTTTTGTAAAAAACTGCTCAGCCTGCGCTAGCGTCTCCTTGTGTGAACATTTTTATGTTTAAGTCATGTACTCGTAAAATTATGTGCGTATTTGTGCTATCCTCGTTTTGTAATAGGGGATCGGCCCAGTCCGATCGTCCATCGGACTGGGTAAAGAAAACGACATTCTATTTTGTCCGTCAGACAGGTAATACAAAAATATTAGACACGTATTTTTTGTTTTATCAAAATATCAAAAAATTACTTAGTTGGAACTCATTAAAGTTGGAGAGTGGGGGCTTACTACGTCACAAGTAGGTATAAAACTTACCTACATGTGACGTCATGCGCCATTTCAACTCAATATATCTCCGTAATTTTATGACCACTATGAAAACATCATGTACGTTAGAAAAAATCTGCATTTATTTAGTAAAAGAGGTGACCGGCACCACTATAATACTAGAAACAGAGACCAACTAGTTCAGCCAGGTTTCAGGTTAGCTAAAGTAGACTCATCTTTCATGGGGTACTGTTTAAAATGTTACAATAAAATACCTCCCCACATTCTACAACTGAATGAAACGAAATTTAAATCTTGCATAAAACGCACACTATGTAGGCAAGCATATTATAAGTTGGGGGATTATATTGATGATAAAAATGCTTGGCTCAATGCTGGTCCTGCTCCACAACCATAGGGGCAATCGGAATCATCAGAATTAGAAAGTGAAGTTATTGTGAAAGCTGCAGAAGATTGTAAAAATATATTTGCATTGTATAGATTCAATCTCTTAGTATTATATAATTTCATAGCACATGTGTGAGTACCATGTACTGTAAAGCCACTATTTAATGAGTAACTAAATCTTTCATTGACGCGAAATTACCCTGGTGGTTGAGTGAATGTCATGCTCACTTAAATGTCACGCTGATGGTGGCGGGTGTGTCGGGTCGTTTAGTTCCCTTCAAAATGGTTGAGTTGAATGATGGCTGATACATGCGTCATGTTCGTGAACGGGCGCTGTCAGTTGTGACTGGTCATCTCTTAGCTGCCACGGTTTATTTTAATTACTTTATTTTTTTTATTACTGATTTAATCTTTTACTCTGGACGCTCTTAACTTGCCCGTATTTCTACATTGTTCTCACATATTTGTAATTCTTGACATGAATGATGTAACCAAGATTTTGTAACATATTTTGATTTAAAAGAGTGTCCATGGAGTTTCTTGCCCGTTCTTCTCCATAGAGATCTACGCTACGGAATGGGCAACTACAGTACTTTCACAAGTTATTATGCCTTGTGACTGGGACTGTAGCTTCGCGTTTTATTTTTGTTTTTGTTGACTTTCAAAAGTGCCTGTAATGGTCTAATTGAAATAAATGCTTTGACTTGACTTGACTTGACTTGACCACGTGAAAAAAGAAAAAATACGTGTCCAATAATTTTCAATAAACTACCCGACGGACAAAGAAAAATAAATAGGATTATCCCCTATTGGTGAACTTAAGTCTTAAGTGCTGCTTGTGTAAGTCAATTGCGGTGGGCATATAGTTTTTTTTTATATATTACAGGGAAACGTAAGGAGGATGTAATGAAATAATCAGCTTTGGTCATAAGAACATAATTAATTTAAATTATAATTCATTTTAAATTGTGAAAGGCAACCGACTGTAAAAGTGATCAAATTCATTTAATAATGCACCGTAAAAAATATTTCACCCAGCGAAAACGTATTTTGATCCGTGTTTTTTATGTAGAATGCGACAAGGGCAGGCAGATGATGATTTTACAACGAGTTATTGCTTTTCTTTTTGCAAAATATAATCCTGACCATTAAGGTCCTTTGAAAACATACGACTGCCTTAACAAGAACTCATAACTATTATGTTTAAGAGTGATAACTAAGCACAAGTGTTAAATTTTAACAAATGTTTATCACTTTACAAAGTAATTCTATTGATTCACATACATTTAAGGACGAAAGCTTTTCAGTTTTATAGTTGGTAAGTGATTAACAAACAAAAACGAAATAGTTTTCTCTGCTTAGGTGTATACAACCGTGTCATAACCAAAGCGAACATTCCGTGAACACGCGTCGCGTTCATCTTTTCAGCGACCCCGAATGCATTGTCGCATCCACAGTGGACTTTTAAGGTTCAAATGCGACGATCTGATGTTCACGCGATTGGTCGCTTTGGTTAGAACACGGGGTCTAAGTCTGGTACGATACTGAAACTTGGTGGTAAATTTTATGCCCGTGTAAGTTTGCCAGCTAGTCATTTAAGCCGTTTAGTACTCTCGTTATAAATGTGTTGTTATTTTTTTTCATGAAAAAAAGGAACTTAACGTTACTTTCCGTATTTGATGCAACACAAAGTCTGTTAAGTAACTGGTGTAAACTTATGAATTATAAGAAGGAATTGTAAAAAGACAAAAAGTTGAATAATTTACGACTAATATACCTACTAATTTACATATTATATTATTCAAGATATTATAATGAAAACTGTTTAATAAACTATCAACTTCGCATAAAAAGTTCCTAAAACATCGGAATATACGGAAATTGCCGAAGAAAAACCGAATGACGCGGCGCGGGCGCCGTAAAACCGTACTTTTTCGTCTACAGAAGAGAGATCGTAAAAATAATCGTAAATATACAGTTGTTGCTCTATAGGTTTTGAAATAAATACCTTTTGGTTAAATGTATTTCATTTATTGGTCGTATCGAGGAAAAATTACAAGTTTCTTAGATAACTATAATGATACAGATGGTGATTCCGTTTTTTTTTATGAGAAATAAAAGTTTGTCGCTAAAGTCACACTTGAAGACTTTGTTGTTTATTGGTTTAGTTAAGTAGTAAAGTTAAGTATTTAAACTTTTTGGTAGTTTTCTTCTCTTATTATTTTAGCCAGTGTAGCAGCTTTGCGCGCGGCTTCACTCAGGGGACTGTGTATTATAGTTACATTTTATGATTCACTAAATATCATACACACAGACTGATTTTGTTAGAAGCATTGCTAGTAAGAAAATATTGAAAAAAAAAATTAAAATACTTTTCTGTTATATTTATACCTACACAGTAATTTCACAAATGTCCCACACAGATCTCCTACCAAACTGCAGAACAGTCTGTCGGCAGCTTAGTTTAGTAGCACTTAGCAGCCGGCCTAGCATGACCGCCGTAGAAACGGGCTATGTCTACGGAAGAATCGACAATTTGACAGATATTTCTATCGTCCCAAGCATGGCGATATTAAGAATGTAGAAAAGAAATGTTTCTTTTCTTCAGTCGACACAAGTCTACAACGTCGAGCATGACGACCATATTTTCTCTTCTTTTGACATTTGGGGGTAGAAACATTACTTCTGACAAATGTCAAACTAGTCTTAATAAAAACTAAATACGAGAAATACGTTTCGTGGTTGCGTTGAGTTACTTTCAAAAGGTTGAAATGTTATGTAAAATATTTAAGTTTAATTTCGCGAAAAAGATCCAGGCCTGGATGCAGGATGCAGCAACACCATCCCCGCCCAAGAAAAATGAAAAACTCGTGCAATTGGCAACTTTTTTTTGTTAACTAAACGTAACCTTTTAACTTTCCATAGCAACGTCCCCGTTGCTATGGAAAGAATTTCTATCTATGTCTTCGTAGAAACGCGAGTCGACGGTGCGCGCCATGCTCGGGCAGAAGAAATGGCAAGTTGTAAAGAAAAGATTTCTTGTCGTTTCTTGGTAGAATAGAGATAGAACGGTCATGCTAGGGGGGCTGATAATATTATAATGTTTTCAGCGCAAATATAGGGTGACTAGTAATTATTGACTAATACTTTAACACGTGCTTATACTCATGATAACAAACAACTTTCCCAAAGAAACATTTTTTATACTCATTCGATTTTATTACAATAATAATACAACAGCCGTATGAAATTCACGCGCGCGCGCCTGTGTCCTATCAGCTTGTGATAAAACTGACTGAGAACAAAAAAAAAAATTTTTCTTTGCGAAATTTGTTTGTCACTATGAGTATAATCTCGTGTTTAGTATCGATCACTAATTACCAACCACCCTATTTTTTTTTAAACACGCAATATTTGCTAAGGTAAATCATTCTTTGTTATTGCAACAATAAAACAACAATATTCACCAATAGACATCTAAGCAGCCAATAAAATGATTTATAACAATATCCCCAACAGATATATATATCTATATATCCTTTGCCTGTACAGACATCGCAATATTTTTAGCATACCTGTCACAAGATACAAGGCACATTTAATTTCAAACAGACGAGGAACATGGGACATTAGTTATTTGTTGCATGCTCAGGAAGTGTGACGCTGTTGAGTTATCTATTATAACAGTGGTATTGTTAGCAAAGAGGATGGTAAAAAGATTTTCTTCTCAGTGTATTTTGTTCGAGAATACGAGTAAATCATGACGTAATAAAAATATCGACTTGTCAACAAAGTCGTAGTACTGTTATAAAATATAAAAAAAAAAAACCGGCCAAGTGCGAGTCGGACTCGCACACGAAGGGTTCCGTACCTTTATTTATAAAAACTAGAAAAAAAAACACTTTTTTGTATGGAAGCCCCCTTGAATATTTGTTTTATTCTGTTTTTTGTATTTGCTGTTATAACATTAACAGAAATACATAATCTGTAGAAATTTCAACTGGCTACCTATCACGGTTCATGAGATACAGCCTGGTGTCAGACGGACGGACAGCGAAGTCTCAGTAATAGGGTCCCGTTTGACCCTTTGGGTACGGAATCCTATACTAAAAATATCTTAAGAACTCCGAAAAAATGTGACGTCCATCCGGGCAGACTCACAGAGGGCCCTTGTTATGGATTAAAGAGAATCTCTGTTACAAAGAGGAAGTCTGTGTTCCAGCAAATATTGGAAGTACAAATGAGTAAAGTCACTCATAAGCATAAAGGTGATGAGATTGAGACGCCCGCCCTTCGCCACTTCCTAGTGTTTTAGCTGGGAAGAAGAAGTGGCGGAATAAACTCCCCAGCAACACATCTGTCTGTTAGGTTAAAAGAACCAGAACCAGTTTACGAGGCAACATTAGAAAACTATAAATAATGACAGTAAAGGTGAGTAAAAGAACCTTCAATTGTCCTAACATCCTAGCTAGATAATTCAACAGTTACCAGTTCCCCGTGCCAAACAAATTCAAAACCCGTTAAAATTTAGCCCCGCACTCCTGATTTGTGGCTTTAGCGGAGAAATTTAGACTCAAACCTCAGCAGGAAGAATGCCTAGTACCAAACACTGTAATGGCTAACGGTTTGTTTGACCATGCGCAGTTGGGTAACAGAAATATGTGTAATGGGTTTGCGCTCAGCGTGTTGCGTGGAACGCGACGTAAGGCTGCGCGTTAGTTTGAGTTTGGCGATTGTGGGTTGGTGTTGATGGTTATATTTCAGGAATTTCTCAGGAACAGTGCAGAGTCTTGATTTTTGCCCCGGATAATGTTAGGCTCGCCCATAAGAGGTGGATGGGATAATCTAATCTAATTGGCGAAACGGGAATGCGCCATTGGGTACAGCTATACCTAACCTCATCATTAGCCTATAATGTTCACTGCTAGGACACAGGCCTCCTCTCTATGAGAGGGAGTGGGCTGTAATCCACCACGCGGGCCCAGTGCGGGTTGGTAGATGTCACATGTCTTCGAATTTTCAGTTCAAGGACATGCCGGTTTCCTCACGATGTTTTCCTTCACCGTTATTGAGGGCAGCGGTGATGAAATAAATTACACAAAGTAATGCGCCTGCCAGGGCTCGAACCCACGGCTTACTGCTCGTAAGTCGGGGCTGCCACCACTGGGCCACCGCTGCTCTCCTACCTAACCTAACCTGTTGGGGATAAAACAAAAGGTTTTTTGTGAGAACAAAATATGATGTGTGACAGCAGGAAAGTTCTAAATAACATAACAATGGTTTAAAGCGATGATAATAAGGCGGTGACTGACGTTTTAGAGGTCATAAGTTCAACCTTACCTCCCCTGTTTACATGCATATTCATTACAGTTAACAGAATATTCTTAAAAACAAAAGAAATATTAAGTAGAAACAATGCTTGGATTGTGTGAACATGTGGCTAGAAAGACAACTCATGAGATAACGACGATAGAATTTTTTTTGGAAGAAGGAGACGTACTTTGCCGACCCTAAATGAAATGGGGTAAGGGGGAAATGCTAGGGTACAAATTAATACAAAAATACAAATTAATCTTTTCTTACGTTTTCCGCAGTCAGTTTGCAGGTCAGTGTCCGATTGTACGAGTATGTTAAACAAAATATTCGCGACCGTAACCCGCATGTATTTTCAGAATTTTAATCATTATCATCATCAATACAACCCTTTAAGTTCATTTAATACCATTGAATGATTTATATTTTATTTTTTTATTCACAAATAAGGTTTTTACATAAAATTAAACAAGGCATACAAACAGTTGGGGTCTGTCGTAGCATGCCAAGGCCTGGGAGTTGATCAACGCGCTACTAACAGTTAAATTTTTATCAAGTTGATGTAATATTCTTTCAGCTTACGCTTTATGTTTTGAATAACTGTTTCATGAAACAGTAATTCGAAATTTGAATTTGCGGGTACCCTGTCGCTTTCACCTAAAAGGCTGAGACTTACGAAAAGAATGACACTCAAACATTTTCCATTTTCAAAATCGATACCTAACCCGCTATCTCCGATAAAGGAATACGTCCTTACGTCAACAAAATTAAAATAATCCACCACTTATTGTCAAACACTCCAGTCCCCATGTACCACACCAGCCCACAGTCTAGCAATAACATAAACTTTACAGATGAATCACGGCCAGCTATTTGTTTTGCGTATGCGTCGTAAAGTCGACAGCGAACGTGTCTGTCATAAAGTCGGACTAGGCAGGGGGCTTGATAAGCTACGCATTTGCATATTTCTCTACGCTGTGGCGTGACGAGTGAGTCGGCGACTGATAGTGTCTGACCGTTTTTCATTACATTTTATAATGCGGAATTGATAGTTTGTGTTATTGGATGGGGTTTGAATAGTTGTCAGATATGAGTCTGATTTTTTAATTTTAAAAATAATCTAAACTAGCGAAATGTGAATCCACTTATGCCTTATTCTACAAGGATTACAGGTGTTTAATGATATTATTGTAGTTTTCACAACTTTTTACTATTTTTCAAATTAAACATCTAATGGCACACGGCAATAATAGTGAAGGTTTTTATCAATAAAAAAATAATTTCAGACCAACAAATAATGTTATGCCATTGTAATATTTATTTAAATTTTGAAACATCCATGCAGACTTGCAGAAAACTGAGGATGACACATGCTTGTCAAACCAATACAAGGGAAATTGAAAATTCCACTTCTCAAAGATGTTTACGCCATTTTTGGACATGGCAATTCCATTCCTGTTTAACTGCACATTATGTCCACAATTGATTCTTCACAAAGCCATATAACAAAAATACCGTACCACTCTCCCGTAACTTCGAACCTTAACCAAGTAAACCTGTCAATGCTAACTGAGAGCTCGCAGCCAGCTTCACAATATTACTCCTTAGTTATTCGACTGTCGGATTCGCGAGCCAAAGGTCAGGGAAGCGACCGCTGACTAACAATATATACTGAAATCGGACTATTATCGTCGCCGTCGAGGGCTTTCCTTATGGCGCCGATATACATATTTTTGGAGGAGTACAGAAGCAAAAGGGTTTTAAGGATCTTACGGTACTTTGGTTCGATATTGGTTTGTGACGATTGGAAATCTGTGTAAGCAAGAGTAGGTACCTACGTATATCTTATAAGATCTTGTTAGCAATAAAGTATATTTTTTTAAATGAAATATATAACCAGGTAAATAATAGGTTTGGTTTTTTTATAGGTTAGTTGCTTGCACATCATAGGAGCTTATGAACGCTACTGAAAGGTACTTCTTTGCTTAAAATGCCAAACTCGGCGCCGAAAGGATTAACTCAATCTAAGTTGTGATCGACACGCTAAGAAGTAGCAGAACATGCAATTACATTTGCCTAGTTCCCTGCAATGCATTTCAGATAGATACCTACATGATTCACACATAATATTATAGACCAACATCTTATCCTGCCTAACCAACCCACCTAACTTAACTAACTTTGACGGCACGGTTGGCGCAGTGGCTAAGCGATTGACTGCTGCGCTGCGTGTCGCGGGTTCGATCACCGCACGGAACGGTCTGGCTGTTTGTTTATATGAGTTTAAATGTATGTAAAAACGCACCCACGATACATGAGAAATTCCTAGAGTGGGGCAACGTTTAAAAAAAAAATAAAGAGTTGTACTCCGGGAGTGCCGGCAGAAGTGAAAACTTGAATATTAACGTTGTGCATTTTTGATATTTTGGAATTATCATTATAAAAGTACTATCATTTATGTGATAAAATACAATATTCATTTATTGCGTTATCGTACACAAACATGACAATTTATATCAGGTACATTAAAAATTTAACACTTCAGAACTATTACAATCCGGCTTACGAATTTTACCTCTTTGGAGAAACCGAAGGTTTTGTTTGTGCATAAGATAATTATCCAGTTTTGGAAACCCAAACTCAATGACAGATGTCATAAAGTTCAAATTTCTTCGTATCCTAATGTCAAGCCGTCTTACGAATTTACGATCAGACGCGACGCTGATGCGAGTTTAGCATTTTTTGCCCATCATAAAAGTGCACAACGCAGCTAAAGAAGTTTTCACTTCAAAAACCAAAACAAATATTATAAAATTATCAATAAGTAGGTACATAGATCCTACACAATACACATACACCCTTCTTCTCCCAACCTTCAACGAAAGCCGTCATCGGTTATACCAGCTTAACATTAAAAGGTAGTTGTATCCAGTGGGCAGATATTTATGACTTATGTCCATGAGAGGATTATCTTGGCTCAACGACAGCTCCTGAGTGACCACGGTTCCTAGTATGGTGATTCTGGAGGAAGTGTTCGTGGATAGGTTAGCTGATTTGATGGCTTTTGTCTTGGTGCGGCGATAAATAGTGTATTTAGGATGTATTTGAATATGGTCTTTGACATCCATGTTTTTTATATGGAATGGATTATAAGATGAAAGCAATCCCGCTCAGTAATAAGATGGAAGTTGTAGAGAAGAAGAAGTACCAAAATCTTTCTGACAATATGCAGATACAAGCTGTCCCGCGCAACTTCGTCTGCGTCACATTTTCCCCGTTTTCGCAACATTCTTCATTGCTGCTCCGCTCCTATTGGTCGTAGCGTGATGATATATAGCCTATGTCCTTCCTCAGGTTGAAATCTATCTTCTTGCCAAATTTCAATAAGATCCGATCAGCCGTTTAGTCGTGAAAAGGTAACAAACAAACTTACTTTCGCATTTATAATATTAGTTAGGATGTAGATATTTTAGTGAAACCATCATCAAAATTAATAGTTACATTTTTGAGAAAATAGCAGACTAAGAGACGAGCATCCCAAGTCGAAAGCAGAACCTCATAATGTTGGAGCCAGGTAAAAATATTGTTGAGATTTAAATAAATTATTGTGAACAAACATCTTACTAATATAAGTTTTTTTTTAAATGACATGTTCACTGACACGATAAACTCAGTTTATCCGTGATCGTTTTTGCAACAGCAGGACAACAGGAGAAGCTCGTGGCTAAATAATAACAGCCGCACGGATCGATCGTTAAGGTTGAGCCGTGCTTGCCGAGGTTGGTCCGTGGATGGGGGACCATAATAACATACCGAGTTTTCTCCGTGCCTCGGAAAACACGTCGCTGTTGGTTCCGGCTGTGACATGTAGATCTTTGAGAGTCGTTACGAGTAGTCAGAAGCCAGAAGTCTGACATCCAGTCTAACCAAGGGGTATCGTATTACCCAGTTACTGGGTTGTGGAGGTCAGATAGGCAGTCGCTTCATGTAAAATACTGTTACTCAGCTGCATCAGGTTAGACTGGAAGCCGACCCCAAGATAGTTTGGGAAAAGGCTAGGCAGATGATTATGAGTGCTTGCAACAGCGCCGAAATTCCGGGAGCTTAAAACCTATAATAAAATGGTAAGTACCTTTACCGTTTTCAGTATATTCATCTTTCTAGCTAAGTATTATTATCTGTTTCATTTATGTCACGGAGATCGTTACAAACGTTCATTCTCAACATTTCCGCAAACCGTAAACAAAAGACTTATAGCTAACAAGTAAGTTTTACATCAAGAATAGAAATTAATACAAGATCCTACATAAAAGTACCGTATATACCCTAATAAATATTTAGAAAGGAAGGATAGGAATAAGGAGGAAGGATTTTTCGAAAATAAACCCCTAAGGGTTTTAAATAGGAGATGAAAGTTTGTATGGAAAATCGTCATTTTTTAAGTTAAAATGCTGAAATTTCATATACAAGCTTCTGGTTGGAAATAAATATATATACGTATTTAAGCGTTTTTAAGAATTTACAGGGGTAAATTCGGAGGGTGAGATAGGGGTTCAAAGTTTTTATGCTGATTCCGTCATTTTTTAAGTAAGAAGGATGAAATTCAATATTGAAGTTTCTGAGCAAAAATTAACGAACAAGGCTCGTCGTTTTTGGAAATTCAACCCCAAAAGGGAGAAAAGGGGATGAAACATTAGTAAAACAAAAATGGTCTGCACAGCTTGAAATTTACTATTTGTGTTTCTCGATTGAATTGATAAACACGTATATAATTTTTTTTGAAATTCCACCCCTCAGACGATAACGGGGATGGCAATTTTTTTTTTTTTTTTTGTAGTTTTAGCATGTTTGTATGGACAAATACGCTAAAAAAACTTCATATAAGTACACACTTCTAGGGAATGTGGGTCATTTGTGTGAAAGACACTTGCTGGAACCCATTTACGCGAAAAGATATTTGCGCGCATGGACACTAGCGTGACAGCACGTGACAGACACTCGCGCGACCGGACACTTGCGCGACTCAATGGCTTCATGGGTGTCGTTTTTGTGGTGTTAGCGGGTCGCTGGCAATGAAAATGAAAATCCGAGATGGCGCCGAGGTAAATTTCCTCTTTCTGAAAATTTCCATTTTCGTTCATGGGTGTCGTTTTCGTGGTTTTTGGGGTTGCTGACCAAATTGACGCCGAGGAAAACTTTCGGTTTTTCTTTCACGGGTGTCGGTTTTGTGGACTTCAGGGTCGCCGATAACGAAAATGATGACCTCATTTTCTAGGTGCAAATAATATAAAATACGCAATGTCTCAATTTCCTCCCCTAGGCTATGGCTGGCATTGATATAAGTGAGAACTGTTTCTCACATGTGCAGTTTTCTGTTGCGTGCTCCGGAGTGAGCTCTGCGAGTAACTTAGTAATTTAAGCCCCGAAAGGAAACACCGCAAACGTCATTTACAAAGAGGTGCTAGGATAATTCATTAATATAGTTTTCCGGGAGTTAAAAGATTGGTTTAATCTGAGTATTTTTAATTTAAAAAATGTGTAAGTTAACTCATTTATACCATTACCTATATCGCTAGGTGGATGGATGACCGGGGCATTTGATCTACGGCATCGTAACTCGGAAGACATGTATAAAATAAATTCTGGTTCAACCCATTTAGGTCACAATACAAAATTTAAAAAAAAAACGCCTTAATATACTTTTTTCTAACCAGAATGAATTATCTGGCTTCTTACTTCGAAAAGCGCAGACTTTTACACAACTTTTAAAATGTATCCTATACTTACAATTACGCGCGAGCGAAGCCGCGGGCAACAACATCTTTAACATTTAAATGACTATTTTCGACATTATTTTGCGGGGGTTAACGCATACGTGGGCAATTGCCGAACTCCACGCGGGCGAAGCTGCGAGCAGAAGCTAGTAGTAAAATAAAACTAATTTACTTACCTGAAAGCTTCCAATTTATAGCTTAAGAGCCAATCCAAAATTAAAGGATGCTTACCTGAAAACAAAGAGTATATTTCAATAAAAAAAATTACGTGTTGACACAAAACATAATTGTTTACACAGTAAGAAGTAGTAGTACGGAAGAACAATAGGAGTAGTAAATGGTTCTTCCGTTTAAGTGCTTTCTACTTTGCGATGTGTCGCCTTGTGTACGATGCATTGAATACAGAGACAGCAACTAAATTACAGGGATATTGCAGTATTTGTATATTTAAGCGGCGCGGTATTCATGCAAAATTTAGTATAGAGAAACACTTGAAATCACCTTAAAACCTACAAAATGAAAGCGCAGCTATGTCATGTTCTTATTAAGGTATAGACAACTGTATATTGTGTGACTGGTAATGAGTAACTGATACTTAAACACGTGATTGTACATTTTTTTTAAACTTATTCACTTTTATCACAATAACACAACAGCCGTATGAATTTCGCGCGCGCGTGCTCCTGTGACCTATCAGCAGTTAGCCGCTTGATGCCTTTTTGTTTCATTATTATTGCACCGTACAGTGGGTAGGCAGAGCACCCGCACGGCTCGCAACCCCGAATTACATATTATGATTGTTGTGTTATTGTGATAAAAGTGAATAAGTTTAAAAAAAATGTTTCTTTGGAAAAGTTGTTTGTTATCATAAGTACAATCATGTGTTTAGGTATCGATCGCTAATTACCAGTCACCCTATGTACTAACTTAATTAAAATTGTACGAGTTTATAGTTATGAAACTAAGAGAATTTTAACCACTATCTGCTGTCCGCGACTTCGTTCGCGTGGAAATTGTGTGAAAATGTGTTTTTCAGGTATAAATTATACAATAAATCGTTTTTATGGGAAAAGTGATCAAAACCTAGTATTACCATGTTTAATGGCAATGCTTCAAAATATGAAGATTTTGCTTCAAAATATTAAAAATCTTAATATAAAATGATAAGATCCAACAGAATACTTCAAAATATCTATCAAAACTTAAGTTACATAGTACAGAAGAGCGGGAAAATTTGGGAAGATTTTTCTCAAATTAATTTGAATAACAAATGATGTTTTAAGTTCAACTTATTTCTCATGCTTTTATTTTATGGAATGGCTTTTAAGGAAAAGATAGTCGTCGATCGTCTGCACCGTTCCTAAGCCGCCATCTTGAAACCTGCGCGCACGCACGTGTTGATGAAGTTTTCGTGTCGAATCGAAGCGACCGCAATTTTCTTAAGCGACGCCTCAACGTCGGCACTTTGGCTTCTTTCGCGATAATTTTTAAATGACCTTTGTTTTGTAATAAGGAATAAAACTTGTTTTTCTGTTTATTTTAGAGATTCTTCTACAGCGAAGTTACTTTATGTACAGGAATATTTTGCAACATGGTAACATTAAATAACTGTCTATAACTTTTAAAGGAATTTGCTATCCATTGCTGATACCTGCGAACATTACTCCATGAAAACTAAAATTGATATGAATGCACCTTCAAAGAAAAATAACTGGGCTGTTAGGACTATGAGCAGTTTTTCTCACATGATCTTGAAACAGATTTTTCGTTGTTACCCTTTAAAACAACAGATAAGTGAATAAGACTAAATTTATTAAACCATAGTTACAGGCATTTTCTAAGCCTGACATCATTAACCAGTAACCAACCTTTATTAGTAACCATTTATGACATTTATTTAGAAATCTCATGGTGAAAGATTTATGTAAGTTTTGCTTCATTCATGGTTTCTATTCGACAAACATTGAAATCGATAACATTTTAGTTTATTATTGATGTGTGCTATCTGACATGTGCCATTAATTTGGGTTAGTCCATCTGATGTAATGGATAACTATTTGAGTTAGGAAATTATTATTATTATGTTAGATTAAATTTTGAAATATTTTATAATAATAATAATGTATTACTTATCTGTGTGTTTGTAGTTTAAGATTTGTTGCTGTTTGTTATGATCCTTTGTGATTTTAATGATTTTATTATGGATATCGGTAACAAGTTTAATTTTGGCAAAATTTGTACTTAACAGTGGTCCCAAAACTAGGCTGAGTCTGTATCTTGGGCGAGTTGCGATAGCTTTAAATAAAATTTAAAACATATATTTGAAGTTGTGCTAATTAGACATTTTGGTAAATAACAAAAAAAAGGTAGATTTAAATAACCGTATTTAAAAGAGTAAGGCAATAAAAAATAATAGGATTATCTTATGAGACAACCAACGCTACTTAAATTTGAAAATTTATAAATTTGTATTCAACATTCTTAATGTGTAAAATAGTGGTTTCTTGCAATAATAACCCATTTGAGAAATAGTTTTCTCTTTAAACTTGTGCATAGTTGAGGAACATACCGCTAACCCATTTAATATAACAACCTAGTAATTAATATGATTTGCTATAAAATCTAAATTAAACGATTACCCTCATACTAATAATTATTGCTAATAAAATTAACTATTGAAACTGTATTTTCATCGCCTCGGTTAAATGGCACTATAGACGGTATGCTAAGTGCTTAGACTCGTATTTATCATTAAAATAACAATTTTATGCCCTGTTTGTGGAACAAAAATAAACACTACCAAACTGTAAACTGCTGCGATTGGTTGAATGAATTTATCAACAGCCAATTGCATCCGCATTCGTCTGCTCTCCGTTTTGCATATCTCCGCACAGGTCCGCACAGGTGCGGTGGATACACCCTAGCTTTTACGTATCTCCTCTTCGCACATCTCCGCACATCGCTGTTCCGGTGGAATGCGAGCCTTAAACATGACTTCAGTGTTCAATACTTTATTACTTTTGAAGTTAATTAAAAAACTGAACTTATTTAAGTAAAAGATGGCCCCTCTGAGAGAGTCTCGGTGGATAGATTTGCCCTGTTGATGGCAACATACACATAAGTGGCAAAATGTCAAAAGGTCTGGGTAGACTCCTGCCCAACCCTTCAGGTACTACTGTATTTGGAGATCCCACTAAAACGAACGGTATTAATTCAACACCTAAGTATTCAAAATGAAAAACACTCAGGCAGAAGAGAACTCAGTTTTAATCATTTAAAGATATTCGATGTTCTTTGCACAGATATCTAGACTATCTAAGACCTCTAGTGGACTTAGGTCCTTTCAATCCAAGTCATTCCACTCCAGGTTACTTAATAATAACTTTACACTTATCTGTGCCGCTTCTACCGGGTACGGTTAGCAAAAACACGTTGTGTTAGAGTTTAAATTAATAAAATATATTTCTTTTTAATAGACATGGATATTTAATAAGTGTCTCTTTAAATTCATTTAATGTCACAAACACCTTATTTTTTCCATAAATTGAAATAAACACACCTAATCCTCTTTCAACAGCACTTGCATTCCTTCACCAAAAAAAAAAACATGGACTCTGTGACAAATATCATCAATAACAATATTGATAACTCTGAATTTATTTGATGTGCCAAGTAAAACATTTCGGTTTAATCCACCCATAAGTGTACCTCATACATCTTTGAATTTTAGGCAGAACAGTTATATTGTGCTCGCAAGCAGAAATTTTAATGATATATGCAAGAAGCCTTTTTTCAAGTAAGTAGAGGTAGGTTATATTTTTTGCTTTTGTTTTCTCTAGTATTTTAGTCACATAATTGAAAACCAAGTATGTATAGTGCTTCTTATTTTACATTAATTAAAGCAGTGATTTTTGTTTCTGTTCTCACACCATAAATTTGTATTTTATTTCTAAACGTGAGGATTTGTAATTGGCTCTCTAGTGAATATTGTTCCCATTTATTTTTGTTTTATTAGCTGGAACTCCTCCATGTTCTGAACAAATAAATAAAACAGTCCACAGAAAACACACATTCAAATTTTACATACAAAGTGGCAGAGAAAATTTGGTCTTGGGCTTGTTCAAGATCCCAGTTGTAAGGTTTCTCTCCTGCTGACCATACATTCCCGACCCTACACACTACTACATTATACCTTATCCTCCAACCGTACCCCGCCCTTCCGTACCGTAGCTAATTAATTTCTTTAGCAATGTACGCACGACAGAGCCCTGTCCAATACCCGACAGTCCACTATGACCGTTTATTAATGAACTCTTTTGCTAACCGTACCTACGTGGTACGAGTAGTTGAGTGAAGTATCGGGAAATGAGTTCAAGTATCGGGAAAAAAGTATCGATACTTAGAAAGAGTTTTTTTTTTGAGCGAAATAAAAAGCAATCATATTAAATTAAGTGATCCGAAGCATTCAGTTCAGTGAGGTGATGGCGATTTTTTATTACAAGGCCTGCAGTTTTAGGAAATACAAGATTATTTGTTATATTTTTTTAGTCTGTGTTTTCCGATAGCTACAATCTAGGGGTCATTAAGTCAAGAGTGAATAGGTTCCTTCTAGGCGAGCGTGTTTCACCGTCGACCACATCATTGCTTACCATCAAACGCGAGCCTATTAATAATAAAAAGAATCTTCGCACAGTTTTTTGACAGCTGTCAAATCAGATTTGTCAAATTACTTTTGATTTAGTATTGATACTTCTTAGTTATTAATACCTTTTCCAGACCTAACTTACTTGTCAGAAAATAACAAAGTACCGCAAGTATAATGATTCCTGAAGACAATATCGGTTGACTCGTGTTTCTTTATCGCCCGTAAGAGGCATTCTTTGAATACATCAATTTTATTACCTACGTTGACGTGGGAAAATCTCAGAGATTACCCCCATCAAGATCTGTTCTGAAAATGGGTGTAGAAAATCGTGTAAGATGTAAAAGTACAAACTACTTTGAGTGGAATGTTACTTTATTGTTGGGCATCTGGATCTCCTTTGTGAAGGCATCCTGGACGATTATATGTTTATACGAAGAAGATCTTATGTAAGCATTGGTAGTTATTTTTTATCCAACTGCAGCAGAAGGGTCCTTTCGAGTGCAGCCTTTATTGAACTCGGCTACACACTTATTTGAGCAATTTATTTCATCATAAACACTCTCAAATAGGGGATCGGACTGGGTAAAGAAAACGACATTCTATTTTGTCCGTCAGACAGGTAATACAAAAATTTTAGACACGTATTTTTTGTTTTATCAAAATATCAAAAAATTACTTAGTTAGAACTCATTAAAGTTGGAGAGTGGGGGCTTACTACGTCACAAGTGGGTATAAAACTTACCTACATGTGACGTCATGCGCCATTTCAACTCAATATATCTCCGTAATTTTATGACCACGTGAAAAAAGAAAAAATACGTGTCCAATACTTTTCAATAAACTACCCGACGGACAAAGAAAAAAAAATAGGATTATCCCCTATTACGGTGAAGGAAAACACTCTGAGCGAACCGGCGTATACTAGAGCCAGATCTTCGGAGACCTGTCAACTACCATAAAAAAAAAAATGAAATTCACACTATTAAATCCCCCTCCCAACCTTAATCCATTACCAGAACAAAGCTAATCAGAAATTTCTAGAATTTTAATTACATCAACGGTCGAACGGAATCCTGCTACAAACAGACCCGAGCCCAGCATCCAACAAGATTATATGAATTAAGAAAATTACACCCCGCATCCTTAACATGAAGGGAAGAACAAAAAATGAGTATCTTCATTACATATTGTGCGTTAGGATTATAGGATAGGCTTAGAAACTTGTATTTAATCATACATTTTTAGTGTTTGCCTCGGAATTTCTATGATGGCTTCTGGATTAAGAATGAGAATGTTATGATAAGATTGAGTTTGTATATCTTTTGATTAGGCCTTTAAATATTATCACGAGGATTTGTAGTGATGTAAAATTTTGATATTTAGGGCGCATCACTAAAACTGAACGCGATCACCTCGTTTAAACCGAGTTTAACAGCTGCTAGTGTCAATCCTAATTATATTATAAACGCGAAAGTTTGTAAGTATGGATGGATGGATGAACGGATTTGGATGAAAGGGTATTGTTCATTCTTGGCTTTAACGTGGACAAGTTGTTCAGTTAAAAGTATTTTTACTTTTAAATATAATTAAATCTAAAATGAATATTTTTTGTATACTCGTAGTTGGAAAGTAAATCTAAAAACATGTCATTTAAAAAGTATTTAATCCGATTGAGTTACAAAAGAGTCGCCATCTTTTTGGTTACCAGCTGATTTTGTGTTGCCACATTAATAATGATAGTGAGTTGTCTCTTTTTAAGATAATAATCGATTTCTAAATCCGAGTAAAAAATATGTATTTTCTTGAGAATTTATTATCAAATCAACTGATTTTCAAACGCATCTGTGTTTGTTTTCCTTTCAGTACTTTAAAAATGAACAAAACACTAATCGTTTTTGACCTGCAAATCATTTTCCATTCGATTTTAATAATAAATCGATTATTGTACAATCGTTTTTTTTGGCAACACTTGTCAGCTGTCAATAATGACGTACAGTGAAAAATAAACATTACATTCGCTTTGCCTCGAGCAAAGACTCCCTCATTGCGAACTTTTCTGTTTTTGTTTTAATGGACTCTGATACCGCTCCAATTGAAGACCCGGGTTTACCTTTGGACACTATATCTGCTCATGACGATGACCCTGGCGCTATTTTGTTAAATATTGAACCGGCTTGAAATGAAAACCTTGGCATGAACATTGACGCTCCTGTGCAGGATCTTATTGCCCAACGGGAATGACGAACCTATGCGATGTGTCAATTGCGGCATTGATATTATTTATCGCAGAAGTCGCACTCTGGAACCCATTGAAATACTAACAGTAATTCGACATTGGACTGCTCCACAAGTGGTAAGCTAATGTTCTATTATTATTTTTAAAATAATCATTGCTATTATCCATACAAACTGAATAAAAATAAATATGCTTATGTCTTAATTGTAGGTTACAGCCCAGAGCTTTGTCTGTCATTCTTGCTGGATGTTGGCTCTCAACAACGCAGCGGCTCAAGAAAATGAACCAAGCACGAGTAGTGGTCAGCAACAACAATTTTGTGTAAATTGTGGATGTTCAATACTACATACTAGATATCATGTTTTGCATACAAATTCCGAAAGAGAAACACACATAAGAAATCTAATTATGGAGTGGATATCACCATGGCTGGTACTGTCCTTTTTATGTATTTTATGTTTGCACTTAGAATATAATAAATAAAAAATACTATTATAGAAATGAAAATATGTAATACATTATGTGTGAGGAAAAGAAAGATGTCAGTTCGTGTTTCAACCAGTGACTATGAATGAAATTCTTTTAGGTTCATGGATCTGACCGCATCTGCCATCCATGTTGGCAATGTGCTGATAGAGCACCACTTCCTGCTCTAATATCTGCAAATGTACCAGCTGCAGAAACAATAACCTTACCGGATTATACTAGAGCACCTGATACACAGGCTTTTTGTTTTTGTCCCTGTTGTGACTCATCGCAGAGATTGAGTATCCCAACATTGCTAAGGGGGAGAGAGCCAGCAACCTCTTTGAAGGTTTACCTTTAACTGGCAATTGCGCTTTGTTACGAGGAAAAATTCAAAGCGGGCACATAAGCCTAAAAATATATTTATATCATAATTAATAATGATCTGCAAGGCAGAGAAGCAATAACTCAATATTGTTGCAATTGCCTTGTACAGCTAAGAATGGTGGGCTGCTGTGCTCATGTTATGACCATAATATGGTACTTAAGCTGGGCAAGGCACAACAATAGGCAGGCAAATTAATATTAGACTGCCTGCCCAGTTTTTAGATAATATTTTATTTATTTATGATTCGGAATAAAAGTTATTGAAAAAAAATTTTTTTTTTTTTCCATTTAAATGACCTCAGGATGAGTTACTACCACATTAAAAGGAAGAGAATATCATTATAGTAAAGCTACAAATCATGTTTTTTGGAAATAAAATACTCCTAGCTAACTTTTTTTCAGCGACAAGCCTTATCATTACACATGCTAAATATGAACTATTTTTACACTTTCCAGCAATCTTATTACTATAATTCGTTTCTTAGAGGTATAAACTATTAAAAACCCCTGTCATTAAATATTATAGATAATGTCCACGTTAAGCCAAGTTACCCTAACAAAGTGAGCAATTCCCTTTAGCATAGAGGTAGTTTATAACCTGAATTAACACATAAGATATTTTTTATCCCGATAGTACAATCCCGTGGGACAGTAACCGAACTGTACGCGTGCGAAGCCGCGGGCATAGGCTAGTATTTCATAACATTGACATCTTTTGAACGCAGTTTGAATGTGAATGCAGTTTAAAAGTGAACGCGGTTTAAATGTGATCGCAGTTTCAGTAATGAACTTTGCTTTTAAAAAGAATAAAACAGAAACTCATCCATAGAGACAGGTTTTCTTCGCAGTCAGTTAAATTTTATCATTTCAAGAACTCTTGTAGATTTAAAAGCATAAATTCGTCAGAACAGGTTGTAAAAATGTATCAAGTTGTTCTTTTTGGAAACAAAACTGAGATTAATTACTTCAAATACATTTCTATTAAGATACCTAGTACAGCCAGTCGAGACCAGTAACCGATTTAAATCAATAAGTGATCGATCAATTTTATACGAGTGAGTAAATTGCGAAACTTTCAACTACAAGAAAGCCGGAGGCGGAATGATTTATGAATGTTTTCTTATTCAGGTCATTAAAATCAAAGAGTGCTAATCAAACTTGCAAATTGATTGTACCTACGCATTTTATAGCTGAGTTAAATGGAACGTAGAAATAAGAAGGGGGTACTGTCAACGGGAAACTGTAGTTCTGTCTGTCTGAGACGAAATCGATTTTGATGTTAGTACCTCATTATACAATCTCAGCATTTCTCCTTTTCCCTGTGTAAGAGGGGACTCCAGTCAGTAAGTGATAGTATTTGATTTGATTCGAAGA
Organism: Cerastis leucographa; assembly: GCA_963082945.1. NCBI lineage: Eukaryota > Metazoa > Arthropoda > Insecta > Lepidoptera > Noctuidae > Cerastis > Cerastis leucographa. The sequence continues at coordinate 18,500,974 of OY720357.1, read as the reverse complement.
AACTATTGCCGTCGCGCTGCACCCGACCAAGCCCCCGTAAAGTGCGAAAGAGACAACTGCAGCTCAGGCTGATTTTATCTACAAAAATCTTGACCAAAAGACGTTTTGTATTTCGCTGTTTTCTTCTTCAAAACCAAACTGAACTAAATAATTCTTATATCAAAATTTAAAGAAAAGGTATATCTATGCTTCCATTATTTTCTTTTTTGTTAAAAACTTATCTAGTTTGTCTGATAGTCGTCTGAACATGGCGGTTTTTTTTTCGGTTTTTTAGATTGTCATAATTCTTTTAGTGATTATGTTTTAAAAAAAAAAGTAAATGATAGGGGAATGTATTAATAAGACCTAGATGTTTTGGAAAAAAAACATTGCTCTAGATAGATGCATTATCCATGAAGAAAACAGCGGAATACGTTTGTATGGAGAAATACCGACTAGAGTTCCCCTCTTACTTTGTAAATTCATATCTTTTTTCCATGCAGAAATTACAGAACACCTGCTGCATCCTCACATACCCCTCTTGCCTCATCCACGTTCATACATCAGGGGTCTAGTATGGCCGATTTATATTTTTATCCTATTATGATTCCGCTAAAGCGCTTATTTTACCCCCTGGTCATACCTACGCAAACGCCGGTTTTGAGAAGGTACATATTATGTACCTAACCTTTCTAAAAATGATCACCAATGAGGTGTGCTCTTCTGCCCTTAGCCCATTTTATTTGCAATCAGTGCTATACACCGTGTAAATCACCTCATCACGAAGCCGTCAACCAAGCATTCTGTACATGAAACTAAGTAACTTTACGCAAAAATTATTGCTGGGAAACGACTTTTTTTTGGGGGGTGTAAAATCATGTTTTGTGGTAGAACTCAATGTAACGCACTCAAAACATTCTGCTGATGGACGGATTGAATAGTACGGGGGTCTTGGAGGTGTTTAAAGTAATAATCTTACATAAAAAACTAGTATTTCAAAAAACGTTTGTCAAAAAGTTGGAACTTTGACCCCTAATATCTCCGTAACTAGAAGGTTCCCAGGTATGGTGTAGAACAAAAAAATGATCGCAATGATAGGGAGAACCAGTGCCTTTCGGCTTCGTTAAGAGGTGTTTTACACCCTTTATATCCGCTTCTATTCCACACATCTCTTTTTATAGGTGTCATCTCAATAAACAATGTCGTATCTCTCTTTCAGCAATAATATATTTTATCACTCCATTAAAAATCTTGGGAACCGGACAAAGTAACGATATACAGCTAGATCTTTAAAATTTAGTACTTGTAGTAAATCCTAGATCATAAACCAAGTCTAAAACCAGCTTAATTTGCCAATGCTTATACAGCAGACGTTAATTTTTAATTAATTCAATAAATTATAACTAATTTGCGCAAGATTTTTTGGAGCAATAAATTATAAAAAGGAAGTTTTTTCGGCAAGTTAGCAACAATAGATATTTGCACAAAATGTCGGAGACTTAGGTAAACGAAAATAATGAAAATCGGTATGTCAACATTTTTATTACCACTGACAATATAAAAAACTTGAGAGGTGTCAAGGGACACCCGGATGGAACGAAGTTCCAAAAATAATCGTCGTGACACCACACTGTTCAATGCGAAATAGAAATGAAAATATCTGGCTTGCTTTCTATAAGAGAGAGAGAGACAGACAGAGAAACATGCGACACCGCACAGCTTACAATAGCTTACTATAGCAAAAAGTGTCGTGACAACTTTTCGTAAGAATTTTTTCCGTCTAGCCCCCTTTCACAACGCGCGATAAGGAACTTCGTTCCAATTAACTATATAATATTGAAATTGTAAAGTGGCAACACCATAAAATGTGTCTGCAGTTTCATATGACAGCTGTCATTTAAATAACTTGTCAATGCTAAAAGCTCGTTTCTATTTATTTCAGACACAATAACAGTTATAGTTGGAAGTGACTAGATCCTTGAGATACTCCACCTCATAGTTACACCTTGTGGGTCCAACAATATCGAGGTGGCTGAATTCTGGGGGTCTAAAATGCCCGCTTTCATAATATTAACTGCGTCTGTCACCATTTTAAGAATTTTAACGTGATTTAGATTATTTTCTAATTACGATTTTGCTAAAGCGGCAATGTTAGGCCCCGTGGTCAAAGCTTATTTTAAAGGAATCATAGACACGACATCATCTGCCTCGCCTTTTCCCAAACTATCTTGGGGTCGGCTTCCTGTCTAACTGGATGCAGCTGAGTACTATTTTACATGAAGCGACTGCCTATCTGACCTCCACAACACAGTAGCTGGGTAATACGATACCCCTTGGTAAGACTGGATGTCAGACTTTTGGCTTCTGACTACTCGTAACGACTGTGAAAGATCTACAATTGACAGCCGGGACCAACGGCTTAACGTGCTATCCGAGGCACGGAGGAAACTCAGTATGTAATTATGGTCAGCCATCCACGGATCAACCTCGACAAGCAAGGCTTAACCTTAAGGATCGACCCGTGCGGCTGTTATTGTTTAGCCAAGAGCACCTCATAGACAATCATAGACACGACGTGGCAGTTAAAATCAATACTAGCAAGAGGTCAATCCTACTCTTACTAAAATCGCAAACCACATCATACAGGTACTTAATAGAAAATTATGTCATTGAAAACTCATCATTATTACAACTACCTTTGTGCTGTTTCATCAATATCAAGTCATCAAAGTGGTCAGTAAAAAAATGTGTAATATTAATTTAATGGTGTTTTTATCAACTCGATCATGGATTCGTAAGTCTGAACAAAGAACAGCTGTTTGTTAAGGAGAAGTATGACACGAACAAATAAAATCAATTAGCATTTTATATTGTAATGAAGAATGTACAAGACAATATCCAAAAAAGGGTTCACAAAAGAAGTAAGCACCTACTTACCTACCGCATTTAAATGCAAATTATATGTAAAAAACAATGCTATAGTATGACCATTTTTAACCGACTTCTAAAAAAGGAGGAGGTTCTCAATTCGGATGTTTGTTTTTTTTTTTTTTTTTTTTTTTTTTTAAGTGTAAAGTTTAAGGTGTCGTTAGTTGACAGGAAAATCATCGATATGTCAAACTTGGTACATTTATTTTATTTGCAAAGATAAGTTTGATGAAGTATAGACACATTTATATCAAGCCACAGAGAAAAAGAAATTATTCAGTTCACCACAACAAAAAGAGGTTCCACATCTTGATGACGAACCTCTTTGAAAAAAATCATATTTTCCAACAACGCACGCGTGTCGCCTTAACATTTAAACGAACTTTTCACATTGTGTTGTTATTGTACAGAGTTTTTGTAACACTTATTTTGTACCAAAAAAAAAACTAGTCAAGTCCGAATCAGACTCGCACACAAAGGGTTCCGTACTGCCATCCAAAAAAAAATATTGTTATATACGTACTAGGACATCTGGTTGTATTGCCATTATAAAATCGAGCAAAAATCCCTCAAAAACACTTTCTTTAGTGAATGTAATCCCCTTTCAATTATTATTATTTTTTGTTACAGCAATCAAAGAGATTTAAAAGATTTATAGAGCGGACATTGGGAATAATTTCGTACAATTTTTTTTTCGAACGTTTTTGATTTTGACACACAAACGCTACCTGACATGTGGGCGTATGATGACTGGACAGAGCGACTTATTACTAAGTTGTAACAAGTATTGGATTACAATTTTCTTCGTCTAAACCCGTCTATCACACGACAATATTTGAATGCCTTTGATAGTAACACACACTCTGTGACAAGTATCTCTTTTACGGGTCAAAATATACATCTGTGTGACAAGCTTAGTAATAGGGTCCCGTCGCCACTTTTCGGCTACGGAACCCTACAAACTATTTAGTATAAGTACTAAGACAAGGTCAAACACATGCAGATGATTTTGATCGATGACACTACGTTTTGAACGCACACTGCTATTTTTGAACGCTTTTTTCTTTAACACCAGCAACATTGACGCTTTTTGAATTCATGCAATGGTGTTTTCATTTTTTTTAAGCCGTTCACGTGATAAAGATATATTAATGTTGAACAAAGGTTTACTGTTATTTTTAAGCTCTTGAGTTTTAACCGTAATATTAAGTGTTATCAACGCCTAATAAATTAAAAATTATTAATGAGCGCTAATTTAAAATAATTGTGCAATAAAACACTTGATTGTCAACTTTATTAAAAGTAATTACATTGCATACCATTTATCGTCGGTCTTGCAAAAAATAATGCCTTAATTGTAATAAAATAAATACATTTTATCCTTTCATACTTAATAAATAAGTGGTTCTCATTTATTCACCGTAACCAAGAATCTTCGTCTCAATGAACCTCATAATTATTTTCTTATTTACAATGTGCAAAGACGCTAACATAGACTTATTAGGGGGCCTACCATCACCTCTTTTATAGCAGTATTTACTGACCGACCAACACAAGCTTCGCCCTGTGACGGATTTTCAAACAAACTTTCAACCCCTGTTTCACGCGTTTTAGGGTTGAATTTTCCAAAAGCGTTTCTTATTGGATACTAGCTTCATAATAGCCATCTTTGTGCCAAACTTTGGGTAAATCCATCAAGTGGTTTGAGCTGTGCGTTGATGGTCACTCAGGACAAACGATTTTATAAGTACAGCTTTTACTCTCAGCTTCGCTCCTGTTATGTACAGAAATTTACCTACGGGAACGTTATAAATGTAGCTTATGACACTTGGGCTAATGTAGCTTCCCATTAGTGAAATAAATTTCAGGATCGGATCTGTAGTTACGAAGATTACCGCCTACATACAATCTTATAAACTTTACCTCTTTATAGAATAAGAATAGAATAAAACTTTATTGTACACCAAAAGTGAAACATAACGGTTTACAAAACTGCATATTTTATGGTTAGTAAAAACCTTTTTTAATATTAGTATAGAGTTCAGTGTGCGAAAGAGATGGAGCTATATAGAACTGCTAGCCCCATCCCTTTCTTCTACTAAAATGACAATAAAAGCAGCTACTGTTAAAAGAGTTTGTGGTATAGGCCTCCATTAAGTTTTTTAATTAGGTGGATCGGGAGCTTATTACCCAGTAATACGGCATTTACGCCTGTAATTATTTGAAATTAGTTAAATCTGATTACAACAGGTCTAGACGTTTATCACTTTTTCAAAGACCGATCGTTCGCTTGCCGATCGCGTGCGAATCATAAGCGATAGCGAATATTGATAATGTTTCTTATGAAGTCTATGACAAAAAAAAAGTTTTTTGCCGAATGTTAGGGTCCGTTGTTCTAAGTGATATTAAAAATGCTTTTACGTTTTCCATCTATACTAATATTATAAAGCTTAAGAGTTTATTTGTTTGTTTGAACGATAATCTCTGTAACTACTAGTTCGAATTGAAAAAATCGATTAGTGTTGGATAACCCATTTCTTGAGAAAAGCTTTAAGCTATAACATCACGCTACGAAAATTTTGCAACCGGGAAACTGTGACGTAGGCGTATCAGCTGACTGGCACCGGGACTCAACGTATGTAGTTGTGAATACGCTAGGCAGATGATGATGATGCAGGTTTTGTAATTATGTTGGCCAGTGAATTTAACGCTAATTTCCGTTTATATAATCCATCTTTAGTGTTGCAGTATAGAAGTTTAAAGTCATTAATTTATGGAACATTCCGTTTGTGGCGCATTTGCAAGACAAATCACAAATTACGTTTATCTATAAACGTACTTGAATCGACATTTTGTATCTGACATTTTTAAAACGAGTATTTTACGTAGAACGATGTTTTAAATGCCTTAATCGCTAAACTTATTTAGTGACTTGTGGTGCAAGCAGGCTTTGGTTTATTAAATAATGCAACAAAACCTGCGTGTTGCCGTACGTAAACATGAAATAAATAATTCACTTAACACCTGACTTCTTTATTTTCTTTACTTCTTCATTTATTTCTTCCTTTCCACTAGCTTAATTAAAGCTCCTATACAACTTAAAGCAACTTACAACTTAATCCAGAACATACGGTAACTTCAAGTCCTTCGTATCACGATTTCCTGCTCCCAATCAGTGGGGACACCAGAATATTTATTTCTGAACAGACGCGCTATATTTTACGGACACTGGTATTATAGCAATCTTTAATCAGCACACCATAAGTTGGCTTTAATACTTTTAATTACAAACGGCCTGCGATGGAAACAAGTGATATTTTAAAAAACACTTTTTTTAAACAAGGTTTTGGTGAAGTGTGAGTTCGACTCGCACACGAAGGGTTCCGCACCAGAGTACAAATAAAATATTGAATACTACCTATATGCGTTATTATTAAAATACAGCAAAAAATGTAACCTTTTATTTATTCATTTATTTATTCAGTAATACATTTTAAGCTAACAGTAATTTTAATAGTAGTCATACTAAAACGATGGATGAACTGTGAAGTATGAAGTATGATGTGGCAAGAAAGGAGGTGTCTGATGAGATGACGAGTAATAGAGAAGTATGGAAGACATGCTGCTGACCCCCAAATGAGTTGGCATAAGGGCAGGAGAAAAATGAATAATGATCATAGTTAATACACACTCTATGAAAATTCAAGTGTCTTCTTATTATAGTTCAAGAGAAGCCTTGTGATAGGCAGAGATAAATGGGAGCCTTAGTAACCGCTGGCACCCTTTGGTTACTGAACCCTAAAAAACGAGAAACAAAATTATGAGGTGTCCTTTATAATGCATGTGCGAGTCCAATGAAATAACATTTGTGTTTTGGCTCGAAAATAAATGTTAAGGATGATGTGATTAAGTTTGCCTGTATTTGGCTGTCTCCGCAACTATGTGCGAAGTTAACAAATTGGGTAATATTTTGGACAAGTGGTATATACGGTAAATATTTTAAAAGATAAAATAAGGTTTTCTGATTGATTGCCACACTAAAAATGTTTGATTTTTTATTGTTAACATGCATCATGAAGGAGATAAATTCGGCTTCAAAATTAGACTTCATTTAGAAATCACTGATTGTCTAGTGGTTATGGCCCCGAAATACGATTTGTAAGTCATGGGTTCGAACCCAGGTAGACCTGTGGCACCTACCAACCCGCAATGAGCCCACGTGGTGGATCATGGCTCACTCTCTGAATCAGTGAAGCCTAGCACGGAATATTATAGGATTATGTATGCAGACTTATTAGAGGAGCTCGTGGCTAAATATTAACAGCCGCATGGGGCGATCTTCAAGGTTAAGCCGGGCTTACCGAGATTGGTCGTGGATGGGTGACCATCATTACATACTGAGTTTCCTCCGTGCCTCGGAAAGCACGTTAAGCCGTTGGTCCCGGCTGTCATTTGTAGATCTTTGACAGTCGTTACGAGTAGTCGAAAGTCTGACATCCAGTCTTACCAAGGGGTATCGTATTACCCAGTCACTGGGTTGTGGAGGTCAGATAAGCAGTCGATTCATGTAAAATACTATTACTCAGCTGCATCTGGTAAGACTGGAAACCGACCCCATTAAAGTTTGGGAAAAAAAGGCTAGGCAGATGATGATGTATGCAGACTTATTAAATAAGACTACAGATTATTTATCTTATTACAATAATTACAGGTTATTGTTACAATTTAACCTTGTACTCCGTAATTTACAACATAAAAAAAATACCAATCCCATGATCCGAGCATCGAACCTAATATTTTAGCATACAATCACAGTAATTTCAATGTGAATAAAGGACATTGTTTAGCATTCGCCGCCATTTTGTTGTATTTACATATATGACAAATAAGCATACAAATCACCAGTATATCAAACTACGTAGACGATGTTATTATTTCCTTTTAAAACCTTATATGATTTACTTCGACGTGTGCAACGTGTGAAAACGGAATATTTACCATATTTAATATTTATTTCGTTCCTGTTTTTGTTGTTAACAATAGTGTTATTGAGCACGTCTATTTCAAAACTTATTACAGCAATATGGCAGTTTTGCATCATCATCATTTCAGCCGAAACACGTCCTCTGCTGGACATAGGCCTCCCCCATGTGTCGCCACTTTGACCGTTCCCCTTCGACTCGCATCCAGCAGATCCCCGCAACATTCACCAGGTTATCGGTCCACCTAGTGGGAGGCCTTCTAACGCATCGTCTTCCGGTTCACGGTCGCCATTCCAGAACTTTATCCGTATATCCGTTCTGCGAGCACTGTGCCCTGCCCACTGCCACTTAAGTTCGGCAATTCTTCAGGCTTCGTCGGTAACCTTGGTTCTCTTGCGGATGTCCTCATTTCTGATTCGATCACGCAAGGAAACTCCGTGCATAGCCCTCTCCATTGCCCTTTGGTTGACTTTAAGCCTTCTGATGAGGCCCATTGTGAGCGACCACGTTTCGGTGTAATCGCTGGCAACACACACTGGTTATAGACTTTCGTCTTGAGGCATTACGGTAAGTTTTGCATAGATTATGTGAAATAGAATAATGCCCAATCATTTTAAGAGTGTAATTGCTGAATGGCCAAACGGAACCCCAATAATTTCGTCATGTTGATTGCATTCAAGCATTTTACCGGTAGCAGGTGGCGTTCTCCGGTTTCTTCCTACCTTCATGGGAAAATAGCTTGAGTTTATGTATGTATTTGAAGACTATTGGCGATTAATGGATGAAGGATGAGTGGATGGAAGATAAATTAGAGAGATGGGGTTTTATGAGTACCGCTAAACAATGGTGTAGTAAAATTATGTATTTCTTTGAAATTTTATCACTTTGAAGCTTGAGTAGCTATTATTATTTATTTATGGTTTATTGTTAGTATATTTTTATTGAATAGTTTTTAATTAATAATGTATACAGTTAGTCTCTTGAAAAAATATTTCTTGTTAGAATTGTTATTTTTAATAGGTCGGGACTTACTTATTGCATAATTATTGTATGCGTGGGTGAAACATAATAATTAGAGTTAAACGTTGAATAAAAAAGTTTAGAAATGATTGAATGACGAAATTAAAGCGTCAATGAAAATATTTAGCAGCTAACAAAAACCGCTTAATTATGCCAAAAAAAACTAGTTTATGCATAAGACAGCTTGCATAAGCATGTATAATATTTTTTGTCACAAGTAATCTGTTGAAATATTATCATAAGTAATAAAATTATTATAAATTTGAGGTCATCTAATGGTGAGTTTTTGTAAAGTGTCACTCAGTCATAACAAAAAATATTAAACATTGTCCGAATGGCGACGGTCCATGTATTTCGTTTTAATCCTTATTTTATTTTGACTTTGATTAAATACTTTTAACGTACGGCCTTTTTTAAAGTCTGCTTATGTTTTTAAAGTTAGCTTATTTGACGTTGAGTTGATATCAAATGTTCTGTGATCTTTTCAACCTCGAATGGGTTCAAAAGTTCGTGACCTATTAAATATTAGGTACTTGTAGCTACCCTTTTTGTACCCGTAAATATGGTATTGTTGTAGAACAACACCATATTTATTTCATTCTTTCTTTTTTAATAAACGTTGCCCCACACTAGGAATTTCTCCTGTATCGTGGGTGCGTTTACAAAAATTAAAATCACATACACAAACAGCCAGACCCGGAACAACTATCTGTAGGACATACAAATATTTGTTCCGTGCGGGGATCGAACCCGCGACACGCAGCGCAGCAGTCGATCGCTCAACCACTGCGCCAACCGTGCCGTCAATATTTAAATGCATGTGGACGCGACAGGACACTTTCTACCGTGTCCTCTCTGTCTCGTTGTTCCAAAAAACAGGAGTTGATTGACGTTAATCGAAGTGCCAAACTTGCCGCCAATTCAATTTAGATTAACATAGACAAGCTAAGAAAAGAAGATATACCGAAGGCCTTCTGAAAGGTATTGTATTGTAGAACGGGCTTTTGCCCGCAACTCCACTTCCAAAGCGCGTATTTAATTTTTCTTGAAGGCATTATGAAGAAGATGACACTTCATTCTTCATTGAGTTTCTACTGGATTATGGACTAAAATTTATACACACTAAAAATTCTCCTTAAACCTATTGTTATTACTAATTAGCCCGTTAAAATCAGATACCACTCCTACAATATCAGATATAAGTTCTAAAGTTAATTTATGAAAACGTAAAGCCTTATTTATTAACATATACAGTTATAACATCCTTCACGCATAACGGATTCAATACGCACGCATATGAAACTGTGAGTCCCATTTCGCACTCAAAGCTAGGAAACAGAGCCCCTCTAAAATGAGGTAAACGGGTTAGGATGCTGAGCGTGGGTTCGCAACGCTATTAGATGTCTGTTACCCCGTTTCTATATTTAACGGGTCGTAAATGTTGATGTAAAGACTCGTAACCTTTACCGATAGTGATGGTTTTATTAGAGGAGTTGGGAATATGGCATTCTGGTTTTATGGTCTGCTGATGATAGTTTTCAGACTTTGTTAAGTATGTAATTAACAGTTTTTCAGCTTCGATACAGACAAATATTCAGTGGATATAATTCAGTATGGTTGGTTTTCATAAATCAAAACAATAACTGTTTTGTCATATCTGAAATCATCATCTGCCTAGCCTTTTCCCAAACTATCTTGGGGTCGGCTTCTATTCTAACCGGATGCAGTTGGGTACCAGTATTTTACATGAAGTGACTGCCTATAAGACCTCCACAACTCAGTAACTGGGTAATACGATACACCTTGGTAAGACTAGGGATGTCAGACTTTTGGCTTCTGACTACTCAAAACGACGATCTCAAAGGGAGCAACGGCTTAACGTGCTTTTCGAAGCACGGAGGAAACACAGTATGTAATTATAGTCACCTATCCACGGACCAACCTCGGCAAGCACGGCAAAGATCGACCCGTGCGGCTGATATTATTTAACCACGAGCCCCTCCTCATCTGAAAACCGCCAAGTAAATGGAAATTTAAGTGCTCCCTAGAAATTGTATGGCCTTTTTCTTCTTCTGGTGTCACTTCAATTAATGAAGATTGTTAATCAACTCTGAATATTTCTCATTGTCCTTAGCACGGCGGGACCGTTCTTTGGTGGAAATTACATCTTAACTTTGAGTCAATCCAATACCCTAACCGTTGATTAGCGAGACGATTTGTTTGTTCAATATAAGACAGACACGTCAAATACATCCAAAAACGAACAAGAAATCCCAGGAATATTAAACTGTGTAAGAATTACAAGCTTAATTAAAAGAACCGTTGTAAAATTGACTTGCATGCAGTGAGAACATGAATAGTTGAAGTTTTGGAGTTTAAGTGAGCTTGAACGTAGCGATTGTTTGTGTTGTTAGACATAAAAGGTATGAATAGAATGAGAGTAATTGATGTTTTTTGTATGTTAAAGTCAAGTTATAAGTTTGTAAATTGACATGATCATCACTTATACGGAAAACGGGATATTTAACATGGTAATTCCTTTTTTATATCCCGTTTTCAGTGTTCGTCAAGTTATTTATAATATTTGGTTTTAGTTTCAAGATTTATGTTAGGGACTACCTCGTCGGTCTAGTTGTCCGGTACGTCTACCATGAGTTTTAACAATTTATACTCGCTAGCGTCTGTAGTTGAAAAAATGTATGAAAACTTTTACAGCGCCTCTAGTGGATTGGGTACTAAAATGCGCAGTATGAGTCACTACAGTTATCTATCCTACGTCACCGTGTAGTAAACTATACTACAGCGACTGCAACTTTGGGCTTCATTTGCTTAGAATTTGGTAGTAAGCACCAACACAGCTCATGGTACCATTGAAAAAGCTAACTATAGTATTTGCTTATTGACGGAACTATTGCAGTTACGTCAAGCGATCTAACTATGACAACTCATGGTAGACGTACAGGTTCCATTTTGAAGTGAGGCAAAGTTTTATTCCGCAAATTAGGAAGCACGAATCTCTACAGTACAGATTACTGTACTACTACCACTAACTATAATTTCACCTTGTGTCGGTATTGCATCCAACTTTGTAGTCCTACTTAAGATATTTACCTATGTATTTATCCCATACCCCTTTTAACAATCATCATAAATTTAGCAGTTTCTTACCAAGACCACACAGCGACTAGATCTTACTTTTTAATGATGATTAAAAAGACTTTTTTAGTACTACTTTATCCTAACCACATTTCAAAATCTTCATATTCACACCATGACGAATTGTAATATTTCCTAAGGGGCAAAAACTTTTAAACTCCAAATAACATCCAAACTAATAATTTAAATGCGAAAGTATCTCTGCCTGTCTGTCTGTTACTTTTATCCGTTTGAACAGCTGAACGAATGAAGAAAATATTTGGCACACAGATAGACCTGGTTTGGAATGAAGTACCTATACTTTTTATCAGAGTAGGTTTTAGTGTTTTTTATTTTTATTTTTTTATTAACCTATCCTGTCCCACTTCTGGGCAAAGGCGTAACCTATTCCTTTTTAGCTCTCCCGATGTTTTGCCTTTTCTAGCCAATAAGTCAGGAATGAGTCCAAATCGGCAAATATTAGAGGATCATATTTGACTTCAACGCAGCTGAAGTCGCCTGCAGAAGGTAGTTTCATAGCCCGCTGATACAAAAACTTGTTTGCACTGTAGAGTAAAAAATCAAGAGTTTAGATTGAAATACTCGACATTGATAGTTTTGATATAATATTATTTTGATACGAAGATGAATACAGTTTTGTTTGTGTAAGGAGATTGTTTTTTTTTTCTGTCAGTGGGAATTTAGCTATTCAAATTATATTCTGTCAAGAATTCCATTACAAAAAAAAAAGATTATTTTTTGCCAGAAATTCAATTTCAGCTATTTGCATAACGGATTCCATTTTAAATTAAGAAAAATAGGAATTCCATCGAGATTGATTGTTGTACACAATAAGTATACGAACATCAATTTCATGCTTACACTGTAGCTGTGAAATTAATTCTTGACTCCTAACTAAAAATTCTTACTAAAACTATCAGTGCAGGCAGTTCAACGAATTCTAAAAACATATTCATCGTCGTTTCAGCCTGAAAGGCTGTTTTGAAGAAACGCAAAGTATATCTGGAAAAAAACTTCTTGGTATACCACATAATCAGGGTAGTGATTTAATCTAATAAGATCCACATAATACAAATCAAACGACCATTCTCAGAATATCCCAACCAACCTCGAGGGTAGTGCTGGTTCTCGAAAGGCCAAATCCTTGAAGGCAACACCAAAAACTATTACCCATTTTCAATGAAGCTTGGTGAGGCACCACTTTAATGGAATTTCAACTGTCGACGCTAAGCCGAGCGTTCAAATTCCAACACTCCAATAAAATTTAAGCATTCATTTAAGTGGCGCTTAGTCTTAGTGACAACAGTATCCAATAAATCTCAAACTATATCAGTGTCAGTTAATTTCTCAAAAACGGCTCCTCTAAAACGTACGATTGTCTCTTAACAGAATAGCTCGCGATAGCACATTTGCGCTGCACAGTTTGATGCTGTATATCATCTGCTGCCCGCTATAGATCGAGGAATATCTTAATATGGCTTCTGATATAAAATTCAAAGAAAAATTAAGCCGAAAGCGTCGTTCCTACAGCGCGGCGTGTATCAGAAATCATCATCAGCCTATAATGTTCCCACTGCTGGGATACAGGCCTCCTCTCTATGAGAGGGAGTGGGCAGTAAGCCACCACGCGGGCCCACTGCGGGTTGGTAGATGTCACATGTCTTCGAATTTTTAGTTCTAGGACATGCCGGTTACCTCACAATGTTTTCCTTCACCGTTCTTGAAAGCAGCGGTAATTACACAAAGTAATGCGCCTGCCTGGGTTCGAACCCATGGCTTATTGCTCATAAGTCGGGGCTGCCACCACTGGGCCACCGCTGCTCTCAGAAATGCTGTATCAGAAATGTCACATTGACACATGACATTTCTGATTTCTGACATTTCTGATGTATTATTGGGTTTTTCTGTCCGGAAATATTCTTAGTTGCAGCTACGGAGTTTGGATTTATGCCCGCTTGATGGCTCGCCCCCTGTTACATGGGACTTAAACAAGTTTGTGGCCACGTTTAATATTAGCGTCCAAGGCATTACTGAGGCAATGTTGCCTGAAAATAAATGAATGTTCTGTTAAGTTATTGTTGGCAGATAAGTTGGTATTTGGGACTAGCAGCAGATAGAACATATTTTGGTGAGGTTTTCTTTTGTTGAAAAATGATTTTTCATCTAGGAGTTTAGGTTTATTTAAATGTTAAGGATCTGTTTTACAGATAGAGATTTAGGACGGAAGGTTTACCAGATACGAGTCAGTCATTTGTAGTCGAAATAAACCATCAATTATCGTACTTCAATACATAGACTTTGATTTTATGTTTACCTATCTGACATCAAAGGAGGACATACATAAAAATGTAACTTAGCCAAGCCAGTACTGAAAACAGTAAACCTAACTTATGTGAACCGATTTAAGTAAATAATTAAATTTTTCCACTTTACCGTTACAAGATAATTAGGAACTTACTTAATGTGTAATTGACTATACAAAGCAAATTGTACCTTAGCGAAATGCCAAAATACTGGGTCACTTTTTCAACAAATTAATTGAATCTTAACGACATCACTTCTGAATCAGTTAATCAGCTGTTAAGACCACATCAATTAAAAAGATACCTTAATGACTCCTAAAATAGAAGCGCCATTTCAACTTCAATTAACACCGGGCTATAACTAAAAAATACACATAATTCAAAAACGTCGAATAATTTATTATACGTGCGATAATTAATAGAAATCATTAATATATATTTCAATTTATGTTTTTTTTTTGGGATATCTAAGCGTGTGTTGGTCTGTATGAGAGGTCAATGTACTGACGGAATGCCGCCCCTCCCTGCGTCTGCGCACCATAGAAACATAATTAGTGTTCTCATCTTATCCCCGCGAAGATGCTATCGATGCGTCGCTCGTCCATTGAAGATTATGTACGCATTTTAATAAACTTAATCCACAATTAACCTGCAATGGATTCACGGTATTTCTTTCGCAACGTTCATATTGCAAGCTTTATCTATTAAGTTGAAGTGAGTGTTCAATTAATTAATATCTTCTGTGTAGAAGTTTTCGTATATTTCGGTTTCTCGTAATTATGTTAATGTCCGACTTATCAGATTTGTGATATGAAGATCGTCGTATATTAATATGTTAATTTGGAGAATAATGTATAAATAAAGCGCACATTTCAAATATTTTTACCGATGTTGTTGGTCCAGTTTTTTTGTGTGTTTTTATATGTCCGAGATGCATCTTTGATACAGGTCCATCTTCGATATATGGTCTATCTTTGCTAGAGATTATCGTAATAGTGTAATAAGGTCGGATTCGAAGTCACGACCTTTGGTTTAAGAGTCCACATTCTGATTGATGGATTGTTAGTGCCTTTGTACCTTTATTTTCGCGCCTAGTTTTTAGTTAGTGTTTTTTTTTATTATTATTTTGGGTCGTTCTGTTAATAGTTACTTAGTCGAGACTATACGTTGGCAAATTTAGAAAGCCATTTAAGGCTTTCCTTTCTTGTTTGAAATACCATTTAATATCTCTGTACTCCTAAATTATCTTCACAATAAAATGACTCACAAAAATTACAAATCCTGCCAGACAAAAGTTTAAAGTTATAAATAAAAAATGTCGAACAATATCCATTGCCAAACGTACATATGTATTGCAAATCACAAATCCGTGAAATATACTTGCACAGCTCTCCTCCATTTGTCATAAGCGTGAATAATCGACCCGGGCGAAGACTGATAAATTATTTTTGGCACCAAGTTTAATTTGTTCAATGATGCATCGGTCAAAAATTATGAACTTAAGAACACCCAGAGCGGGGTCCGGGGATTCGGTTTTAGGGACCTCTGAGGGATAAAGTAAAGTCAATTATTAATTCTCATAGAAATTAAGTCTAGCTCCATGTCTTTCCCACACTGGAAAAGGAGTAAAACAATACTGCTTTAAGAGGTCTTGGTAGGCCAGCTGATGATGAGTTGGTAAATAAAAGATGTAGTTTCATGGTCTGACCTAATCAGAGTTGAAGACAAAGGTTAGGTATATGAGGTAGATCCAGAACCGGGTGAAGTTGCGTGAAATGGAAGCCCAAGGACCAAGATACTTAGCAATGGATGGGCGGACAAGGGTTGAAAAAGAGAAGGGAAAAGAGAGAGAGAAATTAATAAAATACAATGAATAACATGAAGACAGTCGAGTGCAGATAATAATATGATGAGGGAAAAGGACAAATCAAAATACAAATACAAGTAACGGCTGCTATTTGACACTAATAACTGGGCAAAATAGTACAGACATTTAGCACTTAAAAGCTATCTAGATAATACTGTGAAATAAACCCTACAGAACCTCTCCACTTTCCTCTCAGTATCTCTCACGAACATTTATAAAACGGTTACTGCTAAAATGGTCATTTAATATTGTGGACCGATGACGGGAACGCTGTCGTATATTATATCGAGCCGTTATGAAATACTTTTGTAAACCATACCGGGTTACTGATTTTGGTCGGAAGTGTAAATAGGTTGTTGGAATTTATTGAGGATTTTAACTTGAATACAAGTTGACCTTTCAGCTATTAATAAAATTTTTCATTGGTGAAACTTTTTACGTAAATTCTCAATGAAGTTTTCTTGGATTAGTTTTTTTTTTTTATTTAGTTTTTTGGATTAGTAGGTATTTATTTGGTTCGTTGTGTCGACGATATAGTGAAAGTCGCGGGAAACCCATGGATAAGGGACGCACAGACCCGGTAAGTGTGGCATAAAAAAGGGGACATCTATACCTAGCAGTGGGGGATTCCGGGCTGAGATGATATTGATGTGTTTTTGGTAAAACAACAATGAAAAAATCTTTGTAGACTTTCAACGCCTAAAAATTTTACCACCTCAAACCCAAAAATATATTTCAAAGCAAGCAACCCACAAGACACTGCAAAACTCATTTGTTTCAAACAAAAAAACTTTGCTACTACAAATCACATGCGCTTGCGACGCTTGCAAACAATGCGCGCGGGTAGGGTTACCATATTAAAAGAAAAGTTCTGGCAAAAAAAAACTCCTAACATTTTGGACACGTCTAAAACGACGCAGATGAAGATGGCGGGACGAGTTGGACATAGCCCACAACCAGTGGTCAACATCAAAACCCTGAGTCAAAGGCAGTGAATGTCATGGGGAGAAGTCTTTGTCCAGCAATAGGATGATGCAAGTTATAGTTTTAGTATAAAGGGTGTAAAACACCTTATAACGAAGCCGAAAGGCACTGGTTCTCCCTGTTATTGCGATATTTTTTTTGTTCTACACCATACCTGGGAACCTTCTAGTTACGGAGATATTACGGGTCAAAGTTCCAACTTTTTGACAAGTATTTTTTTAAATACAAGTTTTTAATGTAAGATTTTTACTTTAAACACCTCCACGACCCCCGTACTATTCAATCCGTCCATCAGCACACTGTTTTGAGTGCGTTACATTGAGTTCTACCAGAAAACATGATTTTACACCCCCCAAAAAAAAGTGGTTTGCCAGCAATAATTTTTGCGTAAAGTTACTTAGTTTCATGTACAGAATGCTTGGTTGACGGCTTCGTGATGACGTGATTTACACCGTGTATTTCTATTCAGTATTCATTAAATATATTTGTGTGTTAAAGGAGCTAGTGGCTAAATAAGCTGCACGGGTCTTTAAGGTTAAGCCGTGCTTGCCGAGGTTGGTCCGTGGATGGGTCACCATAATTACATACTGAATTGCCTCCGTGCCTCGGAAAGCATGTTAAGCCGTTGGTCCCGGCTGTCATTTGTAGATCTTTGATAGTCGTCATGCGTAGTCAGAAGCCAAAAGTCTGACATCCAGTCTTACTAAGGGGTATCGTATTACCCAGTTACTGAGTTGTTGAGGTCAGATAGGCTTTATGTAAAATACTGTTACTCAACTGCATCCGGTTATACTGGAAGCAGACCCCAAGATAGTTCGGGAAAAGGCTAGGCAGATGATGATGATTTGTGTGTTAACGAAATCCTGTAATAACAAAAGTTAAGACAAATAACATCGAGAAAAGAGTGTACACAAGTGGCAATTGCTGTCAAAACTTTTCATATTTCTACAACGGATTTCTACGGGATTTTCATCAATCTTTTCGAAAATCATTATAGTTAATAGATTGTTACCTATTTTTTCTAGACCTACTACAGGGTTCACTGACGGTAGACCACTTTTCAGCCTTACTACTCCGGGTATAAGGGTGAAAACCAGTCAACTGTCAGTGGGCGCGGTAGTACCTAACGTTTGGCAGAGTCGAGATAAAGGGCCATAAAGCGGCCATGTCCACACAAACCCGCAAGTATGCGAACCCTACCCGCGGTTCAATTATATGCGCAGGAGATGCGAACGCACGCGCTCGTGTCAGTGGCCCGGCGGAGACAGTTTTTGTGTTCACACCCTGTTATGTTGAGGGTATTTTAAAATAACGTTCTTTCTGCACGTTTTATTACTTCCTTATTTCTTGAATCTATTGTTGGGATGAATCTATTGTTTTATCCTAATAAATGAATATTGCATTTTTGTGGTTAATATTGATGAGATTGATGATGACATCGTTAGATATTGTTGACCTGAACAATAAAATAATATCAAGTATGATGAAACTCGACGAAAGCTATCGTATAGTCGTGATGACTTCTAAGATAATATGTATATGTACTATTTATTATCTTCTTTATTAGCATTATGTTTTTTTTTTTATTTTGTTCAACCTTTTGTAGTAAGCAACGACTTATTGTCGGGCCTGCGCTGTCCTCCCATACTTAACTAATAACGCTGTAACTTCAAATATTGTAAAACCAAATGATTTTAAAAGAGTAACCATCGAGTCACTTGCCAGTTCTTCTCCATAGGAAATGACCAACCCGAACCGTGCACCTTTTGTCGACGTTTTATAAGTGCCCATGTAGGCCTATGTAAAATAAAATATTTTGATTTTGATTTCGACTAGCAAACTTGTCGCCCCGGCAGATCATGGGCCCGATTCCATCTTGCTACTAAACTTATCCATATATGTAGTACTGCATGTGCAAGTAGAAGAAAAACTGACTAAAACTGTTTTAAAACTAAGGTTTATCCTGGGAAGTAGGTAGGTCCACACGACGACACATCAAGATATACATTTCCAGTATAACATGGGCTCGCATTGTATAAACTTACCGTACAATGAGGGATCCGCATAAAATGGTTTGTACACCTTGATTGGTCGCCGTGCGTACCTTGACCGGTAGGACAAATTATTAAAGTGAAACTTCTTATGCGACTTCCAACAAGGTTGCGTTCAACGTTTAACGCTACCATGGAGGAGGAACAGAAAGTCACAGCACGAGAGTGAATGCGTGGCACTCGAATGCATGTGTGTATTATTACGAAGTTTCACTTCTTCCGCGCGGAGGGACTCCACGCACTATTTTGTTTTTACCGACCTAGGTAACTAAATGGTTCTCTCTTATAAGTGATAGATGATTAGGTCAGCCTAGTCAGCGGTAGTTAGGAGTATATATGCATTATTCAGTCAGTAGCTCAGTGTATAGTACTGATTTCTTAGCTAGCATGTCAATACAAGCCCAGGTCCCAAGCAGTATCAATGTCAACTATCAAAGGATCGTTCGAGGTCGCAACACGAACGTGTCGAGTTAAAAGTTCACGATTATTACGAACTTCTGCTACCTTTGAGTACTAATACGTGTGCTGGATGATAAGTAGGTTCATTTTTGTATTCACTGAGATATGAGTCGTCTTACAAAAACTAAAAACTCAAGCTTTTTTCATCATGGGGGTATACGGTGTATATGGGGTGGCAGGTACAGCGACGCTAAACCGGTCACCAGGTATTCAGTACATAATAGGGGATAATCCTATTTTTTTTTTCTTTGTCCGTCGGGTAGTTTATTGAAAAGTATTGGACACGTATTTTTTCTTTTTTCACGTGGTCATAAAATTACGGAGATATATTGAGTTGAAATGGCGCATGACGTCACATGTAGGTAAGTTTTCTACCTACTTGTGACGTAGTAAGCCCCCACTCTCCAACTTTAATGAGTTTTAACTAAGTATTTTTTTGATATTTTGATAAAACAAAAAATACGTGTCTAATATTTTTGTATTACCTGTCTGACGGACAAAATAGAATGTCGTTTTCTTTACCCAGTCCGATCCCCTATTCTCAACTCATGTAATAAATGAAGAGAGTTTTTGCCAGTTATTAAAAAAAAAAACTGATTTTTCTTACAAAACTGCAATCACTACACGGTCAAAATGTATGTAACAGCTTATTTCGGGTTCCGTATCCATAGGGTCAACCGGACCCTATTACTGAGACTTAGCTGTCCGTCCGTCCGTCCGTCTGTCTGTCACCAGGCTGTATCTCATGAACCGTGATAGGTAGCCAGTTGAAATTTCTGCAGATTATGTATTTCTGTTGATGATATAACAACAATTACTAAAAACAGAATAAAATAAATATTTTAGGAGGCTCCCATACAAAAAAGTTAATTTTTTGCTTGTTTTTATAAATAATGGTACGGAACCCTTCGTGCGCGAGTCCGACTCGCACTTGCCCGGTTTTTTAAATAAGTTAGCGATGATTTTCTATGTGGGGCCTAACCGTTTTAGCGTCGGTATCTCTTCCACCCTAAAAAAGGTGTTGTTTTGCATCATCATCAAAATTCAGGAGGTTGTCACTAAAGACATCAATCGATTTAAATTACGGTCCCTAGTTAATGATTAAAAAACGTTTCTTTTTGTTGTTGTAAATTTGCTAGGTTTTTTCAGAATAACCCTCTTAACGTGGTTCAGGAAATAAGAAATGATCGAATTAACGTTTGAGATTGTTTGTATGTGTGAAAGTGCGGCTATAGGGCGAGGATCAGACAGGTCGCGTTTAAAACGCGGGGGTTTCGTACTTACCGATTACCGTTAATAAGACAAAAAAAAAATACCTTCCCATTTAATTATTGATTCAGATCGAGAATCATTAGCATAGTTACCTCCTGGAATTTGACGAGGATGCAAAACAACACCTTGTAAACTTTGTATAGTAACCACTGAACGGAATTTGCTATGTTCGTTACATACAATGCATCAATGAGGCAAATAGATTCAGTAAAAACAAGATGACATAGAAAGTGAGTATTGTAAAAAGGATATTTTTCGCATTCTTGTCAATAAGACTAAAAAATAATAATCTATTCAGCAAAAACTGAAAACGTGCTACAACCATGAGACAAGAGCAGCAGCAGAACGATAATACGACAAAAAAGTTGAGTTTTATAATATGTCATCTTTAGAACTTCCAGAAACACTAGTAGGTCCTTCAACCCTTTCTAATCACCCCATAATTATTCACCATACCAAATGCTTACTAACCCCTAAAAATAGCAAATAAACATACAACATTGAAGCACAATAATCGTTAGCATCATATCAAGGCTCGTGACTACACTAGCAATAAACCCGGTGCTGTCTGCGACATTCAAATTGTCTTATTTATAGTGGTTCGTTGGCGGAATGACGATGACTAAAGCTTATGTGCTTATATAGTGTATAAGTAGCTTCTTGAGGCTTTTGTACAGACAGCGTTAGTATGTGCTAACCCCTCTACAGTCCCGCCGAGAACGCCAAGGGGGTAACTACTTAATAGCTAAAACGCTGTACCTATATATGTCAGTTCGGGATGTGATTGTGTGTGGTCGAGTTCAGGCGCCATCTTGTCATCTGCCTTTTGTATAATTACGCTTGCTAGAATTCGCTGCTAAATATGCATGATTGATTGACTTGTTAAAGAAAATTCGACTGTAAGGAATCAGGCAATAGTATTCAAGTATCCATCGACCCGAACGGAAACCACGTAGAGGTCGATCCGTTACCAAAAGAGTTGAGGACTAACCATACTAATTTTTTAACTTCTGAAGCTGTAGTTGAAAGAAATTTTGGGTTGTTCTTATAGGTAATGAGACTTAATATTCTCTATAATCCAGAACGCATTCCATTGTGACTAGTCAATACATGACGGCACGAAACGGTCTTTCCCAAGACCCACCTCAACCTTTTTTTTTTTGCGTATGGGAAATCATCAAATGACTTCTCCCGCTCTGGGCGGAGCGGGAGGGAGTGTCAGACTTGTACTGACTAAAATCCACCCATGTTCCTTCTTCGCCCTTTGTGTTCCAGGGCCGCGGTATCTCTTTCGAACAACCCGCAGCCAAGAGCCAACCCTCTGAATTTGAGTTCACCAGCATTTCAATCATCATCGAAGGACTCCCGAAGGAAACGGCGAAAATTCTCTCAATGCTCTTTCGCGGTACCAGCTGTGACTTACTATGCCTACAGGAAACACACCGCAGTCAGGACCAAAAAAGACCGGAAATTACCGGCTTAATACTATTTGCCGAAATAGCACACTGATAGTCTTTTTTTAGGGTTCCGTACCCAAAGGGTCAAACGGGACCCCATTACTGAGACTTCCCTGTCCGTCCGTCCGTCAGATTTCTGTTGCCGCTATAACAACAAACACTAGGTTAGGTTAGGTTACGCAGCCATGATTTTATTTTGGCTTGGGGTATGGACAGCAGTGGTTTCGGACCGTATGCTGTTGTCTCCGCTCCCCTTTTGGCCAGTTCATCTGCTGCGTCGTTACCCAGTGAGTTACTGTGCCCTTTTATCCATTGCAGTGTTACTCTGTTTGTGTTTGCAATGTGTTGGAGTGCGCTGTGACATTCCAATACGAGGGCAGAAGTTAAAACAGCAAACACTAAAAACAGAATAAAATAAATATTTAGGGAGCTCCCATACAAAAATAATAGTACGGAACCCTTCTTGCGCGAGTCCGACTCGCACTTGGCCGGTCCTTTTTCATATTTTTACCTTTTCTACGTAAACGGAAAATATTCAACACCTAACCTAGACTATTAATTCCCACTTAACGGTAATCCATAGGTTAATTTCACCACAATCAACCACTTAGGGTTGACGGCTTGTAACCGAACTCATTACTCTGCCACTCAGGGTGACGGGCGAAGTCGGCTAAATTAATGATAGCCAAGATACGTTTTGCCCCTAATAGAAGGATTTGAAAATGAGGCCTTACGTCATTTCCTAGCTTATTAATTTATTATGGTATGCAGGTGTTTCTTCATAGTAGGTACCTACACTTGAGGTATGTACTTGGGTTCAGGGCACGCCACAATAGTGGCGATAAGTCCCCTCTTTGAGGAGTGGCTTGAGAGGCGCCACGGCGCCCTCACCTTCCGCCTGACGCAGGTCCTCACCGGACACGGTTGTTTCGGGAGGTTCCTGCACCGAATCGGGCGGGAGGAAACGCCCGGGTGTTACCACTGCGAGGATCAGCCGGAGGACACGGTGGTGCACACCGTGGAGCTCTGCCCCGCTTGGGCTGAGCACCGCCGTGTCCTCGTAGCGGCGATTGGCGGCGGCGACCTGTCGCGTCCGGCCCTAGTTCAATCCATGGTCCGGAGCGAGAGGGAATGGGAAGCCGAAGCCTCCTTCTGCGAAGCAGTCATGCTAGCGAAGGAGGTGGCGGAACGTGAGAGGGAGAGAACCTCACGTCCCAGCCGCCGCGGGAGACGCCCCAGGCGTCGGGGGGCAACCAGTGGCCCCCGGCCACCGTAGGTGCGGGCCTGTGGACGGTGAGTAATGGGCTAGCTCACCATCCGTCCGTCTTATGACGACAGGCCATGCCGATGGTGCGTTTGTGTTCTACGGGCGCCTCAAGGAGATGTCAGCAAACCGGAAGGGGTCCGAGAGGGCCGATGCCTGCCAGGGCGGCGGGTTGTTCGAAAGAGATACCGTGTATCTGTACCGTACTTCGTGTACGATATATGTACCGTACACAAAGGGCTAAGAAGAAACATGGATGGGTTTTAGTCAGTCAAGTCTGACACTCCCTCCCGCTCCGCCCAGAGCGGGAGAAGTCATTTGATGATTTCCCATCCCTAAAAAAAAAAAAAGATGTGTACTTGGCTTACCGTCCAGTCTTGCTAGTAATCTCTTATCGTAAGTCGAGTCGATTTACTGCTGAGGAAGACCTCATGTTCAGTAGTAAGGCTTAGTAACGGGTTCATTTCCCAGATCGGATAAAAAGTAATTGTGTTTTTTCAATAAGAACTTTTCAGTAGCACTTCAAAGCCTGGATTTGTGCCAATATCCTCGTTCCTGTTATATAAGGTGACTACATTTTTTTTTTATACTCATTCACTTCTATCACAATAACACAACAACCATATGAAATTTGACTTTTGATTTTGATCTGTGACCTATCAGCTTTTAGCCGCCTGACGCGGTTCGGTCTCATTGCTATCGTACCGTGCTACAGTGGGTAGGCAGAGCACCCGCACGACTCACAACCCCGAATTTCATACGTCTGTTGTGTTATTGGATAAAAATGAGTTACAAAAATAATGTTTCTTTAGGAAAGTTGTTTGTTATCTTGAGTACAATCACGTGTTTAAGTATCGGTCACTAATTACCATTCACTTAAATAAATAATAAGAACGAAACATAAGTAAAAAAAAAAATTAAAAAAAAAACATAAGTCGAAAAAACTAGGTATTCCTATTTAGGTCATTGTTGCTAAACCCTTCCAGAAAAATGGGCAGCGTTATGTTATGTCACAATGTCCAAGTAAAGATTGCTATCCATGATAATTATGTTCCGTCGATGATAAATTTTCTTGATATAATCATTTAGTCATCGATTTCGTTTAGTCGTAAACGAATTCTAGATTTTATGATAAAAATAAGGACTTTATTTATTGTCGCTTAGATAATCTTACATCGGATGCATGAATTCTTCGCTCTAAAACTTCTGAGATAAAAATCTATTCAAACAATAGCTTTTCATGTTTTACATAGGCGAGAATTGGTGTTACAATAATTAAAACTTTACGATTTTGTTTGATCTTATTTAGTAATTTATTTTTTGTGTGTTTTTTTTAAGGTCAAAAATATTAAATGACAGTTTAACCGAAACCGAACCACTGGATCTAAAAGCAAAAAAGTTAAAAGTATAAACTAGAAGATCGATTTAAATTATCGAATCAATCAATATGAATACTAATTCTAAACAAAACTAAGTCAAAGAAAAGCGAAACCCCATCACCATAATTTTTAAACCATAACCTTTTAAGCTTAACGTGTTAAAATCAAAAAGCCTCAATTAAAATATAATAATAATCTATTAAAATGATATTCAAGTATAATATCAGCACTCTATGGCCGTCTTTTCAGAAGACAACTAATCAGCCGATCACAGAATCTCAGTCGTAAAAAGGCTATAAAAATTTCTTAAGACAATCTTTATACTACAAAATATTCAAGCTAGTGTTATCTTAGAAGAATATCTGATTTAATGTGCCTGATTTATTGTGAATGGGCTTTTTTATTATAAGACTAGGTGGACACGCGGATTCACCTGCTCGAATACTAATACATGACAAGAAAATAATAAAATTTTCATGACTGAAAAAAGAATGCAGGTTTTGGAGAATGGTAACAACCAAAAAAACAACTCTAAAGTGAAATACCCAGATTATGTTTTATTATTTTCAATAGAAAAATAATGGCAAGCGAAATACAGCAAAACCTTTTCAGGTTGTTATTGCAATAAACACTTTGTTTGTAACAATATTCATGGTGCAAAAGACATCAACGCATTAACTGTATATTTATTTAAGTTTGTTTGCATAGTTAAGTTAGTCAAGACTAAACTTGCTTGTCAAAATTGTCGTTATATTTTTACTATTAATACTTTTTCATTAAACGCTTTATACAGGATAAAGAAACAAAATCGCACCAAAACTTCCAAAAATCTTATTTCAAAGACAGCAGGAGGCATAAATTGTATACCAATATTTAATACAATTCTACCATAATAGTTAGAAATTGCGTAGGAAGACTTTATTATAACTCGAAGTGAAAAAAATGGTGTTCTTGTTTTATATTTAGCTAATTTACTTAATTCATTATTATTATACCTAACCAACACGGGATTTATGAGAAAAAATAAGGTTGATTAACTAATGATTGAATACAGAAATAATATTAACGCCAAGTTTAAATTAAAGAGTGCAATATTTTTCTTAGAATCAATCAGGACGTACAAAAATATAGTGTTTTAAGAAATATACGGCTACGCGATGAATTCGGTAAGTTTCTATACAATTAATGATTCGAAAATCTTCTGGCGTTTATAACGGTACTTTAAATCTAGAAAGAAGATTTACTACCTAGAATTCTAAAGGTGACCCTTCACGACAATTATTTCCATTAGACATTTAATAACATAAATCCAGCATTTCAATGAATTAAACTTGCATTGCTAATAGATTTGAAGAAGACACATGCAAAGACATTAAGTTTTTCGAGCAGCATTGGGTTTGAAGGAGAAATCAAAGTTTAATTATAGAAAACATTGAGAATCTTGTGCTTCATACATACCAAAAAATAATCACCTCCCTAAACCTAAAACATTTAAGTACACCGAGCTAAGAGACTAATATTTTTTTTATCCTTTACCCCACCTCTATACAGGGCTCCCCAAATAGGGAAAAAATCCATACAGGGTAAAAACAAAAACGAACAGGTTACTAAAACTGTCAACGATCTAAATTGCGCAAACACTGTGGAGGTTTGCGAACAGCACAGCCTTATGCAAATTTTGAAATTTATCGCATGTACGACAAGCGACTTTTGTCTTATTATGTGTTTACATGGAAACTGTATCGGCTATTTAAGCTAATTCCTAGGAATTTCAATGAATAGTTTCGTGAATAATGACTTCTGGTTTGGTAGTTAGGTTTGTGTGTTATTTGAATCCGCTGTTTAGGCATTTGTTGTATAACAAAAGCCATGGAACATTGAACGACACTTTGTTGTATAGAATCTTTGAGGCTTCACTCCGGTTTTTAATCTATGATCTCATCCACAACAGATAATAAAGAAATGGGCCGTATTATGTTTTTAAATAAGTTCCATACTGATGATCACTCTATTCATTCTTCTCCAAATTAACCTGCTATAAAACCAAAAAATCTTCTCGATCGGGAATCTGATAATTAATTGCAGTACTTTTATATTGATAAACGTCTGTCAAAGATGACTTCTTAATATTTGCCTTTTCTAAACGAAATCTAAAACTATAATTACACAAATCCTATAAACCGTTTAAATCTCGCAAAAAAAAAACACGATTCCGAAAATTAGAGGCCTACCAAGCAAAATCCTCGTAATCAACGGCGCCTCTTCAAAAACACTCAAAGCCCAATCAACACTCAACCCTTACAATGACAGCCGATTACACAATCATCCAACAACTCCTCAACATCTATCGAGTTCATCAACACAGTATCGATCATTAAAAGCAATTTGTAGCAATTATATTGACGATGTATGCCACGGATCTATTACTGAGCTAGGTTACAGGGGTAACGAATTTATAATGTGTGTTACGTGTTTGAGCATGCCGCTTCTGTTAAGGCGATGTGTGATGTGGTTTTGGGGTTTAGTTTTGGGGTAAAGAACTTATCCCTGCATGGAGTTAATTGTAACCCCACCTTGGGGCTTGGGGCTCTCTGCCTACACCACAGATTATACAAATGTTTCGTTCAAAAACGTTACGGGCAAATACTTACCTAGGTATACAGCCATGACGCAGTGTAAAAAAATAAAATAATTTCAACGTTTTGATACAAAAAACAAAAATTGAAATAATATTATTAAGAGTTTCACTTTGTAACTCAAGGGGATATTGTCTTTTCATAAAAATGTTTACTTTATTAAAATATGGTTAACGAGATAACGCGTATATCTGGTGATTAGAGGCCGGTACTTGATAACAAACTTTCTCAAATTAACCATTTTTTATATTTTTAATTTTATCACAAGCTGATAGGCTACGCGCGCGCATATTTCATACGGCTGTTGTATGTTTGTAATAAAAGTGTATGAGTATAAAGAAGATGTTTCTTCGGACAAGCTGTTTGTTATCATGAGTATAATCACGTGTTTAAGTATCGGTCACAATTACCATAATTCACCCTATATAGACTTCTTATTTTAAACAACCCACTATTTCTATTTTCCAATTCACGTTTTACATAAATTGATAAAGACTAATTTGTTAGGTGATTCCAGATTTATTTTGGAAGCCAATTTTGAAATCTATAGCCTAAAATAACATAAAACAAGCCCCCAATCTCAGAAACATAGGCTCACATCAACACGAAACCTTCCCCTTAACAAATCATAAAAAAATATCAAAAACAATTTGGCCATAAAGAAATCAATCGAAAACGTTACCGTTATTCGACGGAGGCCATTTGAGTTACTTGGTTTCCCATGAAACGTATTTGTTAGAGTCGAAAATATTTAAGTAAATGCCGTGACTGAATCTTTAATTTCTGTTTGTAATACCATCTATACAAAAGGTATAGGTAATTAGATATTTTTGTACACCATGAAGTATACGGGTTTAGTCTTTAATTCAAGTTGTGTGACTAATCGGTTGATTTTTGATTTTTCTCGTTAATTAGTCAAGTCACACGGTTTGATGTTGCAGGTTTTAATTGAAATGTATTTTTTTTTAACTTGACCAGACTTTTAATATTTATAAAATATTATACGACTCCTCATCCACGCAAATATAATAACAATTTTATAGTGAGCTATGTCTACAGAAAACAAAACGACATCATTTCTATTGCCGAGTGATGATGGTAAAAAAATTGAATTAGATAGATTTCTGTTCTACACAATAAAACATTCAATAAAACAGTTTATTACTGACGAAACAACAGACGCTACTGATCCAAAGAACATTACGATTCTTTATGTACTCCTTCAAACATAAACAAATATAATATACCAATCAACTCTCGCATTTACTCCCAACGAATTACAGTCCACATTCGCAAGCCTCACCTCTATCGCCATAGCAATTACGTACCTGAAATGACAAAAAAAGAAAATAAAAAAAAACCGGTTCGGACATCTACCTCCATCCGTGCTCAGCCTCTAAATGTACCGTCGTAAAGAGCCGTAATGTTATTAAACTTGAATATTAAAAACGTATTAATACGACCAAGTAATTGACTCGCAAAGTTTGTAATCTTCGAACCTCTTTGCTTCTGAGTCGGGTAAAACACTTTGTATTTTAATGGTCTGGGAACATATTTCCATGATGGCTAACATCATCATCATCATTTCAGCTGAAAGACGTCCACTGCTGGACATAGGCCTCCCCCAAGTATCGCCACATTGACCGATCCCGTGCGACTCGCATTCATCGGATCCAAACCTTCCCTGATGGCTTACGTTCCAGATGAATTTTAGAAAAAAAAAACAAAGAATTAAAGAATTTGTAAGAAGCAATGTCTACTTGCATGTGCAGGTCAAGACATTGCTACTTACCAACTGCATAAAATGTAGAACATCAAAATAATGGTAAGGTTACACATCAATTTGAAATCGAAGATATTAATGAGCTGATTCATAGTATTCTAAGAATCAATAAGGAAAGTCCCTGCTCTATTAAGTCTGCCTTAGGAACATAATTACGTATGTGAACCTACACAGGTAGTCAGTATCAACCCGTCAAAGCTGACGATTCTATTCTATCCCACGTAAAAACTATCCGCAGATGAAAACCTCCATGTAAATGGTGACTAAAGAAAGATAGTCTTTCATAATTTGATGCAAGCGGATGCAAGCCCCTTTCAACGATCGTACTTAAACGTGAAGTAAATTGAAAATATGTTTTTTAATACAATTATAATCGACGAAGAATTAAAGTGCTTGACTATTTTTATGCTTAAACAATCACAGAGCAATGAAATTAAATCACCCAGCAAAAAATACATCAGAACTCGTATTTCAATTTGCATATAAATTAATTTAAATAATAATCTTTGCGCTGTTGACAAATACGTTAAGTGAAATAAAAAAGTGTTACGTGTGTATTGGTTTTATATTCTTGGAGCTTTTGTTTCTGCTAACCATAAACACCACCTCTATCTTAACTGATATCTGCTACAATTATATTTTTGATTAATCACCACCTTTAGACCAACTGTCATGGTGCTGTACTAGGCGGATGGATTTAATTGGCAAAGCTTCAATTCGCAGATTTCTTGAGAAACACTAGAAAGCTAACTAAAACAATTATGAATATTTTTATTATGGTCACCGGTCATTATCCCTCAAGTCTGACATTCAGTCTTATTAAGGGGTATCGTATTACCCAGTTACTGGGTTTTGGAGGTCCGATAGGTAGTCGCTTCATGTAAAATACTGGTACTCATCTGCATCCAGTTAAACTGGATGCCGACCCCAAGGTAGTTTAGGAAAAGGCTAAGCAGATGATGGTCCTCATCGTAATGCCTTAATCACTCTTGTTAAATAAACTCAAGTAAAAATCAACTTACTTCTTCGCTGACAATCACACATCAAATTAATAATATCGTACTAAAAATGACATTTGCAACAAATGACAAAAGTAACCAGTCATTTCTCGAAATGACGTTATTAAATATCACCATCACGCGATGCTTGGATTAAAGTAAATAATACTTAAATTATAGACTAGTATGTTAGACAAACGAGTGTTCCAGCGTGTGTCCAGCTGTTTTTGCTGAGTTAATTTTCTTCCTGGGTAAAGCATGTCAAATATCATGAGGGATAATCATATACTATGACTGGACAAGGTTTTATTAATGCCTCATAAACACGAAAAAACATCATACCCAAAAGTTTTTTTTTTTTTTCGAATAAAAAGACTTCCTTTAGGCATTCCCAGAACATCTTCCAAATGGGCTAAAGTTACAGAAGACCCTTGTTCTATAAAAAAAACCGGCCAAGTGCGAGTCGAACTCACGCACCGAGGGTTCCGTACAAACCTGAAATTTTTTCATTAAAAATACTGAAAAAATTTCGCAATTTTTCCTTAATCTGTGCTACAAGACGTTGCTTCAACCAAATTTCAAGATTCTGAGTTCACGGGAAGCACCCTGTAGGTTTTAATTCCCTTGCGAGTGTCGAAAATTTGCGGAAAGCGGCATAAACGGCTGTATCTTTTGATTGTGTTGGCTTAGAAAATTGAAAATTTTTTCACAGCTGCAAGTGAAGGAAGACTTGAGTATTTGATATAAATTCCAGCTTGATACCTCCACGCGTTCCTGAGGAAAAGGGTCTTGACAGACAGACGGACGGATGGACAACAAAGTGATCCTATAAGGATTCCGTTTTTCCTTTCAAGGTACGGAACCCTAAAAATAACCCGTTATCAACAAAATTCCCTTTAAGTTGTAACAATTTTTTAGTAACACCAACACTTATTTCAAGCATAGTTTTGTTCTATGTAGTATGTTACAGATTTTTACCTTTCCGTGATCATAAGCGTGACTTGATGGAAACCACATACCATGTCAAGCTTTTATTTTTTTATATTCAACTAATTTTAAAGCTATGTCAAAGACAACCTACGCGCTGAAGCATTTTTTTTCTGCGCTATTGACAATCTAATCTGATCTTGTATTTATTATAACTGATAAATCAATTAATGCTTAGTGTCAATCAATAGGACTTAATCACTTTTGCATTTTTTTAAATTGTTTTTTCGACGGATTTTTGCCTGTTTTTTATTTGTACATTT
Organism: Cerastis leucographa; assembly: GCA_963082945.1. Lineage (NCBI taxonomy): Eukaryota > Metazoa > Arthropoda > Insecta > Lepidoptera > Noctuidae > Cerastis > Cerastis leucographa. The sequence continues at coordinate 18,469,206 of OY720357.1, read as the reverse complement.
AGCATAGGTTCATTTTAGCGCTATCTCTTTCTATCACAGACACCATCCAGTTCTGTTTTGGTGCAGCCTCGTACATAATAACATTTATACGTATTTTTACCTTAAACCATTTTTTCAAATCTGACCTCAACCTGCCCTGTCCCATCGTCCTCTGATTTTCGGACCCCAAAATTGGCCTCAAACGTGTCATTACAAAGAAATTAGTGGTTTATTATTGTCGAATTATGTTTCGGAGTAGCGTCCGTCGATAATTTTTTGTGAGGTTGGATAAAAAGGTCGATCCGTCAGTCGATTAGACGCGTGAGATACAGGCTGGATGTGGTTTAGATAATTTAAGCTTTAAAATGTTCAGAAGTGTAAGAAAAGTTAAAGAACTTCAACACTCCAGTTTCATTTGTTTTTAATGACTTGGTAGGTACAAAAAACTCTTTTTACCGAATATTACTTAAGTGGCTCTTGTCTATTTAGTCCCTCTTTGAGATTTAAAAACTTAAGACCCTAGAATGATACCTCTTACTTCTTTATACTTAAGACACTATACGAGTTGTTGATAAAGATAGCACGTGGTCAAAGTTCAAACGTTCATAAAGAATGACCTAAAACCGACCATATAAATCTAAACAAACGCCGGTCCACGACGACAGATCCCATAACTCCATAACAAAATGACAAATCACAATGCAACGACTACCGTCATCGCGTATAATAATAAAAGAAAAACTTTAAAAAAAACGTACTGACCGCTAGACAAAGATGGTGGGTAGTTTTTTAAAAGTAATTATTGTTGTTTTTTTCTCGGCTGCCATTATCCGTTCGGATCCCTCGATGGCCGCAGTAATGATATGAAACAAAATTATATGGCTGGGTTTCGGCCGCCTATTAACATACCTAGCTATGTATCATTCGGTTCTCAAATAATGGCGTTTCGTCACAATTATTTTTGTTTTTTTTTTTTGGGTCTACAATTTGTGTTTCGTGAATTGTATGTCGACGCCAGTACATCAGCTACAACAATTTGTCAAATTTGTTAAATAAATTTTCAACCTTATTTTTAAAGAATACGGTTCAAGGTTGATTGGGAAAGTTAGACAGTTTTGGGGTAGCTTGATCTGCTATGTACTTCGCACTTGGTACAAAAGTTACGATTCACTGTTAAAATAAGTAACGGATTAATGTGTTCAAATTGAAAAAAGAACATTATTTTTATATAGTAAATTGCTAACTTCTTTCAGTTATTTCATAGACAAATCTGTTTCTTAAAAAGAGTTGTAACCAAACTTTTTTCTATGATTTTTTAACTCCAAGCACTGCAATAAACTGCAGCCTGATCCTGTTACATCTTAACAGCAACCACAGACACATTAGCGGCAAAAATCTTTTTACCACCAACCTCCACTAGGCCAAAGATCGACCAATTAATAACCACAGGACCAGTGATTAGGTGATTACCATCACCGAAAAAAATCTCCAAAAATAAATTAATTCGATCTATCTATCACCACTATGCGAGACTTTGGAGTCATTAGTCATACGCTATGTCTATTACTCATTACAAACTTTGAAAAAGACGAGTAAAACCTTTGGGCGTAAGAAATTTTTAAGGTTAATTCTAGAGGCAGTATGTTTGTAATCGGTCATATTCATCATTGTGATGTTTTAATAGTAAATGGAGGATTTGTTTGGTGCGATAAAAAATGTTGTGTTGGTGATTTGGAGCTAAGCCTAAGGTTATAAATATGTTTGTAAGTATGGCTTGGTTTAATGCTGTCTTTTGTTTCTTTTACGAATATTCCTTCTTGTGTATTGTTAATAACGGAGTTTCTTGACCATTCGTCTCAATCATCATCTGCCTAGCTTTTTCCCAAACTATGTTGGGGTCGGCTTCTAGTCTAACCGAACGCAGCTGTATATCAGTTTTTTTCATAGAGCGACTGCCTACCTGAACTCTTTAATCTCCTCTGGCCCATTCTTCTTAATAGGAAACCAATTACGAGTGGTTAATTTTGACGTGAAGATGTTTTCAGGGACATATTTGAAATACATTGTTTGATTTTAACTTAGCCAATTCCTTGACAGTTTTAAAAATTATTGAATTCAGATTCTCAAACCCAGAGTCAGTTCCAGTTCAAACACTCTTTGTAATTTTACGACCAATACTGAACGGATTGCCATTTTCCTAGGACATGACAGTTCACTGAAATGATTTATGTGAAACGGTAAGATTGTAAAGTTTACTTCCTAGAGAATAAGTACACAATGGTTCTCTCAATCGTTGGTTCCTATGTTTTTTTTTTTTTTTTGTGAATGGCATCTCGCACCTATGAGGTTGTCGTCTGCTTAACCGGACTATCCTGTGGGTGCCTTAAGAGTAAGGCCTCCAGCCAGGGCATAAAAACTTACAAACTAAGCGACTGCACGCTAAGGGCACCCCCTGTGGGGTACGAACCTCGGCTTAGGGCGTCGCTGGGGGAGTACTGCATGGGGACAGGCTGGATCTGAATGGTATCATTATTTAGGGGCTGATTTAAAACTACTGGCACAGCATCGCGGGCTGGCTCGAGCGAGGGTCGGGGGGGGGGAGTTCCTATGTGAGAGAAGCGAGCTTCTTTTATGCCATGTTTAATCAAAAGTCGAACCTATTCCTAACAGCAGTTAGTCACTTATTCGGACAGCTATCCGTCAATATTTCTCAGAAACCAACGAAGACAATTTCAGTGAGTATAAAAACCTCGGGAAACAATCATTATGCGTCACAAATAACACAAACATAATCGCTATAATATTAAACCTTGAGACGGAACCATAAAACCGAAAATTCACCCGAAACCTCATTTTCAATCAACACAGAAACTAAGAATCAAAAAATTCCTTATTTAGAACAGAGATATACGGACAGACAATGACACAGGCTGCCACTATAATTACCCCTCCCTCCCCCACACTCCTGCAGCCAAAATTACCAAGCCTCCCATTAACCATCATCCCGTGCTTATAAAAAGGCCTGAGCAGAAAAAAAAGTCATCCTCACAACCAATAGCGGACGGCTTCCAAAATACAATTTAATTGAAACCTTCAATTCTCGGAACTAAAGTCCAATTTTGATTGCTGAAGTGTGGTAGGAGTCATCAAAGAATGACGAACGCATTTTAAAACTATGAGGATTTGTGTTTTTTTTTTCATATTAATTTGTTAGGTATGTGAAATTAGCGTTTCTTGTATATAGATTTTAGGTTTTGTTCGAGGATAAAAAGTTGTGGTTATCGAGTTTCATGTTACATAATGCTTGTTCGTGTAAGATTTATAACATCAAATTACTGCGCTAAGTATAGAAGAAACATGCTAACCTATTGATCTGAATTTGTTCGTGAAACTTGTTCGATAAACACGGCTTTTTATTGTTGTGCAGTTGTTAGATTCCTACATTTTATGTAGTGACTCATGGCGATCATGAAATTATTAAACTCCAAGATGATTACTGTTGACGCTGATTTGTTCCTTGACTTCCCTACATATTTCTGAATTACAATAAAGATAATACAAAAAAAAAACAAAAGTAAGCTACCGTTAGAATACAAATGTTTCAGTACAAGAAAATAATGGAATTCATATTTGGAGCGAAAACGATAGATAAGTTATAGAAACATAGCATTACACAATACATGAAAACAACACAAAAAAAACTAACAGACTGACTTTTATCGAGCTAAAGGTCAAAAGTACAATCACAGTTGTTAATAACACATTTCTTACTTCAAAATAAAAAATAAAAAGAAATGATTTTTATTGACGCTAATGCCCAGCTTGAGAGAGAACCCAGTCTCTCACGTTACTGCGCGTTTATTACAGAATCTTTTATCTCTTTCTAAGCATCTTCATCGTCAGCATTTCGTATGCTCCGTCCTTTTCGAATCATCATTTCCACGCAGCAACTGCCAATTATTATATTGGTGTAGGAAAAATTTTATGTTGATTCACGGAGTTTTTACTGAGTTGATTTACTTTAGTTTGGGTTACTGTGTAGGTACTTGGAACTTGAGTTTAAGTATTATTGGCAGGAAATATGCGTATGTTTCGGGTTTCCAGTTGTTTTTAATTGTAACATTTTACACGTGGAGTTGATGATTCGAAAATGTAAGTAAGTAATCGGTTGATTGGATGCTGGACTTAAGACTGTGACCATACCTACTTATTGATCTAAGGCTTTGGCGTGGTATATATAAATTAATAATATTTTGAATTACATTCCGATCTACCTAAAGAATAAACGTATTTTTTGTTAGAAGCACCAAAAAATGTAAGACTTTGTTACTCTGTCATCCTCAAATTAAAGTATTTATTTATTTCTAAGCAGAAACTCATAAATATTACATATTTTTATTAATATTACAATAATTTTGATGTAAAATACCAGAGTAAAGCTAATGAGACTCAAAAACACCATAAAAAATGACTTTACAGCACAATTAGAACACAAATATCTATTTATTCCACAATAACAGAAAACATAATACTTTTTGCAATAATAACGTACCTATGAAATTGCCCGCGCCACTAAAGCTATTTTTATCGCAATGCAAGATGCAATTGAATTATATGTAATAAAAATTTATTCATGTTAATTGGAGGCAGGTTTTACGATGCAAAGTCATTGCTGATGTTGTAGCAAACGAGCAGCCATTATACTCAGGATGACATTTAGGTTAACTATGAATAAGCAGAGTATAACGCACAAACCTATTAATAATAAAATTACAGCAGAATGAAGACCTCCTGAACAACAGTCATGATAATTGATAAGGTAGAGCAGTAATCTAGTTGGTTGGTGAAAGGGTTGATGATTGCGGTATGGTTTAATTGCTGAAGAATACTACTGGCATCGTTAGACTTGGCATATAGTTGGTAATGAAAGACACATGATAGAATTGATAGGTCTTTACTTAAGTCAGCCCTGTAAGAGACTGCACATAATGATGCAATGATCAAAAAATCGAAATCGATTTATTCTTCGTTCGTCCTGAGTGTTGTCCACATTTAAAAAAATCTAAGTTTGTCCGAAACATTATGATTCCTTCGTCCCAAAATATAATTTTAATTATTTCATTCTCGTTTCGTCCTATCTATATTCCTTCTACGGCCCATAAACTTTTTCTTCTCTGTCTTCGAAGTGAGAAAAATTTTTGGAAATCCCATGCATTTTTGACATTTTTAAGGCATAATACTTATTCATCTAATAATCGCGAGCCATAAATATAAAAAGATACCCTAGCTTCTTCTGGTGCCCTGGTAGGGGATGATCAAGTCGTATGCCAATTTACATACGCAAAGTACGCGCTTCGGACGTTGAGTGGCGTACACCAGCCCGATATATATACATTACGAACCCTGTCAATATCACCGAAAATTAATTTTCTAAATTTCATTTGAGAAACGATTGGGAAAAACATGATTGGTCATTTCATTATTTTATTAATACCCGAGTGAACTAAAACCCCGCCTACCCCCTCGTGTTAGGTTAAATTAAGTCAAATTAGGAGCCCGACGCAGAGAAGCTACGTCGACTATGCCTTAATACAAAAAATTGGTATTAACCTTCGACCCTAGCTGAATTAGTACACAAAAAAATTGATACTACACCTTTATTCCCAAGAACCTTATGTCTAAATATGACTATGAGTGTACTTGAATTATTTTTTTAAAATAGTACAGTATGTTATCGTTGACTGTACTTTGGAAGCACTTGTAATTTGGGAGGAACCACAACTTCAGTATTGATATGGAACAAACTAAGAACTTTTTGGAAAGTGGGACAAAATTCAAGACGTACGAAGAATTAATCAAAAAATCAAAGCAGGCATTAAAATTCATTAGAATTAACAGATATTGCAAGGTTTGAAACCTTATATTCACTTACTGATAAACAACGTACAGCCTAAACGAGTCTAGCAAAATGAAAATGTATGTGTACAAGAGTCTCTTTTATAACAAAGGAAAGATTTTCTATAGGAAATGACAGGTGATGATTTTTGTTGATGAGAAAACCTATATACGGCTTGTATGTACATAAAAACTAAATCCGTTGCTCAAAATATTTCCATACTCTAAAAATCATCCTTTATAATACCAGCAGTAACAATTCCCATAAAATACTAATTCATAGAGGATGACAGCGTTTACTTCCCTGCGCCAATAGCTAAAGAACAAAGGTGCATACAAAGCACTGTATTATACACCTTTTAGCATAAACATAAGTTTTAGATTTACTATATGAATTCGTTCTAACTCCGATAAAATCATTGTGGAGGAAAAACAAGAGCTTTCACGGAACTGATATCGTTACTTACCAGTTAACAGGCATAGACAAATAAACTCAGGAAAAAATATGGGATTAACCAGAGATTACTAAAAACGTCAATGAACTTATGACATTAGAGATGTGACAAGTGACAATTGCTGTCAAAAAGTTTTGTTTTACGATAACGACTTATAACAGCATTGACGTATACTTATCGGTATACTTCGATATAAATGTAACAAGTTAGACATATCGATGCATTTTTTCATCACAAATATCTCCAGCATCAACTGCAAACTGAAAGTGATCATACGGTAGCTTAAGTTTAAAAAATTCTGACATTTTCGATCAATTCATCGCTACCAAAATGTCACTTTCTTTAACCTTATTTTTGTGCAAAATCATTACTGAACGGTTTGCAATTACTTAACGTATATTCTAACTTGCTTGTCTGTTTGATAGGTATTAAAAACAAACATATCTTGATACAAAAAAAAATAGTTCACATATCTTACCGAAATATACACAAAGTCACATATCGAAGAAAGGTTCAACTATAAACTCTATCACAAATGAACAAAAAAAAAATACAATTTAAAATCTCTCAACAATATACAGCAGCACACTATAACTTTTAAAACCGTGAAACAAAAACCAACATGCTAATAACGCTTCGTGATCTCACTAGGGAAAGCCTTAATTGTCGCGAACTGCTAAATGGGCCCGGCCTAACGCCTAATATGGGCCGCTGGAGGAAACAGAGTCACGCCCTGGGTTTAGAACTGTAGGAAATATGGGCCCAGGTATTGTAAGGTTTAAGTGATAATGTGTATAGGCTACGATAATATAGCTGATATTAGAGGCAAGGAATAAAATAAATAAAGATTTTTAAGTGTTGGTTATAGAAAAGTTCATAGGGACAACGCTACTGAAATACTAATTAGGGTAGCGGACACCACAATTATTGAAAGTTAATTAAGTCAGAAAAGTCAAATTATCTTAGGTTTTTTTGCAATTTGCAGGTTAGGGTTAGGCTGTAGGCATGTTGAACAAAATATGATTCTCGACCGTACGTATGTAGTCACAGAATTGTAATCATTAATACAACCCTCTACAGCTGTTATACTAGCTGTTGTTTTGCATCGTCGTTAAATTCAAGGAGGTAACTATGCTAATGATTCTCGTCCCGATCCAACAATAAAATATTATAATATATTTTTTTACTGAAATCGGTAAGTCTTCGTCTTCGCCCTATAACCAGGCTTTCCACACATACAAACAATCGCAAATGTTTATTCGATAATTTCTTATTTCCTAAACCACATTAAGAGGTTAGTAAAATACTGACAAACTTAAACAACAATAAAAAGCAGCGCTTATTAATTATTAATAAACGCTGCTTTATTTTCAATTTTTTTTTTTGTTACTATTATAGTAAACTACCGTACCGTATGGTACCGTAATTTAAATTGATTATTTATGTCTTTTGTGGGAGGAGCTCGTGGCTAAATTTTAACAGCCGCCCGGTTCGATCTTTAAGGTTAAGCCGTGCTTGCCGAGGTTGGTCCGTGGATGGGTGACCATAATTACATACCGAGTTTCCTCCGTGCCTCGGAAAGCACGTTAAGCCGTTGGTCCCGGCTGTTATTTGTAGATCTTTGACAGTCGTTACGAGTAGTCATAAGCCAAAAAGTCTGACATCCAGTCTTACCAAGGGGTATCGTATTACCCAGTTACTGGGTTGTGGAGGTCGGATAGGCAGTCGCTTCATGTAAAATACTGGTACTCAGCTGCATCCGGTTAGACTGGAAGCCGACCCCAAGATAGTTTGGGAAAAGGCTAGGCAGATGATTTATGTCTTTTGTGACAACCTCCTGAATTTTGACGAATGCAAAACAACAGCTTGTATAATGATGAGGAGCCATATTGGATATGGCGGCGAATAATATTTGAATCAACACACAACCCGACACTCACCTAAAAATTTAAAAAAAACTTGAGAAATTTTGAATTTCACAGGCTACCTTGGCGCTTTCACATAAAAAGTTTAAAAGCGAATAGACAAAGGCAGTGTTTAATCGTGCCTTTCGAACCGAATAAGACGAGTGATGTCTTACTCGCTTTTATTGCAAGGAATATAAGCTTTATTTGACCGACTTATGGTGATTCCGCGTCGAAAAGTGTGGTCCTAATTATCACCAAGAAGCATGGGCTTGAGAGATTGTATGACGCGGAAATTAATTCTGCTAAAAGAAAAGTTACAACTGTTTTCTACTACAACTTTATACACGGTGTAAATCACCTCATCACGAAGCCGTCAACCAAGCATACTGTACATGAAATTAAGTAACTTTACTCAAAAATTATTGCTGGGAAACGACTTTTTTTTGGAGGGTGTAAAATCATGTTTTGTGGTAGAACTCAATGTAACGCACTCAAAACATTGTGCTGGTGGACGGATTGAATAGTACGGGGGGGGGGGGGGGTCGTGGAGGTGTTTAAAGTAAAAATATTACATTAAAAACTTGTATTTAAAAAAATACTTGTCAAAAAGTCGGAACTTTGACCCCTAATATATCCGTAACTAGAACGTTCCCAGGTATGGTGTAGAACAAAAAAATGATCGCAATGACAGGGAGAACCAGTGCCTTTCGGCTTCGTTAAGAGGTGTTTTACACCCTTTATGTATAGTATTATATGTATAGTATTTATGTCTAGTTCCAGTAACCCGGATATTTAGAAAAGTAGACAAGAGTTATTTTTTATTAGGTACTATTGCTAACATTAAACCAATCAAATGAATCCGAAATAACTGCCGATCAATAAAAACATGTTAAATAGGTTAAAAAAACGGAACTAAACATTGTAATTAAAGTTGGTGCCTCTTCGATCTTTTTATTACAAGTAATAAATGTTTCGTGAAATCGACTTGCAACTTTCCCGATGATGCATCCCAGCCTTAGTTCCTAGATTCGAATACTAAAACAAGATTTAATCAGTTCCCAACTAATACTTTATCCTTTTCATTGAACGGCGAACTAAAAGTTAGGCTGCGTACATATCTGCGACTAATTGCTACGAAATTATTCGTCGTTCATTTTGCTAATTATGTGACTGCGTTAATGGGAACACGCATGTGAAATGCAATTTGCTAGAAAGTGGATGCTTAGCGTTTGAGGTCTGTTCAAAGTAGGTCGTATGGAAATCTAGTTTTTTTGGGGTTCTAACGCTGAGCGCTTAGAAACGAAGTCTGAAAACAGATTCAAATTAGGTATTAATGAACTTTTAAGTAGCACTAATTATTAGAACTCCTTTTGTAATTGTAGTTGCAAACCTTGAAAGCTACTCAGCTTGAAACAACTATTCAAATTCAAATTGTTTATTTGCAATACATGGTTTACAAGGTAAGATCTAACAGCCTTAAAGTCATTGTGTTGTATTGTTAGCATACCACATTTTAGACGCAGTTTTTCTACATTTTTACACCGGACCCGTATGGTGTATTATGGTATTTTGCAGTGGGAACATTTAGATAAAAATATTGCAACAGATATCCCTGCCAAATGCGACTATCTCACCAAAATTCACAGATCCTTGCCAAATGCGACTATCTCACCAAAATTCAACCATCAGACTTGCGTCTTAAAAATCGCACCCTCCACACTCACCCTAACTGCGCGCCTTACAATAGCCAACGGCCCAATAAGGCTGTAATTGGAAATTCTAGGGAATGCACACCATCGCAGGCCAGGAACATGTATCGTTGGGCTCTAATGCGACATCTACAAGCCTTCAGCCTATTTAAATCCTATTTAGATCCCATTTAGGGGGTTAGAGTGGGGATTTTAACGGTATCAAAGAATATTCATCTCGAATCGGACGAGGATTTGGGAGTAATTGGTTAAGGGTCTAATGCGGGAGATTTTGATGTTTTGCAGGGTTAAATGGAAGGCTGTGAGGGTTACTTCAAAAGATGGTTGACTGGAATGGAAAGCTGTGCCCTAGTCTATTTTCTAAAATCCACAAGATAAAGGTGCTTCTGGATCCGAATGTTTAGAAATTTGGCGTCTGATGGCAGCAGTCGACGGCGCGGTTGACGCCGTGGTTGAGTGATCGACTACTGCGCTGCATGTCGCAGGTTTGATCCCCGCACGGAAGAAATATTTGTAAGGCCTACAGATAGTTGTTCCGGGTCTGGCTGTTTGTGTATGTGAATTTAAATTGTTGTAAAACGCACCCATGATACAGGAGAAATTCCTAGTGTGAGGCAAAGTTTCTAAAGAAAAAACAGAATAGCTAAAAAGCAATAGGAAAGCATTAGTGATTATGAAAACACAAAATTGACCAATTCAAGGAAAGATCTGAAAAAGGTGCACACTCCCATAGCTAAAGTTTTTCCAACACTTTTACTAGACGATGTCCATTTTATTACAATCTGCAAAAACCTCTACATTGTGAACTCCATAGACAGTTTCTAAGCGTAAAACAAGAAGCTATCCATATCAGGAGCTGAGATACTAATGGCCACGACCGAGATCTGTTAGTAATGCGGACTTTATTTACGAAAACAATTGAATGAAGACCGAGAACAGTTTATAAAGGCTCTGTTCAGACGGCTTTGATCTGTATGCTATTTTGCGGTTTGCAGTATAATTTTGGGATCAGTTGTTGGCATGGCAGTTCCTTACTGCATTTGTTTTTTAAAAGGGGACTATAATGGGCCTTTCTCCATACAAACGTATTCCGCTGTTTTCTTCGTGGATAATGCGTCTAGAGCAATGATTTTTTTTTTCCAAAAAATGTAGCTCTTATTAATACATGCTATCATTTCCTTTTTTTCAAAACATAATCACTAAAAGAATTATGACAAACCAAAAACCCGAAAAAAAACCAATAGAAGCATAGGTATACTTTTCTTCTAAATTTTGATATAAGAATTATTAAGATCAGTTTAGTTTTGAAGAAGAAAACAGCGGAATACAAAACGTCTTTTGGTCAAGATTTTTGTAGGTAAAATCAGCCTGAGCTGCAGTTGTCCCTTTCGCACTCTACGGGGGCTTGGTCGGGCGCAGCGCGACGGCAATAGTTTCTTCAAATACCTATTCTTCAAATTCCTCGGGGCTAGAGTCTTAATCGGGTGTATATTAGGCAAGTGCGAAAGCTGAGCATGAGGTCCTGGGTTCGACTCCCGGACCAGGCAAGTGTAATTGGATTTTCCTATCAGGAATTTCTCGGTAGCAGCCACGGAGTCTGGATTTGTGACCGGTTGATGGAAAAAGGCTCACCCCCTATTATATGGGACATAAAACACACTTTCGAAATGTGTGTGTAGTAATGGGTACGCCTCTATCTAAGCCTTCAGGGATAAGGGGCGTGATGTTATGTTTATTACGTTTTTAGTCTGTGATACCAACTTTTTAATGTAAAATAATTAAATCGTGATGCGTCGTATGGACAGACACGAGCTTGTTGCAGATCATACTGAACCCAAACTGTGGTTTGCACTGCGCTTGACTTTTAAAAAAACTAAACAATTCTTCGCTAAATTGCATGTAAGAGTAAGACTTATGAGTACCTATTTTAAAAAATGGCCTACTGTTATAGATTTCGTCTTAAAGAATAAATATTTGATCCTAAGCCAGATGATATCCCAACCAGCTACAGCGAACATAGTCTCAAAGTGAAAATTTCAAACGCTTAAAAAAAAAACCTTTAAATAAATTGTGTTGAATTCTCAAAATATTTTCTCAAACTAACAAACAAAAATGCTTTTAAGAGAAAATATTTTTAAAACTGCAACACAGCTTTGGTTGATGCAGTAGGGTTTACGACTGCCAAACTTTATTGGCTACTGAATCGAGCGAAAGTGAACTTTGTTGCTTTGCCATAAAGGTTGTATAAGCTGCATAGTTATTTTAATTCAAAGTCGGTCTCAGTAGGCTTTGTTGACATTTTCTATTTTTCGTTTTTTCTATTGTAAGAAATCGTTTATTAGGTTGCGGCCATGAGAATGGCGATTATCGATATTTTGTTAGTGAAAGTTCATTAGTTCTACTTAGTGCTTGTTTATCATTTAGATATTTGATATGCTGCGGTTGTTACTTTTCGAATTTATAGTCATTTGTAATCTGAAACGTTGGATAGACACCATGAAAAAGAGATGTCGAGAGTAGATGACTGCTGAGTCGGCTGATAAACACAAAAGTGTAGAATAAGGATGCTACGCCGACCTAAAATATATTAGGTTAAGGGCTGTAAAATGATTTGTAATATTGTGGAATAGCTATCAAGTACCAATCCATATAGTATTCGCATCTGTTCTTATACACTTCATCATCTGCCTAGCCTTTTCCCAAACTAACTTGGGGTCGGCTTCCAGTCTAACCGGGTGCAGCTGAGTACTAGTATTTTACATGAAGCGACTGCCTATCTGACCTCCACAACCCAGTAACTGGGTAATACGATACCCCTTGGTAAGACTGGATGTCAGATTTTTGGCTTCTGACTACTCGTAACCACTGTCAAAGATCTACAAATGACAGACGGGACCAACGGCTTAACGTGCTTCCCGAGGCACGGAGGAAACTCGGTATGTTATTATGGTCACCCATCCTCGGACCAACCTCGGCAAGCACGGCTTAACCTTAAAGATCGACCCGTGCGGCTGTAATTATTTAGCCACGAGCTCCTCATCAGCCACGAGCTCCTCCTGTACACCTGCCTGTTTTTATACACTTGTGCGGAAAATACTTTATGAAAGACATTTAAAAGTCTCCTACTAGTTAATTCATTGCCATTTTCATAAGATTCATCTCAGCTTATTATCTACTGATATAAAGCGATAATAAACTTGTTAACGGCGAGATTTACACGAAGAATGAATGTGCTCTTTACTTTTAATTGGTCATCATTATTTGGTTTTTATTGGTCATTATTGACTTCCGCTCTACTTTTAGGTTTTTGTAACGGGTTTTTGAGAGACCTTTTAAGTTGCATATGAGATGAAGTCGGTAAACTTATTTGTAATAGAAGGAAGGTGCAACTTGAGACAAGCGTAAAATACAAGCATAATAGGGATGGTGACTAATTTTTTTTTATTTGTCTATCGGGTAGATTATTAAAAAGTATTTGACACGTATTTTTTCTTTTTTCTCGTAATCGTAAAATTACGAAGATATTTTGAGTTGAAATGGCGCATGACGTCACGGCTCAGTACATTTTATATATAGTTGTGACGTAAAGAGCCCCACTCTCCAACTTTAATGCGTTTTAACTAAGTATTTTTTTGTTAACTTGATAAAACAAAAAATACGTATCTAATATTTTTGTATTACCTGATTGACGGACAAAATAGAATTTCGTTTTCTTTACCCAGTCATCATCCCTATTATTTTAAAAAAAACCTACATTTGTAAACAACGTAAAAGTTTATAAAGTTTTTGCCTTTTGCATTATGACTTTATAATATTAAGTGTGCCTCCGTTTATTTGTGTCTAATATTATAAAGCTGAAGAGTTGGTTTGTTTGTTTGCTTGAATACGCTAATCTCATGGACTGATCCGATTTGAAAAATTCTTTCAGTGTAAGATAGCGTATTTATCGAGGAAGGTTATACGCTATATATCATCACGTTACGACCAATAGGAGCGGAGCAGCAATGAAAAATTTTGCTAAAACGGGGAAAATGCGACGCAGACGAAATTGCACTAGACAGCTAGTTATAAATATTATGAATTTACATCATAAAATGGTGTTGATATTTAGCAGTTAGCAGTTAATCTAAATTCCTGACAATCAGGCCCAATTCCAGCCAATTGACTGGCATATATTTTATGGTCGGATGATGTACAAATTATCGTCGATACCAGAGACGTATGAATGAGTAAAAATTGTGAATTATGGTTAAGTATAATCTGCCAACAAACCCTCGGCCTCCTCTTAGTGAGGTTGCAAAATTCTTTCCTTCAAAATTTCCAACCCGCGTTTCTCGCAGCCACAGCCTCCACTGCAAGGTTTATAGAGCAAGTACCAAAGGTAGGTAGCGCGGGCGCAGTTTATTATTTGCCACGGCTGTTAATGTTCATTGTTCATTAAGTTTCTTTAATTTGTTATGAACTAAAACAATACTAATTAGACGTATTCGTTTGAAATAAAGGCTTCGGTCGCGAGTTAAATTGTGTTGCGGTAATAATAGTTTCGTTTCTAGGGAATAAAACGTAAATAAAATAAAGTGTAGCGAAATGGTGAGTTTTCTGACGTGAGTAGTTATGGGTTCAATCCTCTTAGCAACAAATTAACATGGACTTATAATGTTCGAAGAAGTGAATTAAAGTTGCACTGAGGAGGGATGAATGGTACAGAAGGGAAGAAGGTTTTTACAAAGCAGTGGTTGGAACTAGGCTTCCAATAATTATGATGATGATAATATTATCAAAATAAAACGTAACTTAACGTCACGTAATAATATCATCAAAATTAAACGTGGGAGCACTAAATACGATGAGAAATGAGGGTCTCCAGGCAGAGTTGGAGCAGAGGTGAGCAATTGTGTTTCAAATCCCTTGTAATAGGGGGTGATGCTATTTCCATCAACCGAGTAGAAATCTAAACTCCGCGGTGGCTGTTGTGAATTTCATGATGGAAAAACGCAACAACACTTTGCGCAATCCGGGAATCGAACGAAGAGGCACTCAAAACAGTGTTACTCTGATGCAATTTGAAGACCTAATATCAATCGCTCGGTCAAATGATATTCTCAGTGAACCTTGCGATGGAGTAACAACATGATTCTCCACCAAAGATACCAATGCTGAAATGGAAATGAAAATACCATTAAAGTTACTGCAACCTATCTTGAAAACGTCGTAAAACTCCATGGGAGAAAGTTACACAGCTGTGAATGCTGCTGTAGCTGGTTTCGACAGACACCTGTGATCACCAGATTATGAAACATCCAGAATATCAACTCACTAGCTGTCCCGAGCAACTTCGTCTGCGTCACATCTTCCCCGTTTTCGCAACATTTTTCATTGCTGCTCTGTTCCTATTGGTCGAAGCGTGATGATATATTTAGCCTTCCTCGATAAATGGGCTATCTAACACTGAAAGAATTGTTCAAATCAGACCAGAAGTTCCTGCGATTAGCGCATTCAAGCAAACAAATAAACAAACTCTTCTGCTTTATAATATTAGTACCTATAGATTTCGCCAGGTGAGCCTATTGCCATCAACTGGGCACATATCCTGACTCCATAGCTACTACTAAAACATTCCAGAAGCCCCAATAACACTTTGCCCTACCCGAGTATCGAACGTAGGATCTCCTGCTTAGCAGTTACGCTTGCGACCACAAAACCAACGATGCAAATACAGATCCACTTAAGAAATGTTACACTGTAACTATCTGTCTCTTACAATTTATGCCCAAAGGGTTTAAATAAGGGATGAAAGACTGTCATGTTTGTCAAAATCCCATCAGGCCCAGAGCTTTTAAAACAATAAAAAGTCGAAGGATGACGCTGCATTTGTGAGCTCTTACTCAATTAAAAAAAAAAAATGAGCCATCTCGACAGGAAATCACACGGTGTATTAAAGTTCATACATTAATAGACACTAAAACCCAGACTTAATTTGTAGGACCTAATTACAAATAACTGTTGCGGCGATCCTTTTAGCGAAACCGTTAATTACTTTTATCCTTTTTTTCGCAATCATAAAATGTCCTTAAAATAAATTTATTGTTCGCAATAAAAGTTCAAGTAATGGTATCGGCACATCGAACTTGTAATCGGAAACATTAATTTGCCTGACTTTGAGCTTATAAAAATGTACATAAAAATAAAGCTTTGTACTCACTGGCACATTTTTGGCAATCTAAGGGACTACGATGTCCACTCATACTTAAGTGACAATGCTGTAACATAGAAAAATTGTAAAGCCAAATGATTTTAAAAGAGTAACCATGGAGTTTCTTGCCGGTTCTTCTCCATAGGAAACGATCAACCCGAACCGTGCACCTTTTTGTTGTGAAATAAAAATATTTTGATTTGATTGATTTGATTAAATCGTTTCCGTATCACATTATTAAAAAATCCAGAATCCAAATATACACCCTTATAATAATCGTGACTAAAAAATAACACCGGCTTGGGTCGATCTTGAGGTTAAGCCGCGCTAGCTTAGGTCGATCCGTGGATGGGTGACCACCCATTACATACCGAGTTTTCTCCGTGCCTCGGAAAGCACATTAAGAGGGGCTCTAGGGGGCCTTTCTCCATACAAACGTATTCCGCTGTTTTCTTCGTGGATAATGCGTCTAGAGCAATGATTTTATTTCCAAAAAATCTAGGTCTTATTAATACATGCTCCCATTATTTCCTTTTTTTAAAACATAATCACTAAAATAATTATGACAATCCAAAAACCGAAAAAAAGCCCGTTTTTACCGCCATGTTCATACGACTATCAGACAAATTAGATAAATTTTTAACAAAAAAGAAAATAATAGAAGCATAGATATACTTTTCCTCTAAATTTTGATATAAGAATTATTTAGATCAGTTTAGATTTGAAGAAGAAACCAGCGGAATACAAAACGTCTTTTGGTCACGATTTTTGTAGGTAAAATCAGCGTGAGTTGCAGTTGTCCCTTTTGCACTTTACGGGGTCTTTGTCGGTCGCAGCGTGACGGCAATAGTTTCTTTAAATACCTATTCTTCTAATTCCTCGAGCGTAAAGTCCCCTCTTAAGCCGTTGGTCCCGGCTGTCATTTGTAGATCTTTGACAGTCGTTACAGGTCGTTAGCGGCCTGAAAGCCTGACGACCAGTATTACCAAGGGGTATCGTATTACCCAGTAATTACTGGGTTGTGGAGGTCAGATAGGCAGTCGCTCCATGTAAAATACTGGTATTAAGCTGCATCCGGTTCGCCTGGAAGTCGACTAGAATATACCTAGTTGGTAAAAAGCTAGGCAGATGATGTTCCGAATTTGGTGTACGTGTGGACAAGGCTACTAACTTTTAGAGAGGGGTCGCCGGTCCCAGCAGTGGGAATATTAAATACCTGTTTATGTGTGGACAAGGTTTTACAAAAGAAAATTACAAACATACACCGAAATACTTGGAATATTAATAAAAATGTTTGCGGTACCTGTAATCTCTGGGCTCAGATACTAAGGAATTGATACGGATTGGCTGTTCGTTTCGTTTTTAATTCACATAACGTTTCTATAAGGTTCGTTTTTTCTGGCTTCTTGTATTACGAGTTTTGTTTTAAATGACAAAAAGCTTTTAGTTTTGAAATTGTTTCTTATGTAGACTGCCATTTGATTCATTATTGAATGATCATCAAGATTGCCGGCTGCGTTGTTTTTTTTATTGTATAGCACTTTTCTTCTTCACCACCTTTGAATAAGTATTTCATATGACCACCTAAGGTCTTATGCGTATAAATTATTTCCTAAAACAGTGCTTGATAAAAAACGAAAACTGCTGCATTTTCCTACAAAGCAGCACAAATTGTATATTACTCTAAATGACGTAAAAAGCGATTAACTTAATACTTTATCTTTAAGTAATAAAAGTGTTCTGGCAGATATAGCCCATAACAAAGTAAAAATCTCCCATCTTGCTGTACAATGTAGCCATGATAGTACTAAAAGTCAAGTGTTAAACGCCCTTTAAAACGTAGGATCACTTTGAATAAATAAATTGTATTTACGGGTAACACCTCAATATTTCAAGTGGATACCAGCACGATTGGTACCAAAGATTTGAACTGTAAGAGATCCTCACCGAGTTTAGGTCGCATAAAAATCTAACAAAGGACTTTTAAATCTTTCTTCACGTACGAATTTGTGAAACGGCCTTTGACGTCATCAGCTCTCTTAACCTTCACAAAACTCCATCTGTCTCACTCTGACAGCGCCTTTTTTTCTTCTAAATATCCATTTGAATTAATCTTCGCAATTTCAACAGACATTAAAACATTTCCGGACTTGATTATTATAGTCCTACCATACAAAGCTAAGGCACACATAAGTACCAGGAAATAACAAGTAACCATTAAAATGACTTGCCGAAAAAGTAACATGTAATTTGTTTGTTAATTCAAGCCAATAGATACAGGTTGAAAATGGCGGACTAATGGCTCGGCTACCGCGCAAGCGCGAGTTTTTGTCGACCAATGGCACCGCGGCGACGCGCGACGCGGCGCAGCAGTCGGGGACGGTCGCAATTTGTTAACGTGATAAAACGGCATTGCTGTGTACCTATTAGGGGCTTAGGATTTAAGTTTTTGTAAGACGGAATTCTATGAAGAAGGTTGAGTTTTAAATTAAGTGTGGTCTTCTGGGGTAATGGTGTAATCGTAGATTTATTGGTGGAATTGATTAGGGGTTTAGTTATATAGCTTTCACCGATTTATTTATGTCTCATGTATCTCCCTATACCGGAGAAGGACGTTTTCGGTGTGGTCACAATTAGCGCTGTTCAGGTGGCCATACTATTATATGCTGGAAATATTTTAACTGAGTTATTGATATAAGGTTACCTATTTTGTTTTCTTCAAGACGAAATATTGCATAGCTGAACATAGGTGTCCGCTACATAGCATTAAACGTTAATTGAGGATTATGCTTTTCCGACAACGTGCCTATGCAAATAGGGATGGTGACTCATTTTTTTTTATTTGTCTATCGGGTAGATTATTAAAAAGTATTTGACACGTATTTTTTCTTTTTTCACGTAATCGTAAAATTACGGAGATATTTTGAGTTGAAATGGCGCATGA
Source organism: Cerastis leucographa (assembly GCA_963082945.1). NCBI lineage: Eukaryota > Metazoa > Arthropoda > Insecta > Lepidoptera > Noctuidae > Cerastis > Cerastis leucographa. The sequence continues at coordinate 18,450,124 of OY720357.1, read as the reverse complement.
CGTCACGGCTCAGTACATTTTATACCTATTTGTGACGTAGTGAGCCCCCACTCTCCAACTTTAATGCGTTTTAACTAAGTATTTTTTGCTAACTTGATAAAACAAAAAATAAGTATTAAAGGTTTTTGTATTACCTGATTGACGGACAAAATAGAATTTCGTTTTCTTTACCCAGTCATCATCCCCATTGAGAATCGCATTATTGAAATCTGTACTGACCATCTGCTTACTTATAAAACACCATAAATATATTTCACTATCGACAAACATTTACACAACAAATTACATTTATTAAAAAACTAAACTCTTTGGCAATGTCTTATTTCACTATGTACTTTTATGGGAGATCGAAGCACGATCTTTTGGTATAAAAGGTTGAATTCAGGAGTCATTGCAGGCGCCATAAACTCAAGATTTATTATGGTGCTAACCTGTCTAGGCCTATGGGGTTTGCCACTGGATTGCTAAACCCCATAAAAGTAAGATTGACGGTAGAGGAATGTTGTTCATAAGCTTGTAGCACATTTTATTTATTCGATTTCGTTTGCGCACTAGTTTGTTTAAAGTTAAATTATGGAAGACTGTGGTAATAAAGTATGGAGAACAAATTGATAGCATCATGTGGAAGAGCCGTGGATTCTTTGTAAGAACAAAAAATACCATTCCTTTTCAATTTTTTTTTTTTTTGATTGTAGAATAGGTAGAGTCTACTAGAAGAATTCTCCAAAAACAGGATTTTGCAATGTTCTTCCATTTCGATTGATTTAAAAACTTTTTACCAGACACACACCTATTGAAATCGATAAAAAAAGTGATAAATAGTGACTTGATAGTGAAGTTTTAACAAATCTAACAAAAAAACAGTTCCAGTGAACAAGCGAAGTTGCTAATAACCTGTACAGAAGTTCAATGAAGAATAACTACGATCCCAGTTCATCTCATCATCTGCCTAGCCTTTTCCCAAACTATCTTGGGGTCGGCTTCCAGTCTAACCGGATGCAGCTGAGTACCAGTATTTTACATGAAGCGACTGCCTGTCTGACCTCAACAACCCAGTAACTGTGTAATACGATACCCCTTGGTAAGACAGGATGTCAGACTTTTGGCTTATGACTACTCGTAACGACTGTCAAAGATCTACAAATGACAGCCAGGACCAACGGCTTAGCGTGCTTTCCAAGGCACGGAGGAAACTCGGTACGCAATTATGGTGACCACGGACCAACAGACCACGGATCAACCTCGGAAAGCACTGTTTAACCTTTAAGATCGACCCGTGCGGCTGTTATTATTTAGCCACGAGGTCTTCATCCCAGTTCATCTATTGACAAAAATAGAACCCCGAAATTGTAAGAACAAAAAATAACACACACACACATTATTATACGTACTTACATTAGAACTTCGATCATCAACAAATGCCGGGTAACAAAGTAAACACATACTGACATTTGGCTTGCAATCCTCTAGCCGATCAGTTGAATACATTAGACTTAATAAAGCGAGCCAAGTTCTTTTCATTAGCAAGGCACGAAGATATCTTGATGGTGCCTGAAACTGCAGGGTTGTTAAGGATGCTGAGTTTTGTTACAGGACTTAAATAATTAGAAGAAGACATTCTTGAACTTAGGAACAACTGTTGGTGTTCTACTGTCAAGAATGTTTTTGGTCAGCTTACTATGTTTATTTTAATTTTTGTTGAGTCATGAATATGAATGGATGAAGAGGGAAAGGAAGAATAAAGAACAAATGGATGGATTTTTTGAGAAATTATATGAAGGAAAAATGGAGTAAATGATAGAATATTGTGATAAATAAAAAAATGTTTCTTTGGGAAAGTTGTTTGTTATCATGAGTACAGTCGCGTGTTCACTAATTACCAGTCACCCTACATTTATATTCTAATAAATGAAAAAATGTTTTTATTTTATTCATTCATTTAATTAATTTCTAGTGAAGATCTCAAATGATTTAATTTAACTTTTTTTCATTAAATTTTTAAATTTCATTGAGGACATTTTATTTGACATAAGAAATGCTTGTATTAATTAAATTTGTTATTTTGATGTGTTTTGTCATAATGTGGCGTATTTCTGTCTCTGATTATTAAATTAATGATATTGTTTTTAAGTGTACTAACTAACCAAATTATGGATAATTGAATCTGAAATAAATGAATTTAATTAATAGGGGGATGGAAGAACAAAAATGTGTTGTGCCGACCCCAAATAACATGAGACAAGAGCAGGAAGATTATGTTGACTATGTTTACTGTCTAATAAAATAGTCAATTCACATCAAAGTATCTCTACATCTTTCTAGCTAATTGCCGAACTTGAGTTGTAGGTAGGGCAAATTATACGCAGAAGGGATGGGCGATAGGGCTAAAATACTCCAGCTGGAGTTGTGACCCCGTATAGAAGGACATAGCATTTCAAAGCTAGGTAGACCGATGACGATGATGCGGGATGCACAAAACTGGGTGAGGAAGGTCTAGGTCCAGGAGTGGATGCCTGAAGGCTGTTCTACCCAAGTTACTATAAATTTGACTCTTTTCTAAACCTTTCTCAACAATGCTTAGCAACCAGTCTTCGCCAACCCTATACCTAAGACTACCGGAGCTACCCGGAATTGTCCGCGCTGATCGACGTCTCTTCTTTAGTTTTTTCTTGCTAATTAGTATAATGAGGTGTTTTGTGTTTAGTTAAAACGACAAATCGCTTTTTTGTCGCTAATTGGAGGTATGTGGGCTTCTATAAACTTTTTGCTCTTCACTTTAATGTGAAACGTGATTTTTCGTACTTACAATCTAGGTAAAGATACGGCTAACGGTGCAAATGAAGGGGGAATTAAAGTAAAACCTGAAACTTTACTTCAAATTAAGACTGCACTTACAGCTTCGTGCTTTTCCGATGACTAAGAAAACCTTTGAGTATTTGTTTTGACTCTTTATGACGGAATCTCTAGGAAACCTCTAAGAATGAGTATATTAGGAGAAGTTTAAAAGTTGCGCCAATTACAGAAAAATTGAAAGGGAATCGACTGTCATGGTATGGGCATGTGATAAGGAGGGACAAATCGCTTGTGACTAAAAGAGTGAAAAATATAAGTTTTGATGGATGGATAGGGAGATGAAGACCAAGGAAACGATGGATGGATTATGTGAGGAATTATATGAAAGAAAAAGAAAAAATGATAGCGTGTCGATTGACAGAGGAGAATGGAAGACAAAAACGTGTTGCGCCGACCTCAAGTAACAAGAAACAAGGGCAGGAAGATGATGCTGACAAAGTCCCTTAAAGTCCCTAGTTCATTGTCAGCTGCTACTGATTTTAATCAAAATGGAGTAACAAATCTCTTGCCTTTTCTCTTTTTTCCTTTTCTTTTCTTTCTGTCTCTTCGCACCCTGGTTTCAGTTCTTTCCGTATAACTTTTAATAAAGTTGTACTTCTTAATTATAGTACGAAGCTGATTTTATTTTCTTTCTTGCATTTTCCTCTTCAACGACTGCGCAGCCTGTTTGGCAACTGATTGCGTTACTAATTCATTTTATGACATAATTACAAATTAAGATATTTTTTATTTAATTATTAGGGATCTACTTTATTAAGTTAATTAAGTTGTTTTTTCTAGTCTTGCAGAATAATTATCATTAGCGGTAATCAGCTGTAAAATGCTGAAAATAGGATAGAAAAGATCTCTGAATTTATCTTCAAGATTACCAAGAGCTAGCGATGGTAGCTCTCCGTTATATACATATTTTATGGTAGTAAGTTTTATTTTTTTCTATTAACCACCTAAACATAAAATCGTTAGAATTTTTGTGTTAGATAGATTTACTTCGTGCAGTCCTCTACATTGTCTTACCAAACCTAATTGTTCCGCAAACGATCACTATTCACTTAAACAAAAATATAAAAACACTAATCTAAACTTTGCTAACAAAAAACAAACTAAGTGTCGAAAACAACAGAGCAATAATACTTAAGTACAGACAGCAAAACAGTGAGTAGACAAAATTATTTAGCAACGAATGCAATCCGCCGACCGAAAACCAGATAATTGGATTGGAATCCACTGTAGAACTTACAACAGTATATAGAATCGAGTTTTTACCCGCGTATTTGGTAGTATCATAATTTCTTGTCGGGTTTTATGCTTTTTTTTATTCCTTAAGTTGGGTCGGCCTTTTTTGATACTCGGCCAGATAATTCCGGCCTCGCCCGGCATTCTGAATAAATGTTGGCTACTTATTGTGCTGACCGTACCACATATGCGTTATGTAAGAGGGGACTTGGCTGTTTTTTTTTTTGCTTTTTGTGCAGGATTCCAGTTATTGTTCCGTAATGGGGTGTGATAAAGCATTTTTATGAATTTAATTTCTTTTTGTATCGTGTGGTGATTCTTTGTTTGGATCTGTGTCGTGGATATCACCAGGTTATCGTGGTGATGGGCCCCATGGTGCTGTACCTTTATAAGGTACTTTTACATTTTGTACATTTTGGATCTCCTTTAAACTAAGTTAAAAATTAAGTAATGAAAGACTTCGTTAAGTAATTAGTCGGTTGATATTACATTCTAATCAATTGTTTGGAATACCCCTACTTTCTTTCATTTTCTGATCCCTTGGAATCTCTTTATGTCATTCCTTTCGAAGGGAAATACGATGAAACATGTCTCCATCTGGGGAGACGACGATGATAAACTGCAACATAAGGCAAATAGGGCTTTGTACCGAATGACATATTTTAAGCCAAATAATATTGGCATCCACAATCTGATAAAACGCAGAAGTATAGTAACCAAATTAAATGCTATGAAGAATATTTTGCTTTTCAAAGAATTTGGATTTACCAAAAGTTTATTATATGTTATTTTTCTGTTATTGATACCTATTATTTTATAGCCGTCATTAATTATCCAGAATCCCATAGACATTAAACTTTCGGAACGCCTACTTCAATATTAAACCTAAAAACAAAAATATCTAAAGGGATATTAAGTTTCAAATTATAATAAAACAAAGGTTAAAATCATTTATAAATAATTATAGCTTGCTGATAAAACAAAATAGTCGCGGCTTCTTAACATTTTTATTATCACGATACGTTAGTTTTTATGCAAATGTACGGACAAACGATTCGTGTTCGCGACAATACATCGGAATGTCTATAAAGTGCTAAATATGGGAGGCGAATTTTATTTTACTTGAAAAGGAATTTGGTTTTTTCGACTTAAAAATTCTTTTGAGGTTTCGTGTATTGACAGCACAGAACTTGTGATGGTTTTCTAAAGCAGCACGTTATTTACAATAAAAATTGAATTTTGTTAGTATTATCATATTGTGAAACGAGAACAACTGCCGACAAACTGTTTCGCAGCCAAGCAGACTTTTTGTATCTCCTTGCTATACAGATTTTGAAGAACCAAATAAAAAAACAAATTGAAACATTTTGTCTGCCCCTTGCACTTAAAGTGATTCTGAATACTAACCAAATCAACCATTAATCACTCCAATATTCCACTTCAGACTGCTTAAACACACAATATTTATCACAAGAATTTCTGGAAATCTAGTCTTTTTAAGCCCTGCATCAGTCAACGTCACCCATTCACGATTCTTTGGCCATTGTACACAAAATTTCGCAAATTAAAACCCGAAACCGAAGCTGTCACCTTCGCATGTCTCCAAAAGCGATATACCATTGTCTTTGAAGTCGGTTACTTGATACCCTTTGCCAACCTCTCGAACCCACCACATTGGAATTTCAACTCGGTATCCCAGAAGATAGGTTTGGTATTCGATTGTATATCACTGGTGGTTACAACATTTCTGGATGCTTTGATGTAGTATTTATGTCATGTACCGGGCTTTTCGTCTGTCGGGAGTCCTATTTATTGCCGGTTACCGAAACTCGAATGAATTGATAATTCGAAACGTTTTGTTAGAGTTATACGCAGATCTGGGAATAAAAATGTTGTGTGGTTTTAAGGGAGAATGGTAATATTTGAGCCGATATTTCACTTACTCGAAGAAAACTACCGTCAGAAAATAAAGCTACTTAAAAAACTGGAAACAAGTTAGTAGTAAGATGAAATTTACCACTCGTCAGCCTAAACCCCTGCAAGCAGTATATAAGCGTTTAATCTATAACCAAGACATTCTTCCAGGTATTTCATTCACAATTCCAGCAGAACACTACCAAACAACAACGATCCCTACTGATATTATAAATGTGAATGTAAGTTTGTTTGTTACGCTTTCACGCAAAAACTACTCAACCGATCTTCATGAAACTTTGTACACATATTCTTGGAGATATCAGAAGTAACATAGTCTATATATCATCACTCTACGACCAATAGGAGCGGAGCAGCAATGAAAAATGTTGCGAAAACGGGGAAAATGTGACGCAGACGAAGTTGCGCGGGACAGCTAGTTACTAATAAAGCATTAGGATTGGGCGAATCTACTATCTGTTTCAGCCAAATCCTGTCCATCTAATAATCTAGTATAGACAAAGTAGAGACCGTAACTATGCAGTACCCATGCTTCAAATTCTGTGTTATCATTGGTTCCTTTGCAAAAAGAGCATGAAATTGAATTCTTCAAAAATAATGTTTGATTAGATACGCATGGACTGGCTGATAAAAAACAAATTCGTTTCAACGTAGATGATTATTTTAACCTCTCCAGCCCCGTGGTTCCCATATGGGAACGCCGAACAATTCGGTTGAGCCCCGAGGTTCCCATATGGGAACGCCTCGTACAAGCAAACTTAAACCCTTATCGTACGTACAGTAAGGGTCTAATTCGTTTGTAAAAATTTACGTCTCTGGCCAACTAGAGTTCGATTAAAATGAAACCAAACATACCAACCTAACAACTGCACAAAATTATTAAAAAAATAAAGAAACGCGTCTTTGTCGACTGTCAAAATGAGTCATGGCGGCCAGTGTGGAACGGTGGTGTTTTGTTTTGGAATGCAGTGAAATTTTTGTGTTTTGTGTTGTTAAACTTTGGTAAGTAAATGTATAGTATGTTATAAGTGTATAATGTAACTTTTTAGATAGTCATTTGCTGGAAAAAATATCTAAAAATTATGTTTTTGACCCAAAAATTTCTCCAAAAATTCCTTTGTTGTGAAGTTCGTCAGTCGAAATTGAAAATATGAATTTGACTCTTTTACAATGAAATATGGTCTTGGAAGCATTAGTAATAAGCGAAAAAATAGTGATAATTCATAATTTCATGCATTCGAGGCATATTTATTCATATTTATTGATATTTCAAGTATTTTCATGCATTGAACTGCGCAGTTAGAAAATGGCCGATTCTAATAAGACGTTTGAATTGGAATCTTGCAAGAATAATTTATGTAGGACTCCTAAAAAACACTGTCATTAGATTACTTGTATATTTGTTATGTTAGATCTAAAGTTTCGTGTAAATTGATTCAGTAGTTTTACCAAAAAAAAACAAACTACGACAACAGTATGTTTGCGGCGAGCTCTCTGAATTCTATGCGATGTTTATAATTCTCAAGTAGTTATAAAACAGTTGTTTATATTGTAATACATGGTCTCGTTAATCAAGAACCCGAAACTGTTTACCGCTTGAGATAAGAGCTAATAGAACTCGCGCGATAAGCTTTTTATGAGCGCAGGACACTTGACACGCTCGATGACGTCATTGTGAGGCCGGCTGGGTGTTTTACCGTTTATCCGCAAGGTTGGAGAGGTTAATCTATTAATACCGTTATTTCTTGGTGATTCTGAAAATACATTGTTGGTTCATTTTAATAAAAGCTACTGTTATAGTTTGTTATTTTACATTTCATTTTTTTTTTTTATTTGCTATGGGTTTGCTCTTGACTCTAGTCTAGGTCAGAGATGACAGAGACAAAGTCGAAGATGGTACGAGCTTACCCAGAAGAAGCCTATATTTATCATCTTCTAAGTATTTCGTAGCGTTATTTATTTTCTGTGTAACAGGTATGATACAAAGAGGAGCTGATTGTCTGATACTCAGCAAAGTAGTCATTAACACTTCGTATAGACTACGGAACCACGACATTTTTTTTTTCATGTTTCAGATGGCGAGTTCTGATTTTTTAGTAGGACCAGTGGTCTTTGAACATTAAACCAGATATTTTATCAACGTAAATTTAATAATAAAGTCAGTATCTTTTAATGTATTTTCGATAAAATCATTACGAAAACTTTACTGTAACATTTTTGCACTTGCATAAACCACTGCCGCATTCCCTTCACACCTCGAACCTCCCCGTCTCGCAAGCCCAAAACAAACAATCGAACATCAAAAGCAAAGGCTACAACGGTGTCAATTAAACCGTGCGCGCACAATTAACGAGAGGAGAATGTCCCGATGTGATCCTATCGTGTGACCTAGGGCTATCGGTAGCAAGTTCAGTCCGGCTACCGTTGTTCCAAGCTTGATATATTCTGTGAACGTTCATTTTGCTCTTTGGTGGTTAATTGAATAAATTTAAAGTTTAATAAGATCTTGGTTGGTGGTATTGGTGTGGGGGAATTTTTGGGTCGAAATGCGTGCGATTTTTTCACGTTGGATTGTAAGCTGTCCAGTCTTTGGTCTGTGTCTAAATCAGGAAATATGTCGATATTAATAGTGTTACTAGAAAAAACACTATCAATTTCTGAAATTTAAGTCTCATTTTTCAAAGCTTCAAAATTAACAATATCTAAATATCATTCTTCTACAACACGATTCATTTCAGCGCGTAGAACCTGGGATGTATCAGCTACATATTAAATTGCAGGGCCTACATTATCATCATTGTTCATTACCCTAGCTTCAGCTCGACCTAAAACTTAATCTACCATATTAATAACATAGGATGACAAGCCACCAATGCAGTCCATGTTTTTCTTTCCCATAACATCATGGGAAAGCGTATTGTGTTCATGTTCGCACAATTTATAGCCTTCACCGCGTTCATTGTTTAGTAAATTAATATTATTATTAATTACAAGTTTCATTACTACGGTTATTATAGTTCAATTTGTATTTTGCTCTAGTTTCTTATACTGACCTTATTTGTAGATGATTTTTGCGTTTAGTAATTTTGTATGAGTGGTCTGACTAGGTGTCTTAACAAAATTATGACGAACATTATTATTGAGTTTTGACTTCCCAAAATCGAAGCTATTTTTGAAGATAACTTCTAAAACAGTAGTTTCTTTAACAATCTACACAAGAATATTTCATTTTAAGCTCTGATCAATATATGTTGTGCTTATGTGAAAGAAATGAGGGAAAGACGCAGATGTCAACAGTGGGTTACCAAAAGTTGTGAACATGGAAAAGGCTCCATGTTTTACAAAATAGTGTAGGAGTAAACAAAAATATTGTGTTGTATCTCATTCTATTACATAAAGTTATAAATAAAGTTATGAATAAATATGCAGTTTGTAGTACTAAACCGAAGCCAGCCTATATGGCTATTTATAATAAATCGCTATTTCATCGACCTGTCATATTTATTACCAAAACCTTATGACGAAGTTATAGAGTCCATTTTCGCAAATTCTCAAGTATTTAAAACAATATTAAAAATAATTTATGGAGACACATAGACCTATTATACCGATTAAAAATCGTCAATATGGTCAAAAAGATTTGAGGTTTCAGATTGGCGTAAAAAATAAACCGGTTCTGTGTTGTAGAAGGAATTTTAAAACTATTAATGTCGTGGGTAAAATTCCATTTTGTTTCTTAAGAAAAATGTCTGGTAGTTCCAATTTGCAACAGGAACACAGTGATTCTAAAATCAAAATCAAAATATTTTATTTTACATAGGCCTACATGGGCACTTATAAAACGTCAACAAAAGCACGGTTCGGGTTGGTCGTTTTCTATGGAGAAGAACCGGCAAGAAACTCCATGGTTACTCTTTTAAAATCATTTGGTTTTACAATACTTGAAGTTACAGCGTTAGTACTTAAGTATGGGAGGACAGCGTAGGCCCGACAATAAGTCAATTGCTTACTACAGAAGGCAGTAATAGGAAAGAAAAAAAAATCTTTTGCAGCTCATAAGCATAATTTTTAAGTTGCAAATTGTTAAGAACTTATTAAAATCATTTGGAGCACGATGTTCTACCACTTATAGGTAACCACTTCTTTACTTTCTATTGAACATCTTACAACAATAAATAATCATGATTACTCAATTATTTGGTTACATTGATGTTATAAAAACGATCTTAATGGTTTTATTGCCTTCAAGTTGTCGGTATTATAAACTTTATTGTATACACTTTTTTGGGCATAGAAAAACATGAGTACAGTCTGTAAATGTTTTCTTAGAATTGATAAATGAAATATTTTTTTCATAGTAATAATAATTTGGAGTGTTGCCAGTTATGGAGTTTTTATTCATAAAGTACTGGTAAGTTTTGTAAAAGTAAGGAGCTTCATCCTTTTTTTTCTGTAACAAATCAGTGCAAAAAAATATAAAGAGAGGTATCTATTGTTCAAACAGTAGATTATGAATTCAGTATTTTGAAGAGCACTTCCTAGTTCTAGTAGTGAAGCAACAAAAAGGAAGAATGATGAGGAATAATGAGTATATTTCATAAAATCAGCGATTTCTCCTTTTAACTGCAACATTTACATACATTTAGTATTCCTCGAAAACAGTAATTAAGATCAAGCATTGGAAATCTTTATTACGCTATACATATAATCAACGAACCAGTCCCAAGACTTTATATTATAAGCATAAATGCATTTGAACTGGACAAGAATGGTAAAAATATGCAAAGAAAAAGATGTGTACGCATGTATCCTTTATTAAAAACTTTAGTTTTTTAAATGGTACATATAATCTTTATGATTCCACGGGGTAGTTTTTAAAGGCTTATGTTTAACATAACACCAGATAAAGTAAATATAACCTTAAAAAACATTTTTATACTGCCTAAAATAGTAAATGATCATCAGAAATAGTAAATGATCACCAGAATTAAAAACCTGAAAATCACAGCTCCGAACTAAGGCGTAGTCGACGGAGCCCCGCTACGCGGGGCTCCTATTTCTCTCTGCAGGGTTTAAAGTAACCTAACACGAAGGGGATGTCGGGGTCTTAGTTCGCTCGCTCCGCTCGCTCACTAGACCCCGCCATCCCCTTCGAACCTAACCTGTCCGAGTCGGGGTGCCCAATATCCCGAGCTCGCTTAGCTCGCACTTGCTTCCTAAGTTCTTCTTGCCACAAAATTTGGTGATCATTTACTATATTTGGTCTTTGAATACAATTTTTTTGGTGTTAAGTATTTTTTTTTTGGGTAACGTAGCTTAGGATCTCAAAGTATTTTTTGGTGCTCATTATATTTAATCCCGTTTTTAAATTGGTTTATCATGATATAGATTAAGCTTATCATTAATGTTGTTTCTCCTATTTACATATTATATCAGTTCTATTATCAAGTCTGTGAATATATGAATCATATTGATTAAACATTTGTAGTTACGCGACACGGTTGGCGCAGTGGTTGAGCGATCGACTGCTATGCTGCGTGTCGCGGGTTCGATCCCCGCACGGAACAAATATTTGTAAGGCCTACAGATAGTTGTTCCGGGTCTGGCTGTTTGTGTATGTGAGTTTAAATGTTTGTAAACGCACTCACGATACAGGAGAAATTCCTAAGGTGGGGCAACGTTTTAAAAAAAAAAAAAAAAGTTTATCTTTCAGTGTTAATATTTCTTTGATCTTCCCAGTCAGTGCTATAAACTCAGTTATAATCATAGATTCATGGGTTTTTTGGATAATATTATCAATTTCATTTACTATAAAGCGTAGGCATTCCAGTATGAAGAATGTGAGATTAATTCCAAGAATTAAGAACAAGCAATAATAAATCAAAAATCTTAATGAAAAACACTCTGTGACCATACAAACAAAACGCCCAACAAATAACTATAGGCATATTATTAATTCAAATAAAAAACCAGAACGGTCCACTACATATTCTACAAACTTCCACATTATTCAAACGGCGGACACACTCGTTATTATTTTATTATACAAAGTTTTAATTTGGTAGCACTGGTCAAATTTCAAAACATCCAACTTTTTGATTGACAATTCATTTTGAATCATGTATTTCTACTTCGATGGACCATTCTTTCTTCCACCGCTCTACATTCAAAATCACATTTTAATACAATGTAGCACGGTTCCGTTTTAAATGTACCCGCAATAGCATTCTAATATGTAATAACTATAAAATTATTCCAATACAAAACTACTTGGCGAAAGGTAGACCGTATCACGTGGCGGTCGGAATCTTAATACTATTTTGTAGTGCATAGTGAAAGCTGCTCTATTCTAATTTGAGTAGACTCCAGATTCAATTGTTAGTGGCTTTTATTCCTCATATTGATTTCATCGGCGAGTTCTGTGCTTTATTTTGCAGTTGTTAAAGTCGGATTTTGAATAGAGGGCTGTTGTCCTGGGGTATCAAGTTTCGTTCTCACTTCGTCAGGTGTCGCTGGCGGCGTTGCTTTGTTTTGCTCACTTTTGTTCTACGTAGTGTGAACTTGATAAAAACTGAGAGGAAACGCGCGCTAACAGAATAGGGACCTCTTTGTGCATTCCTTTTTTATATTTTATTTCGAAATGTATGAAAAGGCATGTGTTTGGGGTAGATTCTCATTTCGTGGTTGTTTTTTGTCTGAGTGAAAGTCCGTATGATGCTCACGCGCATTTGGTGCGAGCTTTTTGAAGGTTTTGATCGAAATATATTGAAGATATTGAAATAGCTGCTTGTAATCCTACTTGTTCTATAAGTGTTAAAGAATCGGTTTGGTTTATTGTTGAGCTTGCATTAGATGACTTACGAGAATATGATGCAGATTCTGTTCCTTCGCTGTTTTCTTCGATCCAAGCTGTTTATCTAGAAACAGAATCGTTTGACTCTCCGTTTTGAATCTCAATTCTGACAACATCAAAAAATATTGGAGGCTTATGGGAAGCTTTCAACTTTCTTAATTTTTTTAGTTTTGGGTTCAATTTCTGCTCACACTCACAAAGCCTGTCCTATTATACTGAACTGTACCGACATATGGATTTTCTATATACCCTTGTCAATGCCTCTCCACATTAACACCGCCACAAATCCAACACGGACCACCAATACTTCAAAACTCATTTCCTCTTTCTCCATTCCCACGGCAACTTAACAAATTAAAGTATAACACGTTTATATAACAGTTTGACGTCATCGATCATCGGTGTTATCAACATAACGTTATCTGATCCCGGAGATACGTAGTGTTAAATAGTACCCATTGTGACAGTTTCACTTTGGGCATTAGCGTCCCTTGGCCCGGTTGTAGGGTGTACAGAGCAAGAAATTAAAATGGTAAAAAAAACTTGAAAAGATTGATCTCTCTTAAGAAATTGTTCGATTTGAGCAGGAATAGTGATAATAGAGAGGCATTCTAGTGTCTACCGTAATATTTGAGCTTTCAAGCAGTAAGGTACTTTAAGTTTTAAGGTATTTAGCGATTTAGACATCAAAATTTTAAAAGTTCCTTACTGTTTTTTCACTGGAATGATTTTGGAAGACACCAAATGAGTACATTATCACGATTAATTATAATTTTGTTTTAAAGGCTAAATCTTATTAAGAGATATCACAAAAAAAAAATTGAATTGAATGAAACTAGAACCCTCACCTTTCATGACTGTGTGAAAAGAACAGTATTAAACTCAAATATATTCTAAAATTCCATGCGCTCGCTACAAGGGAATTTATTTCTAAACACAAGTTTACATTACATACCTAATTTATTCACTCAGTTAAAACACTCAGAATCATTTCAATTTCAACTCAACATTCTTCAAAGCTTTTTATGCAATCAGTACATCAAACATTCAAGTTTTAATCCACGCTTCGTGTAAGTATTTCAACACGCCTGCCTAGCTGGTCCAGCGACATACATCTATCTCTGTCTGTCATGTTAAGTTAGAAAAGGATGAAAAACCACGGGACTGACTTACAAAGAAGGTACGGTCTTATTAACATGAAGAGAATAGGTGCGGTGTAATGCATTCTATTGATAATGTTAATCCTAATCTAAAAAATAACTGGATAGCTGACTGACTCATCGGCTATCTCTTAAGAAAGTGTTTCCTGCTGTTCCAATATTTTGATGACAGTGTGTGAAAGAATTTCAAAATAAAGATTCTTGAAGTAACAAAGATGGGGTGTTTTATTCTAATTAGGTAAACATTCTGCAACTCATATTTTTAATTTCTTCACTTACAGAATGGAAAGAGAATCCGATATTTTGAGGAGATACGTCAATATTATGAGTAAAATACCTTAGAATTATGTAGAACAGCGAATAGTGAATCATACCTGAAAAAAAGAAAGCGTAAATTAGTAAAAGAAATGTCATCGAACATGTGTGACAATGTCACAACTTTATCAAAATGTACAGAAGAACTACATCATTTAACGTTTATTTTTAGTTTGACATTTAACTTCTGTTCCACCGTGACAAATCATTATTTAATCTCCTTCCTTTTAAACCTAAATGAAAACCTAAACAAAGTGATTCAGCAAATATGTATGTCTCCTCCACCAATGCAGTCACATCTTAATTTTTACAAACTCGTGACCGAGGCATTACGATAAGTGATCCTTTTAACACAAGAAAAAATAAAACGAACAGCACATTTATCAACTAGTCGCTCGGTAGGCAGATGTTTTTGTTTTATTTTAGAATTATCTGGATTAAACTTACCTTACACATGTTATATTAGAATCAGAATTGAAAGAGGCGTTTGATACCCTGATAGAGGGATTATATAGATTTTTTGTATGAGAAAGTTAGCAACAAATAATAAGAATACAATAAGTATATCCACATTCACGTGTAGAAGGTATTAAAGGTTCGTTTGTTGTCTACTACAGTTAAAAGCTTACATTAAAAAGGTGGCTCCCATTAAATTTATTTGGCGCAAGCATAGTTCCTAGCGGGAGCTAGAAACTATGCTTGCGCCAAATAAATGTAAACACAAAAAGAACAAGAAAAATACTCTGTCAAGACCCTCGGTTGTGTTATTATGCCTATCTTTATTATAATCATACCTACTTCGCATCTTCAACAGACAGTAAAAGATAATAAAACCCCATTTTGTAGTCAATAAAATTATTAATACTCAGTATTTTCAGCTCTTTCTGCATATCATGTGACTGGCGGTGAGTTTGAAAGTCTTTGCTCATAAAAACGGGGACTCTCCGTATTTTAATTACCGATATTAAGTTAATATGGAGTTTTTACGATTATAAATTTATAACATTGCCATTGAAGATATATGTACCTATACTAGTCAGTCATTATTTCAATCACATTTATTTTAAATTCTGCAGTTTTAAGAGCCTTCTGATGATCAAAATTCAAGTATTTTCCGTCTATATTAGTGAACAGCTCGATTACCAATTTTACAAAAATAGTATCTATCATATCTGATCGCACCATCTTGAATGTTACTAATTCTATACTTGTCGTCCATTCAGAATAATGTCGCAACCAAAATCCAGTACATTCATAAATTAACAAAAATGTCATCGATATTCTCCATTTAAATAATAAAACGATAAACTAGATTTTAGCCTAAAGTTATGTCTAGCTATAATTGTAATAAATTCGTATTCTTATCTTTTGTAACGACTTCGACAGTAGCCAAAACCTGAGAATATATTCTTCATACACGATATGTCAATTATAAACGGAATAAATAAGCTTCATAAAACTATTACGAAGCCTATAAAATTCCGGTTAAATTATTTTGATTATGAAAAGTATTATTATTTTACTCAAATATCACAAAATTCTCAGGGGGTGATGCAAATGTCGCTAACTTATTATGTAAAGAGTATCGTGATAATATCGTACTACTAAAATCTGGAAGTTTCAAAGGTCAGTCGGCAGTCGCCGTGAGTAAAACCAGAAGCATTCTGTTTTATGGATAAAGGATTTTGTTTTCTAATAACCAAGCCAAGAAACACGTCCGTAAAATTAATATCTTTCTGAGCTAAAAACATGCCAATATTCCTTCTAAAACCGTAGTTATTGAAAAACCAAATCTGAAAGTAGAAAATGATAACAATTTTGTCAAATTGTAAGCCTGCTAAAGAAAAGATTTAAAGTTCTCTATGTATCATAAACAAGATAAATTGAAGAGAAATCTTTAAGGCTTTGATTGACACATGTAAAATCAAGAGAAACCCGTTAACACTGCCTAGCCCATACCGTATGCGGGATAAAAAAGTTTGTTTGAGTAATTGAGCTCAATATTTATGATCCACATAAAAATATTACGATCAGTTAATCAGTAGCCACTTATTATCGATTACAAATATGAAACATAATATAAATCAAGACATTTTAGTGTTGTGTCGATAGCTTAGTCAGAAATTCGGCAACCAGTTTAAAGGAAAACGACAAGATGATTTGCCAACTGATTTGAGCTTTGGACGAATGATTTTATTTAACTTTCAAGAATTGTGGATGCTTTGAGTCGTATTTGTGCATTTATTTGGATGATTGGCATTAGTCTTTCCAAAGTAAGAACTTAGCTATGGTTGCCCGTACAGTACCGTCACAACGTTAATATTTTCCCAATTATTTGTCCATAATAATATATTTATGTTTATATTTTGATATATATGTAGAGAGCAGCGGTGGCCCAGTGGTGGCAGCCCCGACTTACGAGCAGTAAGCCGTGGGTTCGAACCCAGGCAGGCGCATTACTTTGTGTAATTTATTTCATCACCGCTGCCCTCAAAAACGGTGAAGGAAAACATCGTGAGGAAACCGGCATGTCCTAGAACTAAAAATTCAAAGACATGTGACATCTACCAACCCGCACTGGGCCCGCGTGGTGGATTACAGCCCACTCCCTCTCATAGAGAGGAGGCCTGTGTCCCAGCAGTGGGAACATAATAGGCTAATGATGATGATGATGATGATATATGTATAGTTTGTTATATATCCTTTGTAGTTTGTTTTAGTATTCAATGAATATTTTTTTATAGATATACACCTACCACTGTTTGTCTCTGCATCACCCAAAGGTTGACTGGTAGATAATGCCTATGACATTAAGTACGCCTCTGTTCTATGTGCTTAAAGTGATAAATAAATAAATAATAGAAAAAATCTTCTCAGATGGAGATTCACACATAACTCAACAATTGAGTTAAAATGTGCGTGTTGGTAGATGTCACATGTCTTCGAATTTTAGTTCTAGAACATGCTGTTATCTGCAAGTAACAGGAATTCATGGATGCTACAGAAATGGCAAACCGAACACTGGGTTGACTTTATTCAGATTGCCATAGACATTTAAGAAGAAAAATAAACTAATGACCGCTACTAAACGTGCCTAACACGTAGTCGAATTCTGGACTGACGCCATTTAGATAGCCATCGACAAGCTACGAACAGGCAACATTTATCGAACAATTCACATCACTAAACCACATTTCTTCTAATTAGTTTCAGTTCAATCGCAAAAGAAACTCGTTGATTGATCAATAAATTGTTTTCGTCATAACTCAACGATTAAAAACCTTTTAAATAACAGTAACTGTATTGATTAAAGTGTCGATTTACTTTGATATGCCGACTGTTGCTACTAGTTGTTCTAGAGTTTCTGTTATAATTACTGCGTTAAGTTTAGATTCTACTCTGTGGGAATTATTAATTCCGTTTTTAGAGAAATTAAAAACTGTATCAATTAGTTGGTTGCTAGCTCTTTTACTTAATGTTGTATCTTAGAATCATCATAGATCAGAGAGAAAACAATTTTATCTCCGTGTCTTTAGCTCAGTTTTTTTTCTGTAGAATTTTAACAACACTTTTCTTATTCACCGAAATCTGCTAATGTTTTCAGTTCAGTGTTTAATCTATCGCCTTATGTTTTCCTCTTTTCTAGAGCCTTATATGCTATCGGTTACTTCCTAAATTCGTATTCTTTTAAAATTATATAACTTGTTTGTACAACATTAGTAACCACACGAATTTCTTTAGAAGTATCTTAGTGTATCTCTCTATCATTGATAGCTAGTTCGCTACAGTTTCACCAAAACAATCCCTCACTCAACAGCTTACTGTTTGGACAGCTCACACGCCTCACGCAAACAGATAAATGACAGCAGTAAGCAATAAAATAATAACCTCATACATCAACGCTGCCAATACCCTAGACATAACCCCGTCGCCTTTTACGACACAAACCTGAAAGCTTCGGGAAATGACACAAGAGATTACTTAGATATTGGATTATTCTTCGCCACGGACCACAATAAAACCGTCTTCTAAGAATAGGACTGATTCAGGTTTTACAACAGACGCGTCATAATTAGGTTCATGGACCAGCCTGTGCTTACGAACAAAAGATAAAAGTATTAATTACTTACAAAAGCTCACGCTCAGTATACAATTCTTACTAGTGCATGCTATAGAAATAATGACGTCATTAGATACTTGTTGAAATACAAAATACAATACTATGACAATTAATTCTCTGTCATGTAATCTGACCAGCTCACGAGAGACCCAAAACGTATTAAGTGCTTGTCAAGTTCAATCAATTGTAAACTTTATTGTTGGAGGGGGAGATCAGGAAGTTGAGTGAGGGATTTACCGCAATATAAATTACACAGGATCTAAGCAACAGGCGGAATGTAGAAGCCCATCGACAGTTTTTGCTAATACCAGAGATGGGGAGTTTTATGATTAACGACATAAGTTACTAAAATTAAAAAGAAATCTTTTTTCTGTAGTTACACAAATACGATAAGACCAGCAGAAAATCTTTATTTTATAGATTTACAGGTCAAATTGACATTATTTGAAGAAGCTTATTGTCCAGCGTTTCCAAATTACTGTTGGTATTTCGAGTATAATAACACTTAGTATGCCACAACAAGACATTAATTCGAGTAGAATTTACGATACACAACCATTAAATTGATATTAGCACATTCGTATTCAAGAAAATAAGACTAAAGTATAAATGAAACAAAATATTGCCACATTTATTAGCCTTCAACCGTAAAAATAAGTATATTAAGCCACAATACTTACCATCAAACACAAAATCCTCTATAAAACAGATATCAAACGAAATCGTATCGGAATCGTGTCGTAACAAGTAAATGAGTCTCAGTTTCTTTGAGATGCGGTGTAAAAAAGGTAATGTGGGGACTTTCAAGATATTGTAAATTCGCTTTTTGCACTTTATCGGGGTAGAAGATAAGGTTGTATTTCTATTGTCAGTATTGATGAAGGCTTTAATAGAGTCTTGTAGAATTCCAGACGCGTTTGGAACGCGCGTTTTTCGATTATTACAATTCGCGCGAAAGTCCAATCGTTTTGTGCTTATTAAAAAATTGTTTTTGAATTTTCATTTTATTGTTCTTGTTTTCATTTTTCAGTGACATTAAAATAAGATGCAATTTATTCGATGTGCGATTTATGTGTTCTGTGAAAGGATGAGTTTATTGAGTGTCGAGCTATTGAAGAAATTGCTTTGTGAAACTCGATAAATAAAACTATTCTCTTCAGCACGTGGACTCTATGTTAACCTAGTTGCTTGTATTTTTTATTTTGTATTTTGCTCGTTTGGGTTAGTCCGTGGATGGGTGACAAACACGTTAAACTGTTGGCCCTGCTAGATCTTTGACAGTCGTTGGGAGAAGGCTGGACGGATGATGAGTCATTGAATTTTGAATAAAATTCCACTTGCAGTAAAGTCCAGGCAAAATCCGGATGAGCTTAAAACCTGAACATGTTCATACGAATGTTGATTAATGTAACAGCGTTTTCATAGGAATTTCATCTTTCCGTACTATACTTAAGTAGGGACGTTTTAACTTTTATTCCAATAACTTTAATTCTTTTCTCAAATAATAAAGAGAATATTTTACAGTTCAACAGACATTTTAAATTAAACATACATAAAACCGTTTGCAGAATACCGAAATACTTAATCACTTAATTTATGATCCCATCCGCTTAGATGCAATCATTTCGCATTAATTATAAATACTTTTAAACAAATAAAATCTCCTTCTTGGTCAGGTCAACGACTTGGCTACTGATTGAGATTGCAAAACTAGTAGAGCCTCAAAATAATCCAGACTAGACTTTGTAGGAACTTATTTTAGATTTCTAAATAATGTTGTGACATCGTAGCTTATTATCAAATGTTCTTGCTGGCTTCCGATGTAGTATTTGTTCTAGAAACCATCTCTAAAAGACACTATCTATTACAGAAAACTTGATTAAAAATTATTCAGCAGTTTTTGAGATAAGAACTGTCACCTGGAGCTTTAAATCAATCTTCCTTTAAGCTAAGATGTTTTGACAGATAAATTTTCCTAGGGCTGCGGGACTGTTTGAAAGAGATACCGTGGCCCTGGAACACAAAGGGCTAAGAAGGAATATGGGTTTTAGTCAGTACAAGTCTGACACTCCCTTCCGCTCAGCTCAGAGCGGGAGAAATCATTTGATGATTTCCCAACCGTTAAAAAGGTAGGTTTTCTTTGAATACTTTGGGGAATGCCTTTATGACAAGGTGTTCCATTCCACTGGCAATACTTGAGACGAGGTAAACACATTCTGTTCATTGCTTTTTTTTTCTTGTGACTCCATAACGTCTGACAGGTGACAATGAAAGAAGAAAATGTGTGAGTGCGCCAACCCCAATTAGAATGGGAAGATTATTATGGTGTTTTTATCCTGTATAACTTTATATTACTCTGAGATCTCGTAACCTAGTAAGAACAGCCGCACGGGTCGATCTTTAAGGTTAGCTAGGTTTATGTTAGGCCGGCTTGCCGAGGTTGGTCCGTGAATGGGTGACCATAATTACATACCGAGTTTCCTCCGTGCCTCGGAAAGCACGTTAAGCCGTTAGTCCCGGCCGTCATTTGTAGACCTTTGACAGTCGTTACGAGTAGTCAGAAGCCAAAAGTCTGACATCCAGTCTTACTAAGGGATATCGTATTACCCAGTTAATGGGTTATGGCGGTCAGATAGGCAGTCGCTTCATGTAAAATACTGGTACTCAGCTGCATGTGGTTAGACATGACTGACGCCGACCCCAAGATAGTTTGGGAAAAGGCTAGGCAGATGATGAACTTTATATTAATCTGATTACAGACCGTGATGTTTTAATAGAGCCAATGGAATGACATTTTATTGACGGTGAAACTGTATTATAGTATTTTGAAGTTTTAAGGAAGTCGCTGCTATTTATCGTATGAAATTAGTCGACAGGTACTTTTATTTAGCAACAATTCATTGCAATAAATAACAACAAACAATCATTATATATCCATCATTCTCAAACTACCCACATTTACATCAAACACTTTTCTTTATTTGACGAAACATAGATAAAAGATACAAAAAGCATAGTATCTAAAATATGTTAATTTGACATAACATTTCTAAGTGAAAGCACAAACGCACTTATAAGGGTGGGGTCGCTATGTAAGAGGTCACTTGACGCGACCTTAGAAGTGTCAACTGATCAAATGGCCAGTGTAAAAAGGTCCTTTGTAAAGCCTCGTTGAGCCCCGTTTTGGTTGGTACTGTGAAATAAGGGAGGGGGGAAAGAGATCAGGTTATGTTGGGTGGTATCGGCGCCTATTGAAATGAGTCCCTTTGAATGGAGTTTGGATATGGGTATGCGTGAGTTATAGGCTGTGGCGATTGGTTACTTACGTAAGCTTTCACGGGATTATCTGATGCTTTGTTTTATAATTGACTGCATAAGTGACCAGTTTTGTTTTAATGTCATCGATAGCACTTATTTATTTTTCTTTTATAACTTTTACAAAAGAAATAGTAAAAATCTTTTTCTTTTTGTCCGTCTGTTTGTCGTTGGTTTAAGACTATATTTTCACCGTCTAATTTTCAATCATTCCACCGTTTATATCTTTAATAGACATCTTTAACCAAAATACTTTGCTACATTCCAATCTTTTATCTAAGTTTTTCTGACCCATTTCATCATTCCCACGCATTGTCATTGTTTCTCTTACAATTTCTTCTCTGTCATTGAAATCAATCGTCACCTCAGTATAAACTTTATTTTGGTCGTCGTTCCCACCAAAACCTCTTATATAACTTAAATCATTTTTATCCCCGCTGCTCTCAACGCCACACCGTCATTCCCGTAATATTATGCTAATATGTGTTTATGCCTTGTTGACTGGTAATGATTTTAACCCATCTCGTATTGTGTCGAGTCTTTTGGGTACCAGTAGCATTCCTGATTCGACGCGTTCTGCGACTCAATATGTATACGTCATCGGGGAATTTTATGTCTAGAAGGTATGTATACAAGGTGTTGTTTTGCATCCTCGTCAAAATTCAGGAGGTTGACACAAAATACATAAATAATCAACTAAAATTACGGTACCTAGTTAATTATTAATATACGCTGATTTCTTTGGTTGTTTATGTTTGTCAGTATTTCTGAATAACCCCCATAACGTGCTTTCTGGAATAAGAAAGTATCGAATAAACGTTTGAGATTGTTTGTATGTGTAGAAGCGGCGTTATAGGGCCAGAATCAGACGGCGCGTTTAAATCATGGGTGGTTCACACGTACCGATTTCCGAAAATAAAAATTACTTACCCATTTTATTAGTGATTCGGGACGAGACTCATTAACATAGTTACTTCCTTGAATTTAACGAGGATGCAAAACAATACCTTGTAGAGGAACGGAATAATGGAATTGTACTTTTTTTTTTTTTTTTTTAAAACGTTGCCCCACACTAGAAATTTCTCCTGTATCGTGGGTGCGTTTACAAACATTTAAACTCACATACACAAACAGCCAGACCCGGAACAACTATCTGTAGGTCATACAAATATTTGTTCCGTGCTGGGGATCGAACCCGCGACACGCAGCGCAGCAGTCGATCGCTCAACCACTGCGCCAACCGTGCCGTCAAATACTATTCTTGAAATCAGGTGAAAAGTTGATGCTGGTGTAAAAAAAAATTGCATGATATTCAAAACAGTTGTCTGAAAAAAGACACTTAACGACACGGGTAAAAGTTCTTGGAAGTCACTGTATCACTCACACATAATTAGACACACATTCTTTAGTTCACTCAAATATCACTAATGACAATGATTCTAGTACCAATTTTAACTTACACTTTAACAACACCTTAGAAAATAAAATTATTCCAACAGAGCACTTTTGCTTAAAATTGTGCATGTTAGTACAAAAAAGCGCTAATCTCTAAAGCCATGAAAGAGAATGATCAATCCCAAAACTATACACAGATTTAAATAGACAACGACACTTAGTTATAATATCTACCTGATCCATCTTTTTCTCTCTCCTGCCAAGCAATAACACCGCGCTCCTATGTCCGTACATCCACATTAAGCCTTTGGACTACCCTCAAAAGAATCGTGATAACATCAACATCAGAAACAAAGCTGGGCAATATTTAATTGCAACACTTAACACTGGCACAAGGGTTGAGTTATTCCCGTGTGCGAGTTCGACGCGCGAGATAAAATGTGATATAGAGCGCACTGCGGATAGAACATACGCTGTGGAATACTGGTATAGAGTAGAGAAGGTATGGAGGTGGCAGATGAGGATTTATTAAGGGCAAAAAAGATATAAGCCAGCATACCTTCTAGAAATAAAACAATAATATATAATATAATACCTATGTTTTCATAGAAAATGAAAGAGGTAATGATGCAGACGATAAAAGTTCAATTACATCACTAACGAAAGAAAGAGAGAAAAGTATTTAGTACAGGACAAAACAAAGAAACAAAATTAAATAAAAGAGAAAAGCAACCAAAAAACAAAACTAAGACAAACTAAATTGGACCCAAAGAAAGTTCCAGCAGTCCCTAAAACTGGTACTGTCAAAAATGAGAACTTTGTAACAGCGAAGGAAGACAATAGAAAACCGATTCTTTATTACGAACAGAGCAACCACCAAAGTAATATTCATAAAACCCCCACCCGTGTTTACTTCAATAAAATATTTATCCAACATAGTTCAGGTACAAGGAAACACGTTCCACCATGATCTTGGAAACTATTAATATGCAATATCTATACATTAACAGGTCTGTATAGTACCACTCTTAGAACCCATGGCCGATGTAAAATGTGGCCGTAGGCGTCCAAATAACAAGATTTTGTCCTTTAAACGACAACTATTGTAACTATATCGCGGTATCCGATGGGATCTGAATGTTTCTGGATCTTTGGATTATCTGCAAAGGGTGTGTGTTTGCGGACATACGGGGCCGAAGGATGGGTGACTTTTTATTTCAATATGGTGTCTTGTTTTTTTTTTTTTTGTAAAACTTTCCTAGTCGACTATTTGCCGCAATAAGTTTTAAATTTTGTATAGTTAGTTTTGCTAATACTTATGCCATAACAATATCTCATATGTCAATTTGATTATAAACTTTCTATCAAACTTTATTTCTGAAAATACAACAATTATTTTTCTTGCAAAACTGATTGATTGATTAAATTACTTACTTCACCTACATAGATAAGGTAATAAATTCAAACAGCAATTAATCACTATCAGCGAGAAATGTTGACCTGCTACTTTCACTATTACCAATTCACTCGATTTACATACATATTTATTCCAACACAAATTATTACACCAATAGTACCTACATATTCCCTGGCTCATTCTCGTTCACAAAGACGAGGCCGTTTCCCAGCAACATTGCAGATTGATTACGCTTCTGCTGTGAGCAGTGGATGCCCAGTGTTGGCAGCCCCGACTTGTGAGCAGTAAGCCGTGGGTTCGAACCCAGGCAAGCGCATTATTAATTTTATCACCGCTGCTCTCAAAACGGTGAAGGAAAACTTAGTGTCCTAGAATTGAAAATTCAAAGACATGTGACATCTACCAACCCGCAACGGGCCCGCGTGGTCGATTACAGCCGACTCCTTCTCATAGTGTATCCCAACAGTGGGAATATTACAGGCTGATTATAACTGTGCTCTGAAGGACAAATTGCTACACTCAAGAAAAACTTGCTCGCCGTTTTCCCAGTCCGTATGTACGAATAGAGCAAAGGAATAAGTCTAGCAGTATGTGTAAAGTAACAAGGCGATGGTACACGCTATATCCCGCTTTAACGACGCATTTGTTCTAATGTCGGGACCTAGGTACGTTCTATATCCAACACTATAATTAAAAATTTATAAGAGATTTCCGTGATCGAAGTATGGTGGAATATGCAGGTTTTTGGGGGATGTGATGTGTAAATTAGATAAAGTTTACCAACTTACACATGTTTAATTATTTTTATTCGATGAAACGAACAATTTCTTCAAATTCAGACTAAATTTTTTCGTTACAGTAATTGATGCATCTAACAATTGAAAAGTCAAATTTTAATGGAAAGGTAACGTTAAAAAGTTTTCGATTTTCATTTTCACAATTGCCGAGCTGTAGTCATCTGACGATTAAAGATTCGAACGCTATATCTTACACTAACTTATAACCATACCTTTATGCATTCATAGGTATCATAGATCATCATCAGATCATCTTCTTCTTCTTTTGAATCATCTTTACCATTTTTATCTGTCAAGTCGAAAACCTGACCACGCATAAACACATTCAGAATCAAGCCCTACTCTAAAGACCACCTCATCCAATCCAGTGAACTTTATTAGACGTATAATATTTCTAAAATAATACCTTCCATATATTGTCGAGCCAGTAATAATGTCAGCACAACTTTTATTTCTACAGCCATAACTAAGACAGCAATGCTAAACCAGAGATCGTTTGTTAAAAAGAATATTGCTACATGTCTGGGAAAAAATATATCAAGTCTAATTAAAGGACTATGTTTTTGCCTGGAGCTATTAGATCAAGTTTCTAGTGGAAAAGATATTTATAATTTAGGTTAAGATCGTGATATTGTCGGTATTTATTCATCGTTTACTGCAAGTTTTTTTTCTAATGAAAGTATTTTTAATATAAGACCGACATTAAAACAAAAAGTAAGATTTAGAGTATATCTTGATTGTGAAAAATTGCTAGACACAGAGATGTACCTATATGGAAGAAATTATTACTATTGGAGGCAAGCGCCAACTTGATTGCTTTAGTTTATGTTATGATGCAAGATTATATTTGAGAGGAAGAAGATTTTATGAATGACAACCAGTTTTACCAAGGGGTGTCGTATTATCCAAGTACTAAATGGGTTGTGGAGGTCACATAGGTAGTCGCTCCATGTATCTATACTGGTATTAATGGCCACTTCTACTTTACTTCATCAGCATGTGAACGTCGAGGCGATCCAGCTTCTAGACAACACGGACATACTGAGAAGACTCAAAAGAACAAAACTGTTCGACTTAGAGTTAAGTGTTCGTGAAAGTGAATAGTGTAATGTAGCATAAGTGTTACCAAATAAATACAAGAACGAAGTGTATTCGCCTTAATAGAGACAATAAGAAAAGTGCCATTGGACACATTCTTAGTAAAGACAATATAGCAGTTTAGGTTTTAATTAAATAACTTAATAGTACTTACAAGGCTAAATTTTAATAATGATTAGGGTTCATATTTTTGATAAATACTAAGATAAGTGAGAAAAAAATGGCCACTGCCTAACTGACGTCCGATTAGTCAAGTCAGAGTTCACAAAGTTATATTACTAATAATGAGCTATAGGAACAAGATCTTCATCGATCGGTTACATAATCACATCACAAGTAATTTAACTAATTAACGAATGGTAATTCCAGCTCATATTGAGCCGGCATCAACAATAACCAACAATGTCCGCTGCGTTGATCTCTGTCTTGTTCTTTGAGAATAAATCTGTCACTACCTCTTGGTCTAGGGTTGGCACGAATGATCTGATCGAGCAAGACCAATATCAAAAGGGAAATAAAATTATTAAAATCATTTGACATGTTTTGGATACTTTTCT
Organism: Cerastis leucographa; assembly: GCA_963082945.1. Lineage (NCBI taxonomy): Eukaryota > Metazoa > Arthropoda > Insecta > Lepidoptera > Noctuidae > Cerastis > Cerastis leucographa. The sequence goes on along the minus strand of OY720357.1, from coordinate 18,423,076 downwards.
GTAATAGTATCAATGAGGATGAGCTTTTGAAATAAGAGTCAATATCAAAATAAGGTAACCAATATTTTTTATTCTAATAACAGATAAGTTTAATATTTTATTTTGGAACCTTACTATATACATTATAACAATTAACAAACTAAGAAATTAAATAACTAAAATAACAATAAACTTTAAAAGGGATTATAATCCGTTAGTAACTATAATAACAGATATCAATCTGTCAGATATCAATCTACTAAAATGTTGACACAATTGCAGGACCTAATTTTAAGTAACTTAGTTGATACTCAGTTGTTTTGAAACAGCATCACAAAATAACAAGCTTGACTTTTATTCAATTTTAAATCGATCTTTAATTTCAAAATTTTTTAAAGACAAATTTTTATTGTATTTTTCTATTCTAGCATATTCCTTCCTCTCATCCCTAAACGTAACTATGCTCGTTTTGAGTTACACGCCGGGCCAGCTAACAAGCCTAGCTAGTTATACGATACCTTATACAGGGTGTTGTGTCCGCACTTATGTTTTCACGCATTATACAGCCTGTTAGCGTTGCTTACTGAATTTGTCAATAAGTGCGTATGCGGGCAGAATTTAGGTGCGTTGTATGGGATGTCACGACTTTCTCCTTAGATGTCGAGGTATGTATGGACTTACGTATGAAGATGAGATTCCTTGGAGGAGAGTCACGTTGTGCAATAAAATGTAGCTGAGAGATCAGTATAAGAAATGTGGGTTTATCTTTTGTTTGGCGTTTGGATTCTAGTTGTTTTTACTGTGTGAATAAAAACTATATGATTTGTAGTTAAAATACATACCGGTCAAATTCATAACCCTCATTTTTGGCTTCGCGTCGAGTAAACATACGATTAATGCCTGCATTACACAGATGAGATTTTGCGCGTTTTAGTAGGGCTCGCCATTAGCGGTCATAGTGTCTTCATATGTGTTATATGTGGTTAATACAGTCATAGTTTAGCGATGTGCTTCTATTACATCCTCTCACAGAACACTGATTTTGTAGCTGTATCTTGTAGGCAAGTGTTGGTGAATTTATTGACTATGGTCTACCGACTTCGTCAATTATAAAATCACAAACTCTATGCAAAAATGACGACCTTCCATACAAAACTTCCCAATGTAGTGGCAGTTGAAAGGAAAACCTATACTCATCATCATCAACATCAGCCTATAATGTTTCCCACTGCTGGGACACAGGCCTCCTCTCTATGAGAGGGAGTGAGCTGTAATCCACCACGTGGGCCCAGTGTGGGTTGGTAGATGTCACATGTCTTCGAATTTTTTGTTCTAGGACATGCCGGTTTCCTCACGATGTTTTCCTTCACCGTTTTGAGAGCAGCGGTGATGAAATAAATTATACAAAGCAATGCACCTGCCTTTTTTTTTTTTTTTTTTGCGGATGGGAAATCATCAAATGACTTCTCCCGCTCTGGGCGGAGCGGGAGGGAGTGTCAGACTTGACTGACTAAAACCCACCCATGTTCCTTCTAAGCCCTTTGTGTTCCAGGGCCGCGGTATCTCTTTCGAACAACCCGCAGCCCTGGCAGGCATCGGCCCTCTCGGGCCCCTTCCTGTTTGCTGACATCTCCTTGAGGCGCGCGTGGAACACGTACGCGCCGTCGACACGGCCTGTCGTCATGAGACGGACGGACGGTGAGCTAGCCCATTACTCACCGTCCACAGGCTCGGCAATGCACCTGCCTCGGTTCGAACTCACGGCTTACTGTTCGTAGGTCGGGGCTGCCACCACGGGGCACCGCTACTCTCCTACACTGGTGGAGATTAATAGATGACTCTACCCTGGAGTGTAAATGTGATGTTTTCCACAAACGATGGAACACTTGATATCGTGTCCTGTTGTTTGCACAACCCACCAGCTGATGGACGCCATAGAAAGTAATACTCGCCGCCTATTTTTGGGCTGACTCTATACAGATTGTCATCGTCACGCTACGTAGAAGGCGATGTTTTTTTTGAAGTGAAACTTTTTTAAATCTTCTTAAGTGCTCACCTTTCTTAATACACTTACGGAACATTTGTGCAAAGTCTCATGATTCCATCCCCAGTGGTATAGAGGCTGTGCGTTGTCAGACAATAAGTGAATTTAAGACTTTGTTTTTCATTAAATTATTTTGAAATGTGACAGGAGAAGAAGCAATGATGGAAAATTCAATAAGACAAAACACCTTCCTGTCTTCTAACCCAGATTTATCCGTACCCAGTTCCCAGTAGTGGTCTTAAGCCCTTCTCTGGGTAAGCTAGTGAGGTGACTACAATTGTGCGTAAATATTAATAAGTTGAGAGCATTTGCCCAGAGGTACTCTGCAAGCCATTGCTCTTGTTTGATTTATAGTCTGCGTACGCGCATGACGACAGGCAAACTTATATCTCTGTGTATTATTAAACAAAGTTCTTGAGAGCATCTGTCAGGGCTGTTTGTTTGGTTGGGGTAATCTTGTAAACTGCTGAGCGGATTTTGTTACGACTATGGTGGAATTTGAAGAAAGTATAAATGGTCTCATAAAGTTTTGATGGAGAATATCAGCTTTAGTTTATGGCTCTTCTCTAGTCTTTGGCTCTACTCTTGTCTATTGTGCGTTTATGCTTATTGTAATCTTGTATTGTGACAGTTAGGAATTAAATTAACTTTTAGACAGATTGGGCATCCTCACACACATCATGTAATTCAACACGAAACTTAATTATTAAAATAATTTTCTTCCCTAAGTATTTCGTTGTTTGTACCTCAAGATCTACTTATTCAGCTATCATAAGATACTTACTACCAATATTCTAACGTACTCAGTCTGTAGCACTGATTTAAGTTCCATTTACCATTGTATACAAGTCCCATCCCATCAAACTATTTCCCACAATCGATTTTTTCACATAAATATTCTAAAAACATTTCTTCAAATAATGCAGTTGCATCATTATAGTGAAGTGACGTGCCCACATCGACATTCTTCTGGTTTTATCGATAAATAACTCGATTACCGAATAAATAAGTATCGATAAACAAAACCGAATCAGCGCTGGACAAGCATTACGCCTACGGAGTAACGGAGTGAATTATAATATGAAGGCGATTGTGCGTTTCACCGATTGCTGATGTTAAAGTGAGGTTGTGTGTTTGACAGTGTTCGTATTTAAGCAAGTATAAATTACCTCATCACAAGCATGTTAACTTGAAGCATTTATCTTATAAGCCTTACAAGGTTTTATAACATCGGTACTGGTCCTATGCCATACTCTCTAGAACAAAACTAAGATCATAAATTAAATTTCAGTTAAAACCGCCGTTGTACCCACAGACTCAACAATACAGTAAAATAGCTCTGTACCATCATAAAGTATACTTACTATATCTATCTATAACTCCTAAGTAAGTTTCCTAAGTAAATAGTCTTTCTTAATTAAAAATAACTGTTCTCCTCAGTTTAAATTAACAAAAAGACTTGTCTCATGGCATATGTAATTTAAACTCTGCATAAGATTAAATCTACAAAAGACTAACTACCCGGCTACTTGGACTTTTATCTCCGGCCTATGTAACTAACAATGAAGCCTAACTTATTGGTTATTCTGCCCAGTTACCTCGTAAACGTAACCACTATTTTAACTACGAGTTATGCGAAAAACTATTGTTGGGTTCTGTTAAACAAATTACGTTTGTGGGTGGCCTGAAGTATTTTTGGCATACAACGGCGGTCTTATCGCTGATAACGATATCTTCCAGACAACCTTTGGATGGATATTATGGAATTATAATAAAAAAGGGTACTACACAAAAATTTTAAATAACAAATGTAAAGTTATCTACTTCATATATGTACATCTTCATTGTTAAGTACTTAAATAGTGGTCTTTTCAAAAACTTTCCATTGAATCTGTACTAAAAAAGCTTCGCAATAGAATGGAAGCTGGATATAACATCTGAATAATTGCTATTAAGATCGCACCAAAGCTTTCACAAGCAATCAAAATCAACTTTCAAAGAAATAAATAACCCAGCAAAAGGACCACGCGGCCACGCGTCAAATTTCACACGTCTCAACTTTTTCCTAAAGCACTTTGCAATTCCTTATCTATTAAAATACCTTCCACAGAGAGACAGAGTGTAAAAATAGACGCAACAAATCTAATGAGAATCCAGAAAACATTTTACACCTCGCGATACAACTGCACACGGAATCGAAACCGAGCTTTATGTATTTCATATTCCTACGTTTATTTGGTATAGCCAATTAGTATGATTATAAAATCAACCCGCTTTTACGGGAGGTCCCTTCATTGTGGACACACGGGACTGCAATGCGTCGAGCAAAAAACTCATGATCGGTGACATGAACGTAAAAACATTACTGGAATGTTCAGAAATGTGTTGGATATAATACGTTTCGCTGAACAGGTTAGCTCTTCCGTGTACTATTGTTATTTAAAATGAAACAGAACGTAACGTTGCTAAAGATTGCAGGGTGCTGCATTCAACAATAGAACTGGAGTACTTGTTGCGCAAATTGTGGATTCCGGTGAACAATATTATTTCAGTTATTCTCATAATTCTGTGGTGTTCGGGACATAAAATATAATTGCTTTGCAGACGGTTTCAAAGCGAATGCACATGTTATTCGCATCTTTGATTCGTTCTGCCTGGTAGTCTGCTTACTCTATAAGCATAAAGAGGTTAACGATACATCCATAAGATGTATATCGTATGGCATCTATCTGGGTACATAGTAAAGGCGTAAGAACAACGTTAAGAGTAGGAAGAAAACTTGATCTTCAGAAATGACAGAAGGGTTGGGAGATGGAATGTGATGAGGTTGAGGAGCAGTCTTGATCTTGGGATTTTAACATAATCGTATTGACTGAACCAAGGCTCCGTACCCTTAACCACGTCAAATACGAACACTTGCCAGCTATTCTTGTATAACTCAGCCATAGATAGGTCTATAATTCTACATGGTAAACCCCTAAACTTGTCTATGACTGACATATAATGCCGCTAATATACAAGGTGTTGTTTTACATCCTCGTTGAAATTCAGGATGTTGTCACAAGAGACATAAGTAATCAATATAAATTACGGTACCTAGTTAATTACTAATAAAAGCAGGCTTTTTTGGTTGTCTACTTTTGTCAGTATTTCAGAATAATCTCCTTAACTTAGTTTCATCATCATCATCATTTCAGCCGAAAGACGTCCACAGCTGGACATAGGCCTCCCCCAAGTGTCGCCAGATTGACCGGTCCCGTGCGACGCGCATCCAGCGGATCCCCGCAACCTTCACCAGGTCATCGGTCCACCTAGTGGGAGGCCTTCCAACGCATCGTCTCCCGGTTCGCGGTCGCCATTCCAGAACTTTTCGGCCCCATCGGCCATCTGTTCTGCGAGCAATGTGCCCTGCCCACTGCCACTTAAGTTTTGCAATTCTTCGGGCTACGTCGGTAACCTTGTTTCTCTTGCGGATGTCCTCATTTCTGATTTGATCACGCAAGGAAACTCCGAGCATAGCTCTCTCCATTGCCCTTTGGGTGACTTTGAGCCTTCTGATGAGGCCCATTGTGAGCGACCACGTTTCGGTCCCGTATGTAATCACTGGCAGCACACACTGGTCATAGACTTTCGTCTTGAGGCACTGCGGTAAGTTGAACGAGAAGATACCACGCAGCTTTCCGAACGCTGCCCAGCCGAGTCGGATTCGACTTAGTTTAGGGAATAAGAAATTATCGAATAAACATTTAAGATTTTTTGTATGTGTGTAAGCGAGGTTAAAAGGCGAGAATATGACGGGCCGCATTTAAAACATGGGTGGTTCACACTTACCGATTTCTATAAATAAGAAACAAAAAATTATCTACCCATTTTATTATTGGTTCGGGTCGAGAATCATTAGCATAGTTACCTCCTTGAATTTGACAAGGATGCAAAACAACACCTTGTAGTGCTAAAACCGCTTGCCGTTTTGTTTAATGGATATGAAGATACATACCCTGCTAATCAAGCATTTATAAATGACAAGTTTTTATGATTAAGTTTCTGAGTATTTCCACTGGTAATACTAACTAGCCACCGTTACGAACACCGCTGCTTATTCCCTTGAGGGCATTACATACGTTTATTGATTGCTGCGTTGATTTCCTCAATGTTTTCTCTTGCTACGACTGCGACGAGTATTTAAAATTACTCATAAATTGTTAAACACGTTTAACAAACTTTCAACGCTTGCAATTGATGTGATTTCCTCTTTGCATAATGGCATGGCTTTCTTAGTTTTAGTATAAGCTCAATCTTTACCAAGAGTCTAGGATTGTAATCGGCCAATAATGTTGCCACTGCTGGAACACAGGTCGCCAGGTCCACAACATTGGCCTAGTGAGTCTAACGCGCGTTTGGTTATCACGATATGTCATTGAAAATTTTGGTTTACTTCACAGTTTTAAGAACAGCAGTGATGAAACAATTAAATTGAGGGCATGTGCGCCTTGAATTCGTCTGTATCATTTACAAACTGCAACTAAAAATCTTTCCGACATAGCACCACATAATTAATTACGCAAGCAGAAAATCTTAAGGACGTTCGGTAGAACTAGGACGAACAACTAAGTCATGTTTCTTTATTTATTTAGGTTTAAAAACAAATGAAAATCAAGATAGACTCAACGTGGAGACAGACAGGCTAAAATTGATCGATAGCTCGTCAAAACTAACAAACGTATTACATTCAAGAATTGTAATCACTCCTCGGGTTATTACATATTTTCGCATAAAAATAACCAAAGTATTGTTACACGCTCAAGTGCAATTCGGCCAACAGTTTTTTACAGTTGATTTTAATTAGTTTTTTGATTGATTTATGGGACCTTTCGTTTTTGAGGTCATTTATTTAAAGGATTTTTAAAGTACACTAAAACGTTCCGGTCAATTGTGTTTGCCAATTGTATATTGGACTCTTAAAGGAATATTGCTTTTTGGTAGTATAAACGAGTTTTTATTACGTATGTATGAATCACATTTATGTTAGGAAATTACATACGACCCGTAAAGGAAATAAAATTACTTCAGTCTGCCTTGGAATTTCAAATAAAACTTTGAATGAAAAGGTGTTTGAACAAATAAGACACCAATAGCTCTTGCCCAGCAGTGGGACAGTGACACAAGCTAGCAAAGACAGTAAGACTCCATGGCTTAAAGTACAAATTAGGATTCTCCGATCATAATACATAAAGGTACCATAACTTGTATTTTTTGTGCTTTTCGAGAAATAGTCTAAAAAAATTAAGGAATTTAAGCATTTCTGTACAATGAAACTATAGACGAAGCTTTGGAACCAACCTTTTAATGCACAAAAAGGCCGAACAACCCTAGGAAGAAATATCTCACTTACGGCCTAACGGTTTCTAAGAGCAAGATGGTGCTAAAATATGCAGCATTTAATAACTAATGACCGTCTACGTAATCTGCAAATTCAGATTCAGACTATAAAATTTGAAACTTAAAAATAGTGAGAGTGAGAATCTTTTTAAGAGGATGAAAGTTGTTGATAGAGAATACCGGAAAAGAAGAAAATTAACCCTTTCAAAGCCATATGAAAGTAGATCTACTCAATAATGACACTTTACAAATCTTTCCGTAAGTGCCACCTCATTTATATCATCAGCCTATAATGGTCCCACGGCTAGGACACAGGCTCTCTATGAGAGGGAGTGGGCTGTAAGCTAACACGCGAGCCCAGTGCGGGTTGGTAGATGTCACATGTCTTCGAATTTTTAGTCCTAGGACCTGCCGGTTTCCACACGCTGTTTTCCTTCACCGTTTTTAAGGGCAGTGGTGATGAAATAAATTACACAAAGTAATGCGCCTGTCTGGGTGCTCGTAAGTCGGGGCTGCCACCACTGGGCCACTGCTGCTCTGCCTCATTTATATAAAACTCATTAAATCAAAATCATCTTTAATATCCGACATCCATCTTCTCTAAACCAGAATTAGCTCCTATCTTGTCAGTAAAGTTAACCCTAAACATCTCACTCGAACCTAACTGCCCGGACAATGGCTTCGCTAAAATATGGAATACTTAATGTCAAATGACGCGGGCTGCCATCAAATCGTCTGCATGTTTAACTTGTGGCCTTTATTATGGTTTACTGCGAAGCTTTGAACGGTTGCATACATTAACTTTATTGAACGCTAAACCTTCTTCCAGGTGGAAGGTTTGTAGTTTAATGTTGGAAGTTAGGTGGTGAGTTTCGTGTTATATATTTGGAGTTCTGAAGCTTTGGTTGGTTTCATTTACATAGAAAAGACTAGCTGTCACGTCGTTCGTCTGCGTCACATTTTCCCCGTTTTTGCAACATTTTTCATTGTTGCTCCCCTCCTATTGGTCGTAACGTAATGATATATAGCCTTCTTCGATAAATGGGATATCTAATACAGTATGCAAGGTGTTGTTTTGCATCCTCGTCAAAATTCAGGAGGTTGTCAGAAAAGACTTAAATAATCAATTAGAATTACGGTACCTAGTTAATTATTAACGCAGATTTTTTGTTTGTTTAAGTTAGTCAGTATTTCAGAATAACCCCCTTAACGTGGTTTAGGGAATTAGAAATGATCAAATTTTTGTATGTGTGGAAGCGCGGTTATAGGGCGAGAATAAGACGGCTCGTGTTTAAAACACGAGTGGTTCACACTTACCGATTTTCGTAAAAAAGAAAAAAAGTAAAAATAACCTACTCATTTTATTATTGATTCGGGACGAGAATTATTAGCATAGTTACCTCCTTGAATTTGACGAGGATGCAAAACAACACCTTGTAGAAATACTAGCCCCGCGCAAATTCGTCTGCATCACATTTTCCCCGTTTTTTTTTTTCATTGCTGCTCCGCTCCTTTTGGTTGTAGCGTAATTCTATATAGCCTATATATAGCCTTCTTCGATAAATGGGCTATCTAATACAGTATATACAGTAGTTCCTGAGATTAGCGCGTTCAAGCAAACAAACAAACTCTCCAGTTTTATAATATTATATTATAATTATTATAGTATAGATTAATCGTCATAATTCTGCTGCCTTCATCCCAATTTATTTGGGTTCGGCGCAGCATGTATTCTTCCATACTTCTCTATTACTTGTCATCAAGATTATTCCAATTAATATAATTAAGATAGATTTACTCTTAACAGGTTTTAATCACCATACCAAAAACATCGGTTGTAATGTTCTGTACATTATTGAAAACGTCTAATTTTGTTGCAGAAATCCTAGTGTTGTCTTTGTCTACCTAAATAAAATCTTTGATGTAGGTTCTACTCTCTTATGATCCAGAAGTACAAGACTTAGAAACTGGTCCAAAACACAAAATATATCAATCCAAAGTTATGACTTGAGTAAAATACGATTTTTATTTAAGACTAACTGTACCCCGCATGCGTTGCAATGCACTTTTTTTTCTACCTACCCTACCTACTTACTCTACCCTATCTTGCTCTACCTACCCTACCCTACCCTACTCTACCTACCTACCCTACCTACTAACCTACCTACCCTACCCACCTACATACATACTCTACCTACCCTACCTACCCTACCCTACCCTACCTTCTAGGGTAGGCCCTACCCTACCTACCTTTTAAACCTTTCTTGGGCTTGTACAAATATTTCAAAACCAAACTTAGCCAAATCGGTCCAGCCATTTTCGAGTTTTAGTAAGACTAACAAACGTCATTTCATTTATATATAGAGAAGATACGATTTTTATTCTCTAGTTTGGCAATTGCTTGATGTTAAAAACTGTAAAAACTGGTTCTTACTTCGAATAAATTCTTGTCTATAGCATAAAAATGTTTGATTAAGTAATTATTAAACTCAAGTATTAATTACTATAACTTAACTACAGTACGTCTACCATGAGTTGTCATAGTAAGATCGCTTGACGTAACTGCAATAGTTGCGTCAATACGCAAATACTATAGGTAGCTTTTTCAATGGTACCATGAGCTGTGTTGGTGCTTACTACCAAATTCTAAGGTAAATGAAGCCCAAATTACAGTCGCTGTAGTATAGTTTACAACACGGTGACGTAGTATAGATAACTATAGTGACTCATACTGCGCATTTTAGTACCCAACTATCCGCTAGAGGCGCTGTGAAAGTTTTCATACATTTTTTTTACTACAGACGCTAGCGAGTATAGATTGTTAAAACTCATGGTAGAGGTACAGATACGGGTGTAAGAATTACCTAAACAAATACGCTCCACAAAACACAAACACAAGCAACACATATTTACGCTCCAAAAGCCCTTTCTTCCACACAGGTTAACTAAACCAAAGTTAATCTCGACATAATTGGTTATTGTTCTACAAAGAAGCAACAAGTTCCAGTCTTTAGTTTCTTTCAACCAACAAGGGACTGTACCACATCCTTTTAAAATAGTACTAGCTGTACCCCGCGGTTTCCCCGCCGTTTTTTTTTTTCTTTGGCTCGTAAGGAAGCAATAAATAAATAGACTATATCCTTTCTCAAGAATTGGAACAATAAAGTTTTTTTTTGAAATCCGCCTAGCAGTTTCAGAGATTTAAACAAACCAACTCTTTAACTGTATTATGTTACTAGCTACTAGCCCGCGACTTTCGTCTGCGTAAAATTATGATATAATTATTACTTCTCTCTTTGAATCGGATTTTGTTGACAATTTCAAGAGTTTTATTTTTTTAGCACAGAGCCCTAATTTAGTTTTTTCAAAAAAAAAAGGAATTTTGATAAAAGTCTCGTCAAAATCGATCCAGCCGCTTCGGAGATTAGCCGGAACAAACAGACAGAAGACAAACATTGAAAAATGGGTGTTATTGTTATAAGTACCGTATGCACTTTCAGTAAAAAGCTGCTATTTTGATATCACAAACAGACACTTCAATTTTATTTATTTGAAAAGATGGGGATAAGATGCAGCTATGCATGACATCTAGTTATGTCTCTTTCTTTCTTGTACAGTCATTTACTCAAATCGCTGTATCAGCTCAACGTAAATAATACGTAACTAATTTGATGTATACGAGTACATGTGGAAGCTTGTAATTAGCAAATGTCCCTACTTATGCATGGAACTAAAGATTGTTATCAGTCTGTAAGCTTTCTTTAAAATTAAATAAATAAATATATTTCCAACACAGAACTAAGATTTAATACTCCTGCCGAGGTCACGGTAAGCCCCCAGTTCAATACAATGTTGCGAACAATTGTTTATGGCAACCCCCGCCAGAATAAATTTCAATTTTATTAAAGGATTCATAATGAAATCGATAGATCAGCTTATCGATTAAACTTTAATTTAAAATTTATTTTTATTGGTGTGTGTATCTATTGGTAAGATGTTGTTTTAATGTATTTGGCTTGCTTCCGTGTCGGGTCAAAAAAGCTATGTTTCTCTTTCTCTTTTTTTGTTGTAAAAATAGATTGTAATCTGCGTTTTAGGCACCTGTTATTTTTTTTTTGATGGTTTTACTAAACTGGCTGAATAATAAACTTATAATGAATTTAGAAATTTAAAATGTCGATTCACTATAGATATTCAACGTGAGGAAACCAGCATGCTTGAGAGATATTTCTCGACGGCCATGATAAGCCAAGTCCCATGGGCGGCGTAAAAACTCTGACCCCAGTTTAGGCACTAACCGCACGAAAAGAAGAAGAATGTATTCATAAAGTTTAAAGAACGGTTCGCGTAGATTAGTAAGTAACGCTATACGAAACATTTAATCGAGAAAGAGACGTAAGACTTTCAGCTAAAGCACATTTTTACTGACTGTACCTTTTTTCTTGAACTTGGTCTGGTATTCGTTTAAATAATGGTATCCGTTCGGAATAGATAATAAATATGAGATGAAACAAATACCAGTGGTATTAGTTTTTGGGATTGGAACGGAATAAATCTAATTAAGTGCGACAACAACCACGTACGCAAACCAGTTTTGAAGCACAAAGGACCAAAAATAAAACTCCCAGATCACTAAGAACGCAAAATTTATGTAACAATATCGAACCAAATAAGTAAATATACTTATCAGGGCACCACTACCGCATAATTCATACGTTTGAAAGGGACAAAATATTCTGCGTTTAAATGAAAGAAAGAGACAATATGTGACTCGTAAGATTGCATTAAAATGACAAGGCGCGGTCGGAGGCAAACTTGAGTCAAAGTAATTTTTATTTTATAATCTTAATACGACAAACTGTGAAATACCTTAAAATTATTCAACAGTATTTTCTGATATTAAAACATACATTTTTGTTGGGTGTATTCAATGGGATGTGTATGTATATGGTTACATGTTTATGCAGCGATGATAGGTAACGGATGTTGGAGAAATATGATTTATGGGAAATATATTCTAATAAATGTAAATGTACTGTAGTATTGTGCTATAAAAAGTGAATTTTTAATACCATCAAACATTATTGCGCCGACAGATATTTTTTTGTCATTTGTCTGTATTGATTAATGATCATTTCTGCAAATTCATATACTTACCATTTTCTCAAAATCTCTTTAAGATAATATTTTACAGATGTGACAAAATGAACGATACGTATCTCTTTTATTTGATTCTGTTAATAAATGACTGAACTTTTATGGAGCTAAACAAGCAATAATTTACTTAAAATCATACCCATAATGGAACAACAACCATTTATTAAACGTGTCGCCTTACAGACAAAAGTAAAATTACCATCAAACCGCCATTACGTGGTTTGACACAAAAATTCTATATTAAACTCATATAATATTATTATAAATGTTGCACAAAACTATTATAATTTACGTTTAATATATGGAATTCTTATCGGGATGCGCAGCTTTCTTTCGGGTACCTTCGTCGAAGACTGCCGAGGCAGCAGGGGTCCTGAGATTCGAGGCCACGAAGGTGGCGGCGAAATTAGGAAATATTCGTTTTGAAAAAAATATGAACGAATGTTTGTGGTTTCAGGCGGAAGGTTACATGAAATTCTGAACAGATGAATTAAATCGATAAATGCATGGACCAGACTGACCATTTTCAACTATCTCTAGCAAAAATGAATGCCTCGTTGATCGAACGGTCGGAACTGATACTGCTAAGCATGACTCCCTGGGCTGGATTCCGTGGTCGGGCAAATTAATTACCTACTCAAAGTAAATATAAATTTAATGCTTACAAACTTAATAATAAACAACCAATAGCTGCAACATCCAATCTATGAAATGACTGATTGACAGTGGCGGTTGTTCAAATTTCAATTATGACAGTATTAGTCGAGTACAATTAGACATTAAGGTGGAATGAAGTCGCCGCGGGAGACGCCCCGGGCGTCGGGGGGCAACCAGTGGCCCCCGGCCACCGTAGGCGCGAGCCTGTGGACGGTGAGTAATGGGCTAGCTCACCGTCCGTCCGTCTTATGACGACAGGCCGTGTCGACGGCGCGTACGTGTTCCACGCGCGCCTCAAGGAGATGTCAGCAAACCGGATGGGGCCCGAGAGGGCCGATGCCTGCCAGGGCTGCGGGTTGTTCGAAAGAGATACCGCGGCCCTGGAACAAAAAGGGCGAAGAAGGAACACGGGTGGGTTTTAGTCAGTACAAGTCTGACACTCCCTCCCGCTCCGCCCAGAGCGGGAGAAGTCATTTGATGATTTCCCATCCAGAAAAAAAAAAAAAAAAAGGTGGAATGAAGTGATAACACGCATATAATGATCTTTAAATCCCATTAAATTATGGAGTCCCCAATAAGATATTTCTTCCTTCAAGAGCAAATGGAGTATTCCCATTTGAGCGCCTGTTTTTTGAGCACCTATTATTGCGTGCTACATTTAAGGTGCACAATGCACCGGTGCCCCAAAAAAATAGGTGCTCTAGGTGCTCAAACCGGAATACTCCGAGCGAATCACTCAATAACATTTGCCTTCCTGTCGTTTTTTATTTGTGCTCAGTACAATTTTTTTTTGCAGTAGTTTTACATACACTACAATTCCGAAATTTCATTTTTGTGTAGTTTTCCTTATCATTCGACTTTTAAAAGCACATCGTGAGAAAACTGCCGTCCTAAAAATATAACCAAAAAAATCGACGAAATGAGACATCCTGCACAGCGACTTATTCCTCTCAAAGAGGAGGCCTGTGTCCCAGTAGTGAATCCTTTATAGGCTGATCATTGCATTTACTCAACTTCCACTCATAGCAGAAAATCCTCCATGCCTATAACGTAGATCCAAAAGTATCCTACACACATTAAATTAATCAAAGATACAAAAGTATAAAAGAAAACCTCATCGGAGATACAAAACTTCTCTAGTAACCCACAATAAAAAAAGTGTTTTTGTTCAATTAGCTCCCTTTATTTCAATTCATTTTTGTTTAGATATTAATCATTGAATTTATAGTTGAAGCCGGAATTTTTTGGACATTACCATGTACATTCATTTGTTTGTTTACTCCACTGCGACACAAACCCGCCGTTCTCAAGGCCCCACAGTAACGGTCCATTCGATTTATGAGTCGGTATCGGCGAGCGACGACTGCGCTAATTGGTGTGTGTTGTGCGCCTGCGCATGTAACTGCTAAATGTATGGACATTGTTGTAAAGGGGTAAGCAGATGTGGTTGTGGATAAACTGAAGTTTTGTAGTCACTCGAGGTTAGTTTGGGATTAATTTTTGCTGGTACGTTCTTTGATAGGGCGCCACGAATGTCATCATTGCATTGGAATTATAAGTATTTGATTAGGCACATGACCTCCGTACCCACTGTTCCAGGATCGGCTGGATAGCCCCCACGGTCCAGTGTCCTGCGCTGGGCGTCTCCAGCCTCAGGGTTTGGGCTTGAGCCTCCCTGCGCCACCTCGTGACCTGCTCAAGCGGCGGGCGTCTGCCACTCTCCACCTGCAGGTCTGCGCCTCGCCAGTAGACTTCGGCAAGCACTTTGGCCTCCAAATCCCACGGGGGTGTGCCCGCAAGGGCGCATGCCGCTTCCGTGGACACAGTGCGGTATCCACGTATGACTGCCATGACTCACCATGACTCACGCACACATTTCTTCAATTCCCTGTTTACCGGCAGACCCCAAGAGAATGGTAATTATTGTTCCAGTCATCATGAAAAAACCCAAAGGCACTTGAATTAAGTAAAATAGCTAACACCTGTTCCAAGTTAAGCTTAACACATAAATCTAACCATTATTTCTTGCTCTTACGAAAGCAATGAAAACTGGCACAGACTGTCAGTCTTTATCACAACTCCGTCTATAACTTAGCCAAACCTAACAATTTCTTAATATCGTCCAATCCGAAGCAGTACTTATCATCGAACAAATTCCTGCAAAACCGTATCAATGGAGCTATTACCTAATAACTTCGTAATAATTCAAGTACTAACATTTAATACACGAACACTTCTAGTATTCTAAACGAGCCAACTAAATTCAGTCAAACACTGTTGAAAACCTACTTAACTTTGCTTATGAAAAACTTAAATTACGCGTCTCAACAACCTTAACAATATTTTCATAGAGTCGAACTTTGATTGATGGCGCTTTTAGCCAACTGTAAAAACGTTTATCGAGATCAATAGCTCAAGATACATTGGTAGTTTCGTCTTAAATCTCTTTCTATACATTCTGTGCGTCCGCGCAGACCGTTAGACCATTGCCATGGTTACCAGGCTCGTTGGCACGCATAATGTAATAAACAAACCGCAGGCTAGATACTGGATAGTGTTGTTTTGTGAAGACACGCGCTTGTATGTCTTGGGGGGCAGACAGAGTTACAGGCGGTGGGAAAATGAAGAGTACTTGCTGATAGTTAGTCATAATGTAAAGTTTAAATTAATAATACTAGCCTATGTGCCGCTAGGCAAAACCTTTTCTCATACATTATCTGTCTAGGCTTTTCCTAACTATATTGGGGTCGTATTCTGCTCTAAACTGATCCAGCTAATGAACAATATCTACCTGGAGCGACTGTCTATCTGATCTGCACAACCAAGATACAGGATAACACAATACCCTTTGCAAAGACTGGTTGTGAGACTTTCTGGCTTTTGAATAGGGGATAATCCATTTTTTTTTTCTTTGTCCGTCGGGTAGTTTATTGAAAAGTATTGGACACGTATTTTTTCTTTTTTCACGTGGTCATAAAATTACGGAGATATATTGAGTTGAAACGGCGCATGACGTCACATGTAGGTAAGTTTTATACCTACTTGTGACGTAGTAAGCCCCCACTCTCCAACTTTAATGTGTATTAACTAAGTAATTTTTTGATATTTTGATAAAACAAAAAATACGTGTCTAACATTTTTGTATTACCTGTCTGACGGACAAAATAGAATGTCGTTTTCTTTACCCAGTCCGCACCCCTATTCCGATTTAAGATAAAATGACAGCCAGGGCAGGCTTACCATGCTTTTCCAGAACGAAGGAGTTTGGATCGCAAGCAAGCTTAGACTTTTTCATAAACACATAATAAATCAACATTGATTGATGATTACGTTCAGTAGTAATCTCACTTATTCAACAAGATACAATATTCGAGCTAGGTCCACTTAAAACCCCAAAAAGTTCGTCTGTAACATCCAAGTGAAATTGAAATACTTTACGGGCCAATAAAGACAGCAAAATCTTTATTATTAGTTCGAAAACTAAAGTGTTAGATGGTTCAGAAGATTTAATTACAGACTTAAATACATTTGTAACAGTTTTCTCGAAAACAGATTAAAGTTTAGCTTCTTTCGAGCATATAATTAAGTTGGTAAAGATTCCACTAAACACATTTATTCTAATTACAGGCCTTTTAGATTCTGTTTTCGAAACCCTTTAAATATAACCGTTCATTTTAGAGAGTATAGAGATAAGTGTGTGTAAAATGTATATATCTCTTCCTCTCTCTCTGTTTCTATGTATCCCGAAAGTCCTAAAAGACCAATAGATTTAAAGAATGTAAAATATATGGTAGGATGCACCATGTATTTTACATTCTTTAAACCAGACTTGGTTAGACTGGAAGCCGGCGCCAACATACTTGCGAAAAAGCTGGGCAGATGATGAAGTATATATTTAACGCTGGGTTCCCTATCCATTTGCACAAAATTTTAAGACCTAATATAACTTAGCATAATGTCGTTTGGCATAATAATATTTTCGCATAATATAATTACGCATAACAGCTTACGCATAATTTTTTTAAGCATAATTTCTCGAACTATAATAATGATTAAGCATAATATTCTAAAGCATAAATTTATTAAGCATAAAGTTCTAAAGCATAACTTTTTTATAAGCAAGCATACAGCATGCAAGCAAGCAAGCATGCAGGAAACAAGCAAACATGCAGCATGCAACATCCAGCAGGCAGGGCTTCTGTCACGGATCCGGCGCTGCGGGCCTCCGGCGGCCCCCTACGCGCCTACGCGATTTTAAATTACACTCTAGGGGTAGGACAAACAAGACTACGTGGAGACGGTTTTGCAGCAATTCGGTTCTGTCACTAACTTTTGTTGCATAGCATATTAAATTTTTAACCTATTTAGTTTAATTTTTAGGCCTACTAACGTTATTCGAATCAAATTTATGCCAAAAGAAATTAGTCTCTAAGATGATTATGCCAACATAAAATGTATGCCTAAAAAAATTATGCCGAAATATTATTAGGCCAAAACAAATTGTGCCAAAATCGTTATGCCGAAGTATATTAGGACAAAGAACATTATGCGAAAAGAAGGGATCCCTTAACGCTGTAATTTACTTCTTCTTCTTTCATACCATTACCCATATAATCCATCCATCGTTTCCTTGGTCTTCCTCTCCCTCCCCATCCATCAACATTTATAATCATCACTCTTTAAGTCACAATTTTTTACAGGATTGATTAAGAAATAATATTAATACAAGGATCTTGGTACCAAGTAAGCATGCTAGTAAGTAGCACAACAATACGCAAGCAGCTTGCATGCTACACATTCGTGAGTAGTGTAGAACATGCTATAAACATCCTGAAACACATTACATTTCGATTCGAGAGTGTTAAACCTGATCATTTCTCGAACAGAAATTTCTTTTTAAAATCAATCACCTTTTCAGCGTAGGCGAGAGAGTACTTAAATCAAACCAACGTATTACATGGGTAGAGTTAAAAGAGAAATAACAACTTAAGTGGCAATCTATTGATTCGCAAGGTCTAACGAATGAGATTAATGTAGTCGTAATTTTGTGGAATGATTAGATTAGATGTGGCTTTGAAAAAAATATGGGAAATGTTGTAACTCGTTCTAAAGAATCATGGTTCCATTTAGTTAGGGATTAGCACTACGAAATACTTCACTGACTGATGACAGCATTGCAACTGGCTATCTAACTTTTAGAACCCTGTTATTGGGTATCACGATACCTTCTGACTTCCTGTAACTACTTTCAAATATGTACAAATGACAGCTGAGACCAAGTTGGTTGCCATTTGTGCGAAATGTGCAACCAACTAGATGTTTTTCGAGCAAAGGTATTTGGAAGCTAATGAAATCACGCTTAAATTGTGTGAGAATTGTTGTAAAGGAAAAAGGAGTAAATGATGCCAAGACGAATCGCAAAGGAGAATGGAAGAAAAATATTACCCTTAAATTATTTTATTTTGTTTTTAGTATTTGTTGTTATAGCGGCACCAGAAATAAAAATAAAAAAATCAAATAAAAATAAAAGAAATCTGTAAAAATTTTAACTGGCTAACTATCACGGTTCATGAGATAGAGCCTGGTGACAGATGGACGGACGG
Source organism: Cerastis leucographa (assembly GCA_963082945.1). Taxonomy (NCBI): domain Eukaryota; kingdom Metazoa; phylum Arthropoda; class Insecta; order Lepidoptera; family Noctuidae; genus Cerastis; species Cerastis leucographa. The sequence goes on along the minus strand of OY720357.1, from coordinate 18,404,257 downwards.
ACAGCGATAGTCTCAGTAATAGGGTCCCGTTTGACCCTTTGGGTACGGAACCCTAAAAAGCAAATTGCTCCTACCCCAAATAACATGGGACAAAGTCAGGAAGATGATGATGAAATTATGCTTACGAGCTGGCTAGAACAACAATCCAAGTCAGCTTTCAAATCCACCATCTTACTATTATATTTGAGGAAGTAATAAAAGTGCGAAAGTAATGATTACTTTTGGCCTTTAACTTCTCTTCCTACCCACAAATACTCATAAAACGTATAAACAAGTAAGTGAGAACACGTAATACCCTCCATAATATTATTTAATAGAGAAATTTATATTTGAATCGTAAATCATATTGCATAGATATGGTTTTATTTTGTTGTTGGTCTAAGTTTAGAGCGGTGATGCAAGGACAGAAGAAGTGGTGCAGTGACCCAACGCACCAGTTGATGACATCAGAAGTATTGAGATCCGTAGAACAATTACTGGGGCTTACAAACATAGCCCTGGTCGAAGTAGATAGGTTATCTGAAAGTGTTAAGTTAAAGTGTGGAAGAAGTAAGTGGTTAGGTCATGTTCGAGGGGAGACTTAGAAAATGACTCAACAGTCATAGGAGCATAGGCAGTCCCTGGCCCCGGTGGCAGGTAAGAGTAGAATGCGGGAGGCGAAATATGTGTAAAGTGGAGTGCAATGAAGAGGAACTAAGAAGAGGAGGAGAGAAAAAAGAGAAGGAGTTCAAGCAGAGAAACTCCGAAATATATGCATCATCATCATCTGCCTAGCCTTTTCCCAAACTATCTTGGGGTCGGCTTCCAATCTAACCGGATGCAGCTGAGTACTAGTATTTTATATGAAGTGTCTGCCTATCTGACCTCCACAACACAGTAACTGGGTAATACGATACCTCTTGGTAAGACTGGATGTCAGACTTTGGCTTCTGACTACTCGTAACGAATGCCAAAGATCTTCAAATGACAGCCGGTCCAACGGTTTAACGTGCTTTCCGAGGCACGGAGGAAACTCGGTATGTAGTTATGGTCACCCATCCACGGACCGACCTTGGCAAGCATGACTTAACCCTAAAAATCGACCCTCGCTCCCTTATAATTTAGCTACGAGCTCTTTCCCGAAATATATGCATCATTTTGAAAATTAAAACAAGAGCAAATAAAATCTCCAACTCTCTTTTATACGCCTATAGCTTGCACCTTATACCAAAATAACCACAGAGAAACACCGCAGCGGTATAACCCGGTACAATTGCAGATGCACCGCAAATGATCTCCTAAATTGTTTCAGACCTGTGGTGTACAATGTTGCCTTAATTCCAATTGTGAACCGCGGAATGTTTCGACATATGAGTGGTACAAGATTGTATGTTTAATGGCTGTGTGATATGGACGGTATATGGCTCAGGGCTGTGTACATAGTGGACGATGTTCGTCCTTTTTAGATATATAGATATTTAAATAAATAGAGTATACACAGAATACATCAGTTTTAAACATAACTAGCAAAATTTTGGCAGAGAACATAACATTTATAATTTATTTATACAAATAACAATGTTAACATTAAAAAGTATTCCACTATATAAATAAAACTAAAATAACAACAAATTATAAAAGGGCGTCAAAAAACTCCTCCTCAACGCTGTCAACGGGTAATGTGCCCAAGATACTGGCAGCGTTGCCACGTTGTATAGCAATACTTAGCCTCTGGCCAAAGTAAAACCCAGCCCTTGGGTCACGGGAAGTGTCAACTAGGCGTTTAGAAATTTCCTTGAAAAGGCTGTGAGCACTTGGACCCCACGGCCCCAGAGTTTCAACCCCAAACGGCTCAAAAATATAGTTACCACAAAGGTTACAATTTTTTTTTAAATGTTGGTGTGTTATTAGGTACACCTCTGCCTAACCCTTCAAGGATTATAGGCAGAAGTATACTTAATAGTACCCCACATTTCGCCAGTTATGTTTAAGTCCCATGTAAGACGTAGCGCCTATTGCCATCAACCGGGCACAAATCTGACATCACTCGACTTTTTAAATAATATTTTGTAATTTTTATAATTGATTTTGAAATTTTAATTATGCATGATATTCAAACATCTTTTTTTTTAATTTAAATTCGTAATATTGGAGCTAGATGCACACCATATTTGTACGCCTGCTGGCAAAACATAGCGTTCTGTTCACCAAACTCAAGATTTCTTTACCTGTGTTACCAAATAGAAATGATTTGATTTGAAAATTTGATTTGTGGCTGCTACCGAGAAATTCCTGATGGAAAAACCCAATAACACTTTGCCCGACCCGGGAAGGGAACCCGGACCTCATGCTAAGCAGTCGCGCTCAGACCAATGAGGCAGTCATGGACAACAAAACGGTCTAAGGCTAATTTTGCTACAGATATCCACACCTACAAGCATATCGGCCTCCTTCTAGCGCAGTATCTACATTGCAGAACAGGGAAGTTTTCAACTATAAGAACTACAGTTGATTAATATCAAAGAATCCAAGAAAACCACAAAGCTGGACAGCCGATGATTCAGATTCGGTAGGTGATAAAAGTGGTGTAAAAGAAGGTTTTTACTAAGGAGAATGATTAAATAGGAGCCGGTTTCGGGATGTTTCTGAATCATCGCGGGTTCATTGTGGTTTTCTTGGATTCTTTGATATGAATCAACTGTAGTTCTTATAGTTGAAGGCTTCCTTATTCTATGTGTAGATACTGCGCTGGAAGGAGGTAAGCGTTTACGTAGGTGTGAATATCTGTAGCATAAATTAGCCTAAGGCCGCTTCGTTGGCCATGGCTGCGTCGTTGGTTGTTGGGCTGTTGGTAGTTTACTACCAGCCCCCCTAGCATGACCGTTCTATCTCTATTCTACCAAGAAACGACAAGAAATCTTTTCTTTACAACTTGTCATTTCTTCTGCCCGAGCATGGCGCGCACCGTCGACTCGCGTTTCTACGAAGACATAGACAGAAATTCTTTCCATAGCAACGGAGACGTTGCTATGGAAAGTTAAAAGGTTAGTTAACAAAAAAAAGTTGCCAATTGCACGAGTTTTTCATTTTTCGTGGGCGGGATGGTGTTGCTGCATCCTGGATCCAGGCCTGGATCTTTTTCGCGAAATTAAACTTAAATATTTTACATAACATTTCAACCTTTTGAACGTAACTCAACGCAACCACGAAACGTATTTCTCGTATTTAGTTTTTATTAAGACTAGTTTGACATTTGGCAGAAGTAATGTTTCTACCCCCAAATGTCAAAAGAAGAGAAAATATGGTCGTCATGCTCGACGTTGTAGACTTGTGTCGACTGAAGAAAAGAAACATTTCTTTTCTACATTCTTAATATCGCCATGCTTGGGACGATAGAAATATCTGTCAAATTGTCGATTCTTCTGTAGACATAGCTCGTTTCTACGGCGGTCATGCTAGGCCGGCAGATCAAAAAACACATCTTAGATTTTCCGCACATTACTTGTTTGCGTACCCTGCAATTGATATCGTCTTGGTGTTTACATATCTAAATTAAAATCTAAGTTGTATATTACTAGAGTTGGGTCTTGTTTACAAACCTGCAGTGGGAATTGTAAACATAAAAGCATTAAGAAAAGAATGCAATAATAGTAGATCTCATAAAAACTCAAATGCAACTACGTATTACAGGTATCGATGCTCCTATTACCACAATTCGACTTCAACTCCACATAATATTTTGCAACATGTAACTAAACACTAGTGCTGTGCAACACTCACTTAGCATATCGATAAACTATGATTATCGACATAAACTGTGTCGGTGGGTGCAGTATAGGAAGTTTAATCGCATTAAACGCGAATGAAGTCTATACGTTATATCCTCGGATAGTCACATCGCAACCAAATCATATTAGTGTATGCTAATCTTAACCGGCTGAGTTGGCCGTAATTTCTAGAATTATCTTACATCGACAACTTAGTGATAGTGTGGAGACAGTTTGAAAGTAAAATGAAGTTAGAAACGTACATAATGATCAAATGAAATTGACATACGTGACAACCAAAAAAATATATGAAAACGTCGACAATTTGTCAAAGTATGAATAAATAAGTTATGGAGCAGCAGTGGCCCAATGGTGGCAGCCCGTCTTACGAGCAGTAAGCCGTGGGTTCGAACTCAGGCAGGCGCATTACTTTGTGTAATTTATTTCATCAACGCTACCCTCTAAAACGGTGAAGGAAAACATCGAGAGGAAACCGGCTAAAATTCGAGGACATGTGACATCTACTAACCCGCACTGGGCCCGCGTAATAGATTACAGCCCACTCCTTCTTATAGAGATGAGGCCTGTATCTCAGCAGTGGGCGACTACAGTACTTTCACAAGTTATTATGCCTCGTGTCTGGGACTGTAGCTTCGCGTTTTATTTTATTTTTTGACTTTCAAAAGTGCCTGTAATGGTCTAATTGAAATAAATGCTTTGAGTTTGAGTTTGGGAACGTTATAGGCTGATGATGATGGTGATGAATAAGTTAGTGTTTTCCATGATGAGTATCAAAGTAAATAGGTAGAGCAATGCGAACCCATTAAGTTTTTAATCCTCAATACAGAGCCACATAAACATATATTGTAGTAAAACAACTTTGTAGAGAAGAGATAAAAATCAGATCTTATCTTTACCTATGCCGTTTACCTAACTATAGTCATCCATTTATTCACGCCCTCATTTGCAGGCAGTTCAACTTCTAGCACCCAATTACAACATTTTACAGCCCACTAAAACTTTACTAGAACTAAATGACAATTCACTACAAAAAGAACAACAGTAACACCCTTCATTACATGTCACCCACTAACGCCAATTAAAAACAACTAGTGTTGGCCCGGAGATATCGATAAAAAATGTACACTTCTCACTTTGACATAACATGACTCGACTGGCGTAAAGGCATTACTAAGTTTGCCTTTTAAGCGGCATCCTACAGTGTCGAGTTACCGGTCTTGGCGAAAAAAAAACTTTCAGATTAGCAATTACTGTATACGAAGCGAGACTGGATAAAAGGATGCCTCCCAGGATTTAGTCAAGTCGATTATAAAAGCCGGCGCAATTATACGTGAACTTAAATAGTCAAATGGATCCTCCCGACATTTTGATAGGGGCAATAATAATTTTATTTTACGATCTTAGTTCGCAAGTTTTGTGTTAATACGACGAGTTGTGATGCGGTACTTTTTTTATTAATAAACAAATTATTGCGACGATATTCTGCGTTTCAATAATTGCGAAACATTTACATCTAATTATATGAAGTAATCATATTAAGGACGGTTCTCGTTTTAAGGAGATCGTTCTTGTTGTCTGTTTAGATTTAAGTTTGGTGCGTTTGGGTTTGCAGGACTCATTTGAGAACGGAAACATGCTTTGATTAGATCAGAAAATTAACCTTTTTTTGTTTCAGTGAACTCGGTAGTACTTACTGGAGAAAGTATATTTCTCATATATATTTCTTCTGGATAAGCAGATCTTTGATTAATTTATTCTATGCTCATTTTAAAATGGGCATGGTAAACAACAGCGGGGGTGTGTTTTCGTCCGTAGTAAGAGGTTTTACTGTTTGCATAGGACTAAGTTCATTTAAAACTTATAAGGAGGAAACTACTCTACTTTGTGTTGAATATTTTACTATTTCGAGTTCGAAATTAACTTCGTTCTTGAACCTTCTATTAATTGATAATAAATTTAACTATTAAATGAGATAACAAATGACATAATCCTCAATAACTGATTTACAAAATGTCATAACAGATGCGACAACATCAGTTTTATGTGGCAATGTTTTACCTAACAGAAATTAGATTGATCATAAAAGTTTCAATTCAATCATCACATAATGTCTAAAATATAATTTATTTAATGCATAACAGACGAGTCAGTTTCGATTCAGGTCGTAATTCTTCACTTTGATTTGTGGTCTCCTTAACATAATTTTATGACTGTACAATTTGCATAAAATGTATTTTTGGACTACGAAACTTGGTTAAACCTTTGTCATATTTACGACTATTTTATCTCAAAAACGGTTTATTTAGTTCGCATTTAATTTAAAGCAATAAAGTTTTTATGAAATTAACGTATTGTGTCATAGTTTTACACGTTTTTTACTTTTTATTGCACGCACTAATCAATTTTCGGTAACTGGTTTTGACATGTTTTTATTCAGCCTCTCTTGATTTATAATTTAGACGACATAGATTCAATTTGTTGTAATTTGCGGATTTAAAGACCACACAGTTTTGAAGCACTAAAAAATTAACGATATTTGAAATATCCTCTATTGAACATTGGCTAATCCATTTTACATCCAAATAAAACCGGATTTAATGGTCCATAATAACTAAGTATGTCACTAAACTATTTCGTAATCATCGATAAGACGTTCACACGTCACAAGAGTTCCGGCAACAAGAAATATAAAAGGCGTGACCGAAACTGTCGATATCAGACAGGCATTACAAGAATTGCACAACACTATTTTTTAGGAAATTTCTCTAAGATACAATAACATCAGGAAAAGGTTGTTGATGCATTGTTCAAAACTTAATATATTGTTATGTCATGAATGTTCAGATTCTGATATTACCAAGCCAGCTGCTGAAACAATTAGCTATGGTTTACGATATTATTTAGACTACTTTAAAAAGGATAATTTATTCGGTCTATTCTGAACCTTAATCAAATGGCAAAAAAAGTTAAATTTGCAAGACTCACGATTTAAATGATGACGAACAGAGATGTAACTGTAAGACATCATCAGTAATTTTCTCAAACTAGGAATGTTTCTACAATCACAGTTTATTTTATTTTCTTACCAACAATAAATAATTTTATTATACTTTACTTATCTTCCGAAGTGGGGTGGTCGATACCTAAGACCACACAGAGATTTATTGCCTTTATAAATATTTAAAAACATTCATGAATATTGCATATTGTTAAATTTTTAATTATTTTCAGTAGACAATACTGTGTCGACTGCTGTCAGAATTACAGTATAATGCTAATGCTTACGTTTGTGACAAAATTTAATACTAAAAATAACGGTTTCCTGCATTTTTATTTGTACAGTCACGAGCAATAATATGTATACATTTTTCTAAAATTCAAAAGTGATTTTCTCGTGAAATAATGGTTTTTACTTTAAGATAATACCTCGTGGAGGAAACGTGAACGTAAATTCGTGGCTAAATAATAACAGCCGCACGGGTTGATTTTTAAGGTTAAGCCATGCTTGCCAAGGTTGGTCCGTGGACGGGTGACCATAATTACATACAGAGTTTCCTCCGTGCCTTGGAAAGCACGTTAAACCGTTGGTCCCGGCTGGCATTTGTAGATTTTTGATAGTCGTTACGAGTAGTCAGAAGCTAAAAGTCTGACATCCAGTCTCACCAAGGGGTATCGTATTACCCAGTTACTGGGTTGTGGAGGTCAGATAGGCAGTCCCTTCATGTAAAATACTGGTACTCAGCTGCATACGGTTAGACTGGAAGCCGACCCCAAGATAGTTTTGGAAAAGCTTGGCAGATGAGTTAGTCACAGTTGTATAAAGAAGAAACGTGGTATTCTAAATAACAGGTTTCCACACTAACTTTAGGCATTTCTTTGATTGAACAGTAGTTATAGTAAATCGCTATGCTACGGTTATATTTACCACTTCCCAAGCAAAAATAATACTCCTATTCTTCCATTCAATTAATTACCAAAGATAATTTAAAACAGATACTAAATTCATTATTAAAATCCAGATTAATAATTCTAATAAACGAAATGCTAAAAGCAAATCAAATATGCAAAATGGCGTCCTTAAAAACCTATCATGTTTTAAAATTATTGCTTTTGATAACAATAAAAAATAATGGTTTTCTGATCATCGCTCTATTATGCAATCATTTAGGCTATTATGAAACGTGATATCTAGAACTATGATTGATCGATCTAGATTTTGTACGAGTATGTAAAGGTCAAAATGTACGACGCATCAAGCAATACAAATCCAGTAAACCCTGACCTCGTTTTGCATGAGCTTCCCGTACAATGAGAGATCAGCTTTATTTGGCTTTGTATAGCTAGATTGGTCGTCGTTCGTATGACACCTACGTACTTGTTATGTATTCACACATAAATTTTCACGTTTTTTGCATGTTTCTGAATATGTTTTGCATATTCTGTGTTTGTGGAATTTTGTGTGTCAATCTTTTAGAGTTTAAGGTCATATAAAAACTTGTAGTTTTTTCGTTATTCGCTTGAATATGCTACTTACTTGATCTTTCGGTGGATTCTGTTCATGGAATGCGACTAGGTAAATAATCAATAAGTTCTCAGAATTAAAACGATAACAAATTAACTACATATTTTAGAAAACTAAGAATAAATTAGATTTTTTTTAACGTACGCTGTATTTTCTTTTGGCGGTACGAGCCTGAATAATAACAGCGTTATGTGTGTGGATTTTTGTTAAAATCCAGTCTGACGTTGAGGTGTGAAAAGATAACAGACACATTTATAAATTGATATGAATTCACTGCAGTTGTAACTTGTAACGCTTCTAAAAGCTTCCTTTTAAACAATTGAATATACAAGGTGTTGTTTTGCATCCTCGTCAAAATTCAGGAGGTGGTCACAAAACACATAAATAATCAAAAAAAAATACGGTACCTAGTTAATCATTAATAAACGCTGACTTTTGGTGGTTTATGTTTGTCAGTATTTCACAATAACCCCCATAACGTGCTTTACGGAATAAGACATTATCGAATAAACGTTTGAGTTTTTCTTTTTTTCGTGGAAGCCCGGTTATAGGACGGGAATCAGAAGGCCCGCGTTTAAAACATGTGTGGTTCACACTTACCGATATCCATAAATAAAAAAAGAAATAAAAATTACCAACCTATTTTATTATTGATTCGGGACGAGAATCATTAGCATAGTTACTTCCTTGAATTTGTCGAGAATGCAAAACAACACCTCGTATTGATTCCACGAAAATGCTCAAACGTTCGGTAACAAGCCAGTATACGAAAGCACTACATTATTTTCATTACCGAAAACCGCTCCAAAAAAATACAATTTTTTCCCCAAAACATAACGAAATCGTTACATTTATATAACATTCCTCTTGTACCACTGTTTAATACCGGCCGTCTATTCAATAATTCATAATTTCAATACGTGTTAAGACTCGCATTAACACTTTGACGTAGACAAACAAACAAACAGACACAGCTTTGTATAGCTTGTTTATGGTTAGCTTACGTTACGTGGCGGTACGGCCAAAATGCGCAGACATACCAAAATTTAATTTATCGATTTTGTTCCTTTCGACTTCTTGTGATTATTTAACGATTAATCGCAAAAATGCAAAAAAAAAACCACCATGTTTAATAATTTTATTAGAAGACTAGCATATAGCTCGCGACTTCATCTGCGAAAATTGTGATATAATACAGACGATACTACTCGGAAAAGATGTAGCTTTCTAATGGTGAAAGAATTTATGGAATCGGTCGGGTAATTTTTGAGTTAAATCGTAACAAACAAATAAATATTTTCTCTTTGTAATATTATAGTTTAGATACGCATTTTTTTATAATAGTGTCTCGATATCCTATTACAAAAAAAAATATAGTTCATTAGTGTATCCTGTCTTTGATTTTACTATATTTAAGTAAATACAGCTTTAAATTCGTGCAATAATCTTTTGAAACGCCAAAAAGCCAAAATCACAACGGCAGTCTTCTTTTATGTTTTAATGCAATTTCAAAACACAATGCAGTAATCTTTACCAATACTGTCAGTGTCACACAACCGCCACAAAATCCTTGTAAACCTAAACTTATTTAACTATCAAATAAAAGCTATCCCTACTTCTTCACACGCATCGTCTTCGTAACGTAACCTAAATATATCTTCTCCTTTATTATTCCGAACACGTAAAAGTCCCCAAAAGGAACGATATTCGGTTTTTGTTTCGTCTTTCGGTGTATTAGAACACAAAAATACGTAGCCATTGTAAACTGACCTCAATCTCTTGACAAAAGTTTTGAGTGACAGGTCTAAGTGTATTGGTGGTGTTGTATTAATATCACGGCTAATAAAATGGTGTTAGCTCAAGTGGTGGCATCTATAGGGTAAAGTGCTTCAGTAAATATTGCTTTGGTAAATTCTAAAACAGAATTTTTGAGACTTAATGAATAGAATATTTTATTCATGGTTACTTGAAAACTGTTTGGAATTTTTGTTAAAGTCCAAATTGTTATCTTAAAGCATCCTGGTTCATAAATTCAATTCTCAAACGGATGTGTTTTGGAACTCGCTCCGATTTGAAAAGTCAAGGAAGAATACATAAAATGGAACAGATGTTTATCATACTAAAACATCTTGAACAAATCTAATGGTTAGTATGTATGCAAAATGATATCTGATCTAGCTAGATGATCACTAAAATAAACATAAATTATAAATCTAGATACGTGTTAAGCAGAATAAAAAGTTAAATTAAGTTAAAGCAGGCTGAAAACATCTTTCTGTCCTTGTTCTATGTTCGGCGCAACACAAGGTCACCTGTGGACGTGACCATCATTACATACGGAGCTTCCTCCGTGTCTCAGAAAGCACGTTGGTCCCGGCTGTCATTTGTAAACCTTTAACAGTCGTCACTGGTAGTCAGTGGCCCTAAGGTGTCACAACCAGTCTTACCAAGGGATACCGTATCATAGGCAGTCGCTCCATTTAAAATACTGGAATTCAGCTTCATACGGTAAGACTGAAACTCGACCCCAATACGGAGATGAAAAGGCAGATGATGAAACCAGTGTGAATCAGCCTAAGTCTAAACATAGAACCACATACTGAACCAAACCACTATTGCAACAATATTTCATTCAGATTAAAATCAATAAAAAATTCTAGTTGCCTTCGCTATGCTCATTTAGAGATTAAACTTGCTCTTTATTGAGGTCGTTTATATAGTTTTTAATGTCTATACTTTGCAAATATGCCGCGAAATTACCAAAGCTCCTATTAAGAGAAGGCATCATAGTCATTTCTATACATTTATTGTAATTTGTTTGATAAGAAACTGTTAGGCCGTTTACACAGTGTGGTATGTTTCCCTACAGTGCTCTATGGAAGATAAAGAATCGAGTGCTCCAAATTCTTCCGTAAAAAGTAATTTCCAAAAACCTTATCTGTTCTACTTAACCTTACTACTTTTGGTTTCCAGTTGTAATTTTAATAACTTTTTTCTTTTTCATTTACTAGTTTGGAAAACTACTCAATTTCAAAAACAATCGCTGAGTTTGTTAGCATCATTTATTTTGTGAGTTTGATTCGGTTGAGATCTCTTTGTGACAATTTATGCAAGACCTTGCAGTGTTAAGATAAATTACGTATTTTAGCTTGTATAATCGTGATATTATTCTGTTAAAGAAAAATATTCAACTAAAGATTCCGGTATGAAGATCACCTAAAACAAGAAGCGTTTTCTCTAAGTGATGTCATTTAACTGATCTTAGATATCGATAAAAGGATTTATGGTTTCGGAGCGATCATGTATTTATACATTCAAATTATTCCGATTTTATTGAGGAGCTAGTTTTTTTTTATTCATAATTATGTAGGTTTCTGGTTTGAAAATAATAGTTTTTACGTATTTAAAGGCTCTTATCCGCCGCATCGGAATTACTTATGATATGTGGCACCAGATTTAATTAGATTAAGAAAAACAGACGTCGGCGATCCGTCAACGTCTTGTTACCTTCCTTGACAACCTCACAAGTCAATATGGCTGCCCGCAACGACTTGACGTTCCGCCACAGAGAATTGTAGAGCGCTTCTCTCTCGTCTGTGGTCACAGTTTAGTTTTCAACGTGAATCATATGAAGCCTTTTTGCAAAGGCGCCGACATATTAAAATATAAAATTGTCCTAATAATATTTTATCAAGGGCAAAAAACACTATTGAAATATCAGTTTTGCTTTGACCCGGAAAACGTTGAGGTCTATGGTAAAAAGAATGCAAGAATCTCCAAGGACACTTTTTTGAATCAAGTTAGGTATCCGTATTACATAACGCCTGTAATCCCCGAAGGTTTAGTCAGAAGTGTACTCCCACATTTCGTCAATAAGGTATAAGTCATATGTAATAGGGGTAAGCCTATTGCCATTAACTGGGCATAAATCCAGACTCCGTGGCTACTACTGAAAAAATCCTATCTATATAGGATATATCTCGTAGATAATGACTAAGAAATTCCTGATAAAAAAAACACAATAGGACTTTGCCCAAACCGGGAATCGAACCAAGTACTTTATGCTCAGCAGGCGTGGTTAAGACCACTAGACCACCGAGACAGTATTTATATAACAAACTCTTAAAGTAATTATTAACCTTCCCACAAAAAAAAATGCCACACAGCAGTAGGAAATTCATTTCATCCTTTAATGTCCCTACAGGGTGATCTAGCCTTAGCAAGGACCACACAGGGTGTCATTACATTTGAAATGTATTTAAATAAAAGTAAGAAATGTCACGCTTTTGCGGTCCGGGTAAATTAACTGGTCGCCTTGCAAATAACTTCACGACCATTTATTTTTAAGTTCAGACAACGTCTAAAGTTAATGTTGAGGGTAAAAAGTTTTAAAATTATTTATTTATGTACACACAAAATACTGAAAAGGACAGTACATTAGGAAAAAAGAAATTTTTAATTTAATTTTTATTTCATGCTTTTTAAACATATATTGTTTTATCTTAGCCTTGACTGTCGCAATACTGGACATAGGCCTATTCCCCCATTGTTTACACTTTTCTCGGTGTTGCGTGTCTTCTCGCCAATTAACGAAAACAGCAAAATTTCAACAAAAAAACGAGTTTCTGGGGGAGTGGGGGGCTGCAGTCACCGCCCCTGGAGATGCCCATGGCGACAAGTGACAAGATTTCAAATTTCGAATCGACCAGACCTGTGGAAATTGTTAATTTCCCTTCAACTAGAAAAGAGGTAATGACCAAACGGCTGAGCAGATTTTCTCGAAACATAGCTAAGAACACTCTAGATTAAAACACCTTTCAAACGAAACCAATTTCATCAAAATCGGTTCATCCGTTTAGGAGCTACGATACCACAGACAGACACACAGATACACACGTCAAACTTATAACACCCTCTTTTTTGGTCGGGGGTTAATAAAAGAGCACAAAGGTACTGTTTATTTCAAAAGAAATTTCTTCCAGCAGACCTGCGACAAAAAAGTTGGATTAGAAATGTAGACACAGCAGTGTGTAGAAACGACGAAACAGGAAAATTTTAATTAGAGCTTAAAACAAAAATATACCTTATATTTTTGATTTTATTTGAAATTGTTTAAAATGGGTTTAAAATAAAAATGTTTCACCCTAAAGGTTTATAATCGTCTTTTATAAATTCATTTAGTCATTGAATCTCCTACTTTTTGTTATCTGTGACCCCAGCGAAAGTTAAATATTTTATGATTTTAATGAGAGATTAAAAAAGAAAAACTTTTTATATATTCATAAAAACATTTTAAAAACGTGATACACAGATTAAACTTACCTTTTCTTTTAAAACTGACGAATGATTCATGCATGCACACGCGCATAGAATATGCAATAAAGGATTTTTTTCGTCCTCCAGTTTGTATCCTTTGTGTAGACTATCGGGAACTTATATCGTAAATATTACCTCCAAGAGATGATATCACGAACTTACCTGCAAAAAAAACACATTTTATTAGTATTTGTAAACATCATGCAATTTTAGTGTCTATGGCAATGTGGGAGCATTGTTGCTATCTTTCCTAGAGAGTTCTGGCCAAAGGACCGTATTTTTGAAAATAATGAACAAAGGGTGACAAAAAATATAAAATAGTTGAAATTCGCCAGTGAACTTTAGTTTATCTAATTGAACAGTCACTTACATAAAGTAAGTTTGATAAAAAAAGGTTACTTCTAAAAGCATTTTTTGAGGCCTATTTCAACGCCAACACTAAAATTGAGAATAATAAGAATAATCGAGTTACAATTTACTGGTCAGTAATTATTATAGTGCTTCTACAGTTTGCTTTTTAGGCACAGTTCACCTCACGTAAGTATTAAAAAGTGGTCAATATCATATCAGAAAGATTAATGATCTTTTTCTTGTATTAAGTGAATACACTCAATGCAATGCCATTTGACAGTTACTATTATTTTGTTAATACTTCCCAACATTATGCATGTTCCACATCTGTCTCAAAACATAAGCCTCTTTCTACAAAGTCGGTAAGAAAGATGTCATCACCGTGTCGAAATTCTCTCATAACCTAGACGAAGTGGTGAGCCCACGAAGTGAGATGAACGTGGAAGATAAATCCTTAAGATACCGCTTACTGGGAACTGTTCCGTGGTGTGTGGTCTGAGTTATAAGCTAAGCGGGGAGTATAGCGGGTTGAACCCGATCAGACACGCAAATATGCTTTTTCTAACGGTGAGCAAGATGCATGATGTATCTATTCTATACTATAATATTTAATCTAATCTGATACGAATAATAAAGCTGAAGAAGTTTGTTTGCTTAAACGCGCTAATCTCAGGAACTACTGGTCCGATTTGAAAAATTCTTTCAGTATTAGATAGCACATTTTTTGAGGAAGGCTATAGGCTATCACGCTACGGCCAATAGGAGCGGAGTAGCAATGAAAAATGTTGAAAACGATGAAAATGTGACGCAGACGAAGTTAGCGGGACAGCTATTATATTTATAAAGGCTTTAAATTGTCAATTTATTAAATTAAGTTCATGACAGTCAACTTTGTGCTTAACAATCGACATTGTGGTAAATATTTTACGTTGAAGATATTTTATAATTAGGAACTTTCTATAACTGTACTTTTATCACCCACGACCAAATGAGTAACATGATGATTTTAACGGTATAACCAAAATCGCTACCTCTGTCCCTCATAACTTGGGCTTACCAAAAAATCTTTTGTTCTTAATAAAAATATTTTTGAAGCACGACGCGACATAAGGTTTCTCCTGAGAATCGTAATTCAGCCGGACGTGTTCCGTCCGCGCCCCGAACTGTGCGTGGGAGGGTAGGACGAAATGTTTTTTAAAAATTGTACCAAATTTAACGACAGATGTGGAACTTTGTGTGGGTAGGTATGTACTGTCCTTTCATTGTTATTTTGCTATACAGTGACCTTTATTCTCATTGCCCTATAGCTTTTGTCCGAGGTTTTATAACTGTGAACTGCCTGCCTGCTGTAAAGGTGTATGTGGTGTATAAAGTATTATAGTCTTACTATGCATGTTTACCTGACTAAAGCTCATCATCATTTACCTAGCCTTTTCCTATGTTAAGATCGGTTCCCAGTCTAATCGGATGCAGCTGAATATCAGTATGTTACATGGAGCGACTGCCTATCTGACCTCCACAACCCGGTTAGCACTGGTTAATACGATTCCCTTTGGTAACACTGGGTGTCAGACTTTCAGGCCACCTGTAACGCCTGTCAAAAATCTACAAATGACAGCCGGGACCAACGTCTTAATGTGCTTTCCGAGGGGCTGTTATTATTTAGCCCCGAGATCCCAGACTACAGCTTATAATAGCACACTAATAGGCACTGCGCCAGATCAGCATCGCTTCATCTAATTTTTACGAGCATATCCCGTTCCAAGGCAATGCAGTTTCAGTGTTATTAATTGTACAGTCAGCATGAAAAGTCGGTTAACACTTATAAATATTACTCCAAGTTTTCTGCTGGTCAGTGTGATCTGATCTTATAATTATTGTTTTGCGAATTTGTGTAACCATTGATGAAAATATTGTTATGTCTTTTACTCCAGTCTGTTAATATAGATCGTTCCAAAACTAAGACGTCTTATAATTTTGGTTATGTAAAGCGACTTTTGCTGCTGACCGTACGTTGCAGTAAGGAGTTTCATAAAAAGAGCGGGTCGAGTTGAGACTATGCTTATCCCATACAGTGTTCATAACATCTTACTTGCAGTGTTTGTATGACTATGGAAGCAGATAATTTTTGCAGCTGACTCATTTAAAGTATGCATCCCGCTGTGGCATTTGCTTTGAAGCCTAGATAAGATCGGACACTTAACATAGTTCTACAACTGGGCGTGTAGCGACTATACTCCTGTGACTTCTGTTAACCCTTTCACTAGTAAGCAATAAGAGTTTGAATCATATCTTAGCATCATGTATATATATTTTGTTACATTTGTATTTAGTTAATAGAATAGGTAGTCGGTAGGGCACAATACGATAACACATTTTTCTCTTCCTTCTCTAACACACTATCGTCTATATTTCTTTTTTATTACTCCTTTCGCATGACAGCTGGCATTAATTTCGTAAGAAATAAGCAGTAACTTTGTACTCTAATATTTTAGGTTATTTTTCCTGTGTTGTCCTACTGTTTTTATATAAATAGAAAAAAAAACAAAATCATTAACTGAAACAAAAAATAAACAGGCTGTACGAGACATTTACGTCCGAACAAATACCCTGAATTTAGTACATTCTGAAAACTTTGGCATTGCATTTTTGTAGGAAATAGGCAAGAGCAGTTTATCTTTAAAAATAAAAAACTTCTAAAACCAGGGCAGTGCCAAATTCATTGCCATGGGAAAAATTCTGCGTTGATGTCTTTTACACCGTGTATTTGTGACTTATTTTATGGCACCTACTACATTCAACTTTGCTTTCATACATCACTTAAACCACTTCCTCTCTCCTCTAATCAAAAACAAAAAATACAAAAACCATTCAAAGCCATACAAATTAGATCACTTCTAATTAGAGTAAAACCATTTCCTTTTAAGACGTACTCTATAAGACAATGCGCAGGAGTGGGCTGGATGCGTTAAAACAGTTTTTATTGCGGCATATCCACGTTTAGAGCCTGCAGTGCTAATGGTTAAGCAAACAGAAGCTACTGTGGGCTGTGTATGTGTTATTTCAAAATGGGACACGAGGTTTGGTATGGTCTGATAGTGTTGATAGAGGAAAGTATTTTTATTATTTGCTTTATTTGTGATATTAATTTTGGAAAGCAACTTATATTTCACATTTTTTTGGTCTTTTTTAGTGCCTCCAAAAGAAAGCAAAATCGTGAAAATGGCATTTTCATTTATGATTTTTACTGTTTTCTTATTTTATTCTATTTTTTTTTTTTTGATTTTTTAAAAGCTTTTGATTTTACAACAAAAAAAAACAACTTTTACACCCTCACTTGCGCCATGTCCCTAAAACCCCGCGTATCCCGTATAATCTTGGTTCACCTAATAGTGTGAATTAGTTACACAATCCCGCGCCCCCGACATTTCGCTGCGCACACGCACGAGAACAATTAACACGTGGAATTTCAACTTTTACTGGAATTTTAATCTTAAGTTTCTTAATGGAGAAAGTTTTGGACCATTAGCCATCTTATTATCTGAGACACTAAACGAACCAGAATAATTACAGTAAAAGTCTTTGCTCAAAAAACGATTGAACACAATGCTGGACTTGAATGGCCGATATAATATGTAATATAGTAAGAAAATACTTATAGAGTATGACCTCCGGAAGATGAGTTTGGTGTACCAAAATCTACTTTCTGCCTCTCAAAATATCTATAAAAGTAATAGTTGTGATTATTACTAAACGCATTCAAAAAACCTAAGAATCGCCATCAAAATGATTTCCATGATGAGCAGTCTCAAGTTCAATACCGTCTATATTTTGATGTTTAAACCCAACTTCTGTATTCACATCACATCGCACACGAGACATGATTCACAATAGCGCTCGTGCGAAATACCATCCTTCATTTAACACATGTCTGCTTGCAAAATGACGTGAAGAATAAGATAAATACGATTCGAAAAATTATTTTTGTCATTTGGAAAAAGTATTAGTTGCCCGTCCCTACGGTTCGGCGGTTGCAGGGTTGACTGTGCATTGCCGTCATGCCAGTCAACTTCCACTATTTGTACATCCTATGTATCTAGTTCTTGGTAAGAAAAATACCAATGGTCAATAAAGTTTAAAAGACAAAAACAACTTTATTGCTTCTTTTACTATATTAAACAAAACATCCCATTTTGGGTTCCCGAAAACTTTTCATAGACTGTTCTATCAACAGCCCTCTATAACTCCGCGCAAACTTAGTATCGCAAAGAAGGAATGAAATTACCCTTAAGTTTTATTTTACTAATTACTAACAATAGACTCCATAGTAAAGAACCCATCCTACTTCGCGAAAACTTAGTCCTACAAAAACAATTCCTTAAAAAAAACAATTTCTCCAAAAATCCCGAACCCTAAACTGCCGACCTCACCAGAATCCCGGCGAGCTCGGCCGAATCCCCGAAACTCGCGGCGTGCATGCATCACGGGGCGGAGGCGACGCGAGGAATTCCGAACGGGCCGAATTCGAGTTGTCGGCTCGCAGCGCCTGTCGACGCCATCTGGCTGCTAGGGACGGGGCAAAGGCGTATCGATATGGATTAGGACTGGCTTTTTATAATTTCTTACAAAATCTTGACAGCACTACAACAGTCTTTTATTTGTTTAAAATATGGTTGCTGTTTAGTAGCATCCACCAAAAAGTCTCTCAAATACAGTATTTTTTCTATTACAATTAATTTGTTACCGTCAGACTTAATCTCATTGTGAAAGGACGAAACATTTTTGCAGTTGCTTGAGTGAAAAACATTCATCATTGAGAATATCCGATTTATCATAGAACTAAGGAATGCAGAGATCTGGTTATTTATGTATGAAACCAGATATTTTTTAAATTCTAAATACAGTAATTAAAACCATTCAGAATTAATCAATTGAATTTTGTTTTGACTACCATCTGTATTGTGTGGAATAATATAAATGTAACATTTAAAAATAATATATCTGAATATTATCCTCTGTATATAGTCATAGCATTAATATACATAGTTTTAAATGGTAAGCTATTCATAACACATTTGAAATGCATATATTTCAACACATCATATCTCAAAAATAATCCAGATTTTTGTAACATTTTGTGCGTAAATTAATTCTTATTTTAGTTCCAAATAAAAGACGTTTAAACTTTAGAATTCATTTACATTATTAACTATGAATCATTGCTCTATTAGAATACCAAATTCATTATAATGAATTATTTTAAATACTTTCATAGATACAAGAATTTCCTAATTTATATCAATTAAATATTCATTATGTGTTTACTGAATCAGTGAATACGTATTAATGTTTTAACAACCTTACATGGTTCTAACTCGATAGTATCAAAATACATCTTAACTTATGAATGGTCACGGGATCATAGTGCCCATTAAAAATACATTTTATTTATAACTTTATTTAGAATATCATGTTGAGACCACCATGAAATCGATATAGTTAAAAGTCTCAATCTTTAGAAGAATTTAATTGCTAATAGTTGTACTGTACTGTCTCTTTTCTATTTTTAGATTTTCAAATTAAAGTATAAAATTCCAAAAAACTCATCGACAATTCCCATCACTATTAAAAGCGCGGCAACATCGCCATCTCCCATCCTTTTCCTGCACATCCCTAATATCACCTATCTCTTTCACACACCGACTACCTTATTTAAATAAGAGTGAGCGTGGTTGCAATCTGTATCCCGTTACAATTTAAGCCCTATCCTTATCATTTTAGGGTAGTTTTTTGTTTGTGGGGTTGGTAAAAAGGTAAAAAACCTGCAAAGGCAGGTTACGGAGCGAGCGAGCGCTCTACAGTGGAAGGCACTTGACTATAAGAGTGTTTTGGCCGGAAATATGGTCCAATTTTTGATTGGATACCGACCTTGATATACGTGATCCCTTTAGAATTTAGGTTATGTCAGCAAAGAGGATTGTTAACATTATTTCGAGAACAGGGGGCATAGACAAAAAGAGTTTTATCATAACGATGATGGTAATGAGAAATGTATTGAAGTGGATATATGAGTAGAGGAAGACCAAAGTGTGAAGGATGATATGGTAAGAAAGAACGTGTCTGATAAGATGACGAGTAATTGAAAAGGATGGGACAAGAAGACATGCAGCGCCGTGGTTCTCAACTGAATAGGGGATAATCACATTTTTTTTTCTTTCGGGTAGATTATTGAAAAGTATTGGACACGTATTTTTTTCTTTTTTCACGTGGTCATAAAATTACGGAGATATATTGAGTTGAAATGGCGCATGACGTCACATGTAGGTAGTTTTTATACCTACTTGTGACGTAGTGAGCCCCCACTCTCCAACTTTAATGAGTTTTAACTAAGTAATTTTTTGATATTTTGATAAAACAAAAAATACGTGTCTAATATTTTTGTATTGCGGTCTGTCTGACGGACAAAATAGAATTTCGTTTTCTTTACCCAGTCTTCACCCCTATTGGTATAAGGGCTAGAGACTGATACTGATGATGATGGCGTTTAAAACTACCAATAAAAAGCTTATAATAAGTCAATCTTTTTAAAGGCATTACAGAAATATGACACGGCTGGAAAGTGATGACAACTAGCACAGGCTCTGAGAACTTTACGCCATAGATGTTCTTTTTCGAAGATTGCCTTTTGCTATCACTTTGCCGTAGCGTCCGTGACCAAATATAGCTAGATCGGATTCACTTTCCTCCTAAATTGAATCGTGATCTTTTCTTTTAAGTGAAAAATCTTCAGCAGTGTCTTTACTTACTACGATTTTAAAATCCACATCTTGATTACACTTCAAATATGTATTGAGGAACTTTGTGTAATATATGTATATATTCTAGTATTGTTCTCAAGTGAGTGAAATGTTTTGTTTTTATCGAGAATAAAGTTTCGTTCAACCTAAAGACCAAAAAGTTCAGAATTCAAAAGGACTAGAATTCAGAAATTACATGGATTTGTGCTTGGTTGATGGTAATAGGTTCACCCCTTTAACATCGAACTTACACATAACTAGCGAAACGGTGGTTTACTATAGATAAATCTCTGTGTACAAAACGCTTTGAAAACAATACTTTGCTAAAACCTCAAAAACGTATCAAAAGACTAAAAAGTTCACAATGATTGTATTAAAGACCAAAAAAATTACAACCGATTGCGACAATTTTTGTTCTATTTCTAAAAATAAAACTAAAGTATCTACTACATCTGATCCTGCGCAGTATTTCCCGTTATTATGACAGTAGTGAGCGATGGTGAGGCCGTCATGTGCGTGCGCCGATCTGGCCTACGAATGTTATTTTATTGCTCTGTGTGATACCGTGGTATTCACGTGTTTGGAGATAGTTATTTCAGTTCTGCTTAACTTTTATCTTTTCTAAGAATCTAGGGTGAAATCACATATAAAAAAGTGCGTGGAGTCCCCACGCACTCCGCGCGGAAGAAGTGAAACTTCGTAATACTACACGCATGCGTTCGATTGCCACGAATTCAATCTCGTTATTTTAGCTTCTAAATAATATTTTGTTGTTTTCTTGTTGTATTATTTTTATTACATAAGTTTATCGAGGTTATTCTACTCATAGAAATTGAGCGAAGGCTGGTCACACCGAAGAGTCGGATGCATTATTGTTTGCACGCCATCTTGCGTATACCTAGCAGAACTACGTAGTCACAAATCTTGTAAAACTGCCATCTCTTAGTGAGTTTTGGAAAATATTCCCCCTCCGTGGTAGCGTTAAACTTGTTGAAAGTCGCATAAGAAGTTTCACTTCAATATGGAGAGGCAGAGATGTACCTATACTTTAGTACACCTAAGGTAAGGTTTCGTTTTGAAGGAAAACATCGTGAGGAAACCAAAACAGCATGTCTGAGAGTTATTTCTTGACGGCATGTCAGAGGACTATGGGTGGCATAAAAACTCTGCACCAGGTTAGGTTCCACACGAAAAAGAAGAATAATTACCTACCTACATTTCGTTAGTTATGTTTAAGTACTAGGTAATAGAGGTCCAGCCTATTGCCATCAACAGGTTCCCAAATCTAGACTCCGGATGGAGAAATTCTTGATAGAGAAACCCAATAAAATTATTTCCAACCTAAGATCGAAAACAGGGCATTATGCTCAGCAGAGGTGCTTCCATGAATATTGTATAAAATTATTATCTTAATTTAAATTATGCAGCATTATTGAAAGTCTTGAAATACCTAAGACCAGTTTTCTAGCTTTGGCAGAATCTTGGCTTTGTATTAAGGTTAATGGAAGCCTGAAGCACTTAGCTATTTGTAGCATGATGTCACCATAGATTTGGAAGTACTTGTCTTATAAACTTAGCTTGTCTAATTAAATTTTATTGATTGTATTAGGATTGTAAAATAGCTAAGTCTCATTTGGGGCCTTGCTGAAAACCTTTATTTGGGTTCAGTTAAATCCAAATGAATATAAATATGTTTTCTTTCTTTCAAATATTAGATTCTAAGGGCCCAAGTAGGAATTAATTGTAGATCCACAAGAAGAATCTAAGTGGGTAAGTCTTTTGCATGTATAATAATGTCTCTTAATTAAATGAATCCTTAAATAAAAGCATAAAACGTTGATAATCCAACAACTCGCTTTCAGGCATAAGTGTCGCCTAGTCTTAGTGAAAACGCCCGTTTTCACTCCAAATCACTTTCAATTATAAAGCACGTGGCTAACCTGACATCTTTATAAACAACACTTTCGTACATATTATCTACAAAGACCTACAATGACTTCATCAAAAATGTACATTGAACTAACAACTTAAAATTATCTTTTTAAACCAAAGTTGTTAAACGATTAAGATAAAGTCCTGTCTTATCTGCACCGGAACTGTTAAAAAAAAAGTCGGGATAAATGTGTGTGAGTCATAACGCTACCACTCTTTACTTATTCTGTTGGTCTTTAGATACAGTCATTCATAATCCTTTTTGAATGGAGATAAGCATGTAAACTACTATTGTTACACCTTTTCTTATCATTTAAACTCATCTCAAATGCTGTTAGCCTGGTCAATTCTCTAAATATTTGCTAAAACCTGTTGCTAATAGATTGATACTAGCTATTGTCCTTGGCTTCGCTACAACCAGGATAAAAAAACAATC
The DNA here is from genome assembly GCA_963082945.1 of Cerastis leucographa. Classification (NCBI taxonomy): domain Eukaryota; kingdom Metazoa; phylum Arthropoda; class Insecta; order Lepidoptera; family Noctuidae; genus Cerastis; species Cerastis leucographa. Next base: position 18,381,136 of record OY720357.1, on the reverse strand, counting down.
CCATAAATGATTTAAAATTATATGCACCCGGTGACACATGAAATTATACATTTCAAGTAAAATTTGTTCTCGCTTTGTATATAGACTTCTCATACAATGACAGATCCGCTTATACCGGTTTTGCAAAGCTTGATTGGTCGCCCTGTGTACCTGGGTGCCGAACTTCAACCAAATCCGTTCAGTCGATAAGACAACAGACAGACAAGCCGACAGAGTTATTATTTCATTTTTATAAAAATAGTATGGATTAATTTTGTACACCGGCTTCAATGACCAAGGAGCTTAAACGACGTAATCTTGTAAAAAAGAAGCTTAATTACAAAAGCTCATTTTGCAACGAAATCTCTTGTACTCAATTTATTGACGCAAGAGAACGAATACACGCAAACATAACCTAACCAACTGTACTTAACTCAAGTAACATACCACCGATAACTCAAAATCAAACAAATGACTTCAAAAAAACTTCGCACCTCGATTCGGTAGCGCGAAAGAAAAATGGCCGCGCGTCCACGTTACGCGAACCGGGTAATATTTCACTGCGCCCACGGCAGCGTAGGGCAATTCTGCGCAATACAAGCTAATAGATAGCGCTGAACAAATGATGAGCTATCTGTCAGAGTAGCTCGGAGTTTGGTAGATAGAATGGTGGGGTTTCTGAGTGATGAGCGTATTGTCTGATTTGATTAGTATTTTAGGATGATTGAATTAATTTGTTTGAGATTAGAACCGACAGGTATCCTTTGGACCCAAACTTCGTGTTTCGTGTGTTCATCCAGAAACGTCTGTGGAAACATATTTGGATATCATCCACATTGCAGCTGATGGAAAAGAAATATCTGAAAAGTTAGGCCTATGTCCAGCAGTGGACGTTTTTCCGCTGAAAATAACGTTATAGTTTGAAAGTCAATTTCAGATAATTGTATGATGGTTTCTTCTCCGCCAACAAAACTTAATTAGTCAAATAAATCTTACATTTTTTTTTTGTTAACGCTCTGATTTAAATTTTCCTGTTTTATCTTTTTTACACAACAGTGTGTAGAAAAGATATAAGATCTACATTTCTAATCCAACTTTCCTCTTGCAGGTCAGCTGGAAGAAATTTCTTATTAAATAAGCAGTACGTTTGTGCTCTTCTATTTTAATGTATTGTCATGTTAAGTATTTGGTGTGTATAAGTAAATTCTCCTATCATCATCATCTGCCTAGTCTTTTTCCCAACTCTATTGGGGTCGGCTTCCAGTCTTACCGGATGCAACTGGACACCAGTAATTTACAAGGAGCGACTGCCTATCTGACCTCCGCAACCCAGTTAGTACTGGGTAATCGGTACCCCTTACGCTAGTTTTTAAGTTTTCAGATCATTGGATCAGAACAAAAAAATCCAGTCTTAAGTCATGTCATCTTCCCTTAAAAAATCACCAAACCCCAACATTCAGACATCCGTTAACACTATCTAAAAGTAACCCTATCCTGCGGTCGGTACGTAAACGATTCATCGCCTACTTGTAACCCAACGCGAGTCACTAGGTCACAGGGAAATTGGTGCAATCGCAGGTAACTAGATAGGGCTCACTCTGTTCAACTTATGTGAATAGAATGGACAGTAAAGTTGGTTTCTAACGAATGGTTAAGTGACTAAGATTTAGGATGCTGAATACATAATGGGAGAAACAATTTAGAAAGGCTGTTGGAGACAAAAGTTATGGTTTACGTAGTTAGTGTGACCGAGATTTGTGTTTGTAATTGGTTTTCGACAGAATGTTACGTTTTTCTTAAGTTTCTAGTAGATTAAATAAATGATTGTAAAGGTAATTTATGTACCCACAGTCCATCAATGATTGGAAGTGGGCCTATCGACATGTATCAATATGGCATTATTCCAATACGAAGCAACGAATAGAATATATTGATACAGATTGCAATCTTTTCAAAAATAAATATCTTACTACCTTATTTACCTACATTCCCACGGAAAAAGGATTAAATAAAAACATGTAATTCATTTTCTGTAGCTGGTTCACAGCTATGGACCAATCACGGGAGTGCCATACATTGTACAGTGACCCGCACCATTACCTGACCCATCTCACAAAGCAAAAAAGAGGCAAATGGGCCAGGTAATGCTGCTCACTGACTGTACCACTACTGCATTCTGCCTATTTGAAAAAAACAGACTTTTCGCGAATTAATACGCATTGTGTCCTTAAAATCAGTCACTTCAATAAATGCTTCCTGAAAGAGAACGTAACCCTTTTATTGCAACTTATAATATTACTAACAAAATGTGGATCATACCTGCACCATTATTTTCCACTAGGTCAGGCAGAGCTCTAACCTAGGCCAAAAAAAATCAGGCCTGATCCTTTTTAAAGCCTGCGCTCAGTTCACTCATTTGCCCCAAAACTAAACCATTATCATCCACAGCCTGAATTCACACACTGCTAGGTATAGGCCACTCTTTTCTTGTGCCAATCTCCACGGTCCTATGCCGGCCTCATCCAGGTTGATCCCCCGATAGCAACTATGTCGTCTGCCCATCTCGCAGCCGGACGACCTCAAACTAAATAGCTTTACAATATTCCGATAACTTATTTAGTGTACCAAACATTTTGCAAAGACTATTGCGAGGTAAACTCAACAAATTAATCAAACTGAACGGAACCAGCAATGTTTGCAAGCGTTTTAAACTCAGTAGTTAGTAGGCACAGCTGTTATAAATAAAGGCAAGCTATCGCATCGCTATAGAAAGCGTCATCAATCGCTCGGCGACGTGAAACGCACTTACTGTGCCCCTGTGGGGTATATTAGTCAAAGGTGCCCGTTATGTTGGAAGCTAGCTTTGAACCTGGTTCTGCTTGGGATGTAGTAGATTGGACTAGAGAGTCGATTAAATTTAGTTTTTGGGAATGTGGATGAGTTTGTTATAGAATACACAAATGTACAGAGACGGATTTAATGCCAGAGTTATTTTATACCAGTCAACCTTTGGGTCAGAGACAAAGTGTGGTACCCAGGTGTAATGCTGAAAATAAGGGATTAAATTCACACCTGTTAACGCTGATCTTTCTGAAATACGACTCTTCTCTCCATTGTTTTTTGAAGTGAAACTTCTTATGCGACTTCCAACAAGTTTAACGCTACCATGGAGGGGGAATATTTTCTATTACTCACTAAGAGATGGCAGTATTACAAGATTTGTGACTACGTAGTTCTACTAGGTACGCAAGATGGCGTTCAAACAGTCATGCATTCGACTCTTCGGTGTGACCAGCGTTCGCTCAATTTCCATGAGTAGAATAACCTCGATAAACTTATGTAATAAAAATAATACAACAAGAAAACAACAAAATATTATTTAGAAGCACAATAAAATAACGAGAGTGAATGCGTGGCACTCGAACGCATGTGTTACGAAGTTTCACTTCTTCCGCGCGGAGGGATTCCACGCGCTGTTTTATCATCATCATCATCATTCTCTTATCCCAATTCCGGTCGGCGCAGCATGTCTTCTTCTTCCATACATTTCTATTACTCGTCATCTCATCAGACACGTCCTTTATCATCCTTCACACAGTCCAACCATCGATTGGTCTTCCTCTATTCTTAAACCATCCACATTCATAATCAAAACTTTTCTTACGCTGTTTTCCTCATTCCTCCGCATCACATACCCTATAACACGACAACCGATTACCACATCGATACGACTAGATCAACGCAGCAGTCAGGAGACAATATATGTATTACCCCAGTTAACAAGAGAAACTATGTAAAATAGCTGAATACGCATAAATATAGTAGAACAGACAAACTAACCGTACAACTTGCAGTATTAGTAAGGATTGATGCTCAACCTAGCAATAGTTTAATGCGTGATATTCAGCAAGTGACAGAGTTAATGCGCCTTTTAAGTTCAAGATTAGATGTAGGAATAAAAAATAGACGTAATTTCTGTTGAGATAGCGAATTTAAAAGTATTCATTGAGAGTTATTATTGGAAGAATTAATTCGTCTGACAGTGCTCATTATTTGATTGCAAATTAATTATTTGATAATTGCCATTTTATCAAGAAGAAAGCCAGGACTTAAAATCACACATACTTTTATGTTTTCCATCACGTCAATAAAATTATTTGGAAGAATTTAGCGTGCATACATAAAGCCAAACCTGTTTCCTTAGAGACCTGTTTACTTAGAGAGAATATAAACGATTTCTCAAAGTAATGAGGTAAGCAGAAAAGACACTCGCATTTCAAGTGAATCTATTTCTTCTAGGCAAGCCTGCTCCACCCTAGGCCGCGTCATCGTTTCACATCAGGAGCGTTGCGGCTAAACGCAAGCATATACAAGATGGAACTGACAGCTACGAGAAAACTTACTCAGTACATTCTGAACCGTTCATCATCTTTTTTTATATTTATTATCTACTTCGGTTTCGTTACATTCGAATTACAAAATGAACAGCAGTTTCATTATGATACCCGTAACGAAATCGGGTTGCATTATGCGAATCGTCATAAATTCTAAAACACAAGCAATGACATTCTGAACACACAGCCAGGTACCTATAAAATTACTTCGAAATCGACACAATGTAAATGATGTTTTTAAAAATGGAACAAGTTTAAAACAAAAGTATCGTATACTATTTGGCTGTTGCAGCTACAAGATCTTTGCCTTATACCTAATAAAGACTAAATAAAAATAAAGTGAACGCCGAAAACAAAATTAGTTAAGCTTCTATTAAAAATACTTATTTATCTGTGTTTTATTCCTTCCTTCGTAGATAAAATCTTGTAAGCAACTGTACGTTATTGGTCTTTTAATAACTCGTGCCCAGCTATTTCGGTACGCGCTACGCTTGTACCGAAAAATGGCACTCGTATTAAAAGACCGTCCATAACGTATCAGTTGCTTAAATAGCTATTATTGCACAAAAGTGCAATACCTACATGGTCAAAATCTATAGAACAGCTGTTTTTTTTTTTAATTACCGATGAAAATATTCGATGTGGGTGGATTTTGGAATGATGCACTAAGTACGTGGGAACCCCTTTTTATGTCGGTGTTGCTTCCACCCTGTATAGTATAAAATAAAAAACTCATATACATATACAAGGTGTTGTTTTGCATCCTCGTCAAATTCAAGGAGGTAACTATGGTAATGATTCTCGACCCGAATCAATTTTTTATTCTTATTTGGGAAATCGGTGATTCTGAACCACCCGTGTTTTAAGCACGGCCCGTCTGATCCTCGCCTTATAACCTCGGTTTCACACATACAAAAAATCTCAAACGTTAATTCGATAATTTCTGACTCCCTAAACCACGTTAAGGGGGGTTTTCTGAAATACTACCAAACAAAACAACAAAAAAAGCTGCGTTTATTAATAATTAACTAGGTACAGTCACGGACTTTAATTGATGAGCCACTTGCCACTGTTCGTATTTTAGCCGTGTAATGCAAATCGGGTTTATTCGGTTAGATTCGTACATAGTTCGAAGTGACTACGCAAAGTCAACCAATTGCAGGTCTAGCAACCGTTACCTAGCGACAATTTGTTTGAGCGTCGCCATAGTAACGCGTCCAATATGACGTTCAGAATGACAATTATTTGATTCACCAAAAAAGGAAATAATCCTGTCTGACATCGACATTTCAACTGTCTGGAACCTATCCAATGTTTTCAGAAATAAAGAGTATTTAATGAGCTCTTATTCAAAGGAGGTCAGTAAGAAACAGATTGGATAAAAGTATGTAACATTTTATCGATTTTTCATAGACAACTTATTAGTGATTCTTCAAATACTATGGATAAGACTATTTCCGATTATTAGTAATATGTCATCTTGTTTGCGAGCATGCGGTTTGGGTTTGTGCTTAATCGTGTAATCTCGTGAATGTATAAAACTACAAAAACGGAAAGTTTGAAAGTGGCTGATCAATTAAAGTCCGCGACTGTACCTACCGTAATTTATTTTGATTATTTAAGTACTTTGTGACCACCTCCTGAATTTATACTTTGGACAGCGAAAATCATTGATACTCTTGGAACTTTGCAAGCAAATGATGACATAGTAATACATCGATCAGTTCGTGTCACTTGCAAACCTACTGACACAGTAACTCAAACATAATACGGTAATCTAACAACCATCACTACAGCAAAACCTACACCGATCGACAACAAGCACTTACAGTTCAACTTAGCCCCTCTTCATACCATTGTTGATCTAATTCTTGAAAATTATAACTTGAGAGACAAGAAAAACATAAATAACATCAGTAGTTATGATAATGGAACAGTCAAAAATGTTTTGTATTGAAACAAGCAATCGTAAAGCTTTAAAACAATTGACAATCTTGGAGAAACTAATTTTTAAAATCCGAAGCGTTTCAAAACCTATTGTCACTTGTCATGGGTCATAATAACAAAACAAAACACCACGTTGACGGCACAGTTGGCGCAGTGGCTGAGCGATCGACTGCTGTGCTACGTGTCACGGGTTCGATACCAGCACGGAACAAAAATTTGTATGGCTTTTTGTGTATGTGAGTTTTAATGTTTGTAAACGTATCCACGATACAGGAGAAATTCCTAGTGGGGGGGCAACCGGGCTCAAATCCCGATTCTGTAGCTGCTACTGGGAACATCATCATATATCAGGAATTCTGATGGGGAAAACCCGATAACACTTTGCGCGACCTGGGAATCGACCACAAGACCGACAATGCCGTCTAGGATCACCATTTACATTTAGAAATAGCAGCGGTACGAAAAGCGAGTTTGGCAAATAAAAAGGCTGCTGAAAAGATGACAAAGCTTTATTTACGAAGAAATTGCCCAAATATCAAATATCACATTTTTAGCAAAATTTTGCGAGGAAAGAGGATGGCAAACTTGAAAAGCGTGACCAGCAAGGTGGATGGGATAAGACCTCGTGGATGCAGCCCAATACGATGGTTTGACCAAATCCGCACCGCCCTTGACTCCACAGTCCACAGCGCCCTTCACACAGCCAGAGACAGAAACAGCTGGAGAAAGATCTTCCCAGAGAAGGTGATACTGAAGGGAGGTCACGACCCTCAGCATTGAGGAATACGGTAAAATTTCGGTCAGTAGCTAGAAGATTACCAAGCTTTGGGAATCATCCAATGTAGTAGTAAATGAAAAGCTTACATCCTACAAACATGCATATGTATAGAAGCTTCAATGCAAGACCGCTAACATTACCTGACATCAAAATATTCATGACTCCAGGACTATTGGTCTATTACAACAATATTACCTTGTTTAACTATAGGAAAGTCTAAAAAAAATCAACTATAAGTTGCAGAGAAGTGACTGCGCCTACACAATCTGCGTCTATCTGAATTTCTTAACGCATTCATGATAGAAATATATGCACCCTCACGCCTCCATACACAATCTCGTAAAATGTAATGGCTGTCCGGTCAATCATGATTGTGGACAATTAAATACATTCGCAATGGTGTCGGAAGAAAGAGATAAAAAACAAAATTAACAAAAGCTTTGAGTGAGAAAAGGACAAAGTTGTTTTGTGTATGTCCGTTTGTTGACCCAGAAGTGTCACTATAGGCCATGTAATCTGATGGCGCCGGCTTTGAAGGTTTCTGGTGACCCTAAGCTACAATTCTTGTCGATTTGTTTAGGGTCGCAGAAACCACCTGTTACTAATTGCACTGTTAAAAATTACGTATCGATTACCCTGACTGTTTTAAAAGGTGTTATTCGAAATCTCGAACTTTAGAAATGAATTTTAAGATGTTACTTGCTGAAGTACGCAACTTCGTCAGCGTCACATCTTCCCTGTTTTTGCAACATGTTTCATTGATGCTACGCTCCTATTGGTCGCAGCGTGATGTTATATAGCCTTCCTCGATAAATGGGCTATCCAATACTAAAAGAATTTTTCAATTCAAACATTATAATACTAGTATAGATATAGTTTTGCAAACGCTACTCTTACTACACAGACACATCTGTTTTTTTTTTTTTTTTTTTGAATGGCATCTCGCAGTTCAACCTATGAGGTTGTCGTCTGCTTAACCGGACTATCCTGTGGGTGCCTTTAGAGTAAGGCCTCCAGCCAGGGCATAAAAACTTACAAACTAAGCGACTGCACGCTAAGGGCACCCCCTGTGGGGTACGAACCTCGGCTTAGGGCGTCGCTGGGGGAAGACTGCATGGGGACAGGCTGGATCTGAATGGTATCATTATTTAGGGGCTGATTTAAAACTACTGGCACAGCATCGCGGGCTGGCTCGAGCGAGGGTCGGGGAGGGCATGGACCGGGACGTCGCGACGGACCTCGACGGTCGCGGTCGGAAAGACGGCGGTTTGAGTCGGAACTTTTTAAGAGTGCTAGTCTCTTTGCTACTCTCCTGGAGGAAGACACATCTGTTGACAGAAAGCAATATTTATAGCTAAGCTGAAGTGAACGTAAAATCGTTTACTTTGGAAAACCACCTCTAAATTAGGTTTGCGTTTCATCATCATCATCTGCCTAGCCTTATCCCAAACTATCTTGGGGTCTGCTTCCAGTCTAACCAGATGCAGCTGAGTACCAGTATTTTACATGAAGCGACTGCCAATCTGACCTCCTCAATCCAGTAACTGGGTAATTCGATACCCCTTGGTAAGACTGGATGTCAGACATTTGGCTTCTGACTACTCGTAACGACTGTCAAAGATCTACAAATGACAGCCGGGACCAACGTGCTTTCCGAGGCACGGAGGAAATACGGTATGTAATTATATGGTCACCCATCCGCGGACCAACCTCGGCAAGCACGGCTTAACATTAAAGATCGACTCGTGCGTCTGTTATTATTTAGCCACGAGCTCCTCGTTTAAGCTGTCGAAAATACAGACTGATGCAGATATTTATCAGCCTGTTTTGCTAACTGAAGTGTTCAAAAACAAAAATAAGGTGCCAGCAAACATTACTTACAAGTTACAAAGTGAAATTACAAACGCCCACATCCGACTGAATTATTTAGAACTCCTTGACAATCGTGCTTAAGAATTTGTTATTGAATGTCTCCGGTATCCAAGTTGGAAATTATTTATGTTAGCGGAAAGTTGGACCGTTTCTTGTATTGAGGCTGCCAACAGTTGCACTCCGGAATAGGACCAGTCGGATTGGTCTTTGGAAGCGAATATTGGCCTGTCAGTAAGTAAATGGTAAGTTATTACGAGCCACTGAAATGGTATGTCCTGTTTTTTCTAGTTTTGTTTTTTTAAAGTATAGCTGCTTAGTACTAAAACGTATACTTACGATACGACGGAACATATTAGCACGTTAAGATAGCTTGTTGTAAAAATCTACGATGATGGTAATTCGCGACATGATGCAGGGCATATTATAGAAATTCGTATTCCTATTCATCATTGCCGCAGGATTGCATCGTCAGCTTTCGCTACACAAGATCGAATCAAAACACCACTTAATAAATCCGTCAAACCTTCATTGCAGAAATTGGATCAACTTCAACAAATTATCTTGTAAACAGATCATGAAATAAGAAAGAAGAATCTCCGAACGAAATATAGGTATTACTGGGTGTTTGTTAATACCTAATATTATAATTAATATTGACAGAGGGTCATCGAGAGATGATATCATGCACTTAGGGTCGATGTAGAATTCTCTTCCACTTGATTAAATTCCTTAGTCACCTGTAAAGGATCTTCAAGAAAAATATTAATAGCTGCATGTAAAATAACATAACATCACGGCTTTTTAGCCGAAAGTATACCTACCCACATTTCGCCAGTTATATTAAGTCGCTAAGAGGGGCGAGCCTATTACCATCATCAATCGGGCATAAATCCTGACTCTGGGCAGTCCGGGCTACTGTGGCGTAAATTATTTCTTTTATAAATGTGAAAATATTGTCTTTAGTATATTATTAATTTATAAATATTTAATATAGTTTAATTTCTGTTTTTCTTCTTAAGTTTTTAATATTGGTTCTTTTTTATACTTTTTACAAGCGGACGGATATGAAAACCATTTTAAATATAGAGACTGGTACTGACAGCGCAAGTCGTGGAAGACGTCATTATATACGTCTTTTACTCCTTCCTAGTATTTTGCTTTTATTTAAAATCATATTCTTGATTTTTTTGCTGAGTTGAATACCAGTTTCATTTAATTACTCCTTCTCAACATTTACTATAAGTACTACTACTGACAAATTACTGATGAAAAAGCTCAATAAACTTTGTTCAACCTAAGAATCGAACCCAACACTTCAACAACTTAAGCTGTCTATAAAATATATTTAACAAAGAAACTTCTAGTTAAATCTAGGCCAACACGGTGGTCAATTCAGCTTATATTCGAATGAATCTCATTGCTTGCTCTCTCTTCAAGGAATAACTGAATTTGCATAAGAACTATGTTTATAATACAACTCCTTTCTATGCTAAAACTTTGGCAGATTAAGAACAACCGCTTACCCATTTAACTACTGACTCAAGAGCAAACGTTTTGTATAAAATTCCACGAGATCTAAAGTAAACGGGCAAAGCTAGAATACAAAAGTGAGTATGGTAAAAAAATACTTTTAATCTTATTAACAGTAAGCTTAAAAATCTTCACACAATACAATTTGGTATGGTTGCCGATGCTAAAACGGCTACAACGAATTCAGAACCTCATTCTGAAAAAAAAATAGCTGCTTCATACATTTTGACCGTGTATTGCAGTTTTTGTTCAACATCGAATTTCTTGAGTTTAACAAATCGAAGTTTTGACCCTCGTAATCTAATAAAAACTGCCTCGAATTAAAAAAGATGCTGGAAGAAAACAGAACCTCCTTCATTTTTAGAAGTCGGTTAAAACAATGACTTGCCTCCCGATAAACCTATACTACTATACTTTACTATAGTAAAGTTATTAGGTGGTCCTCCTTTTCGGCATTCGCAACCAAATACTAAGATACCGCCTCAAAAAAAGAAAAGAAAAAAAAAACGTAAAGCGTAGTCACAAGAAACCCTACTAGCCGAATCCATTGAACTGTGAATTCACAAAACAACGCGCCCGATAAAATTATACCAACCGAAAATTATACGAACTAAAAATTTATACGACGCAAAATGCTAACGAAATGTTGCCTTAGAAGTATTGTGTTACTGTTTCGGCCGAGTTGGTTAATAATATTTTTAGTGTGTGTGATTTCGGGCAAGAAGGCAGCCATCCCTTGGTTTTGATATAATAATGGTGGTGGTGTATGGGAAATGCTGCTAAAAGGTATTAAACAGCAACATACTTATCTATTTATCTCAATATTAAGAGCGGCATTTCATACAAACTTACAAGTCCTTATTTTCTGAAATGACAGAACCGATTTTAATGTAACTTAATACGCATAAGCAGGATACAAAAGTCTAAAATGTTACAAAAAACATTTTTGACAGACAAATATAACAAATATAATATCTAAGTTCGTCGTATCGTTATCGTTTACATGGCCCCCCTAATCTACAATGCTTTGCCTAGATCAATTACTCAACTGCCCTTCACTAAGTTTTGTGTTGCGTTGCGGAAGTGGCTGTTACAAGAGTGTTTTTATTCGATAGATGAGTACTTTAAAAAATGTCCCTGTAAATTTTATACGTTAAAGCACAGATATATTTAACTAGATAGTGGAGGATCTAACATTGTTAATATATTGAGTGTAAAACTTGTAGTATTGCATGCTATATGTTGGCCAAATGTGTGATACTAAATATAAAGGGTGTAAAACACCTCGTAACGAAGCCGAAAGGCACTGGTTCTCCCTGTCATTGCGATCTTTTTTTTTTGTTTTACACCATACCTGGGAACCTTCTAGTTACGGAGCTATTAGGGGTCAAAGTTCCAACTTTTTGACAAGTATTTTTTTAAATACAAGTTTTTAATGTAAGATTTTTACTTTAAACACCTCCATGACCCCCGTTTTATTCAATCCGTGCATCAGCACAATGTTTTGAGTGCGTTACATTGAGTTCTACCATAAAACATGATTTTATACCCCCCAAAAAAAAGTCGTTTCCCAGCAATAATTTTTGCGTAAAGTTACTTAGTTTCATGTACAGAATGCTTGGTTGACGGCATCGTGATGAGGTGATTTACACCGTGTTTTATATAAGATCTTCATGTACCTACCACCACCATACTACATATTTGATGCAATAATGAATTGAATTGAATAAGTAACACACCACTAAACTTCTTACTATAGGGATAAGTGGGGAAGGGAGCCCGACTTGCAGTCCAAACTGCTCTAATCCAGATCAAACCGGACGGACCTGAACCTCGTTACTTTATTCACTTACTTGAGTTCACATGTCTTAAAAAAAAAGATAATTAAATAATTAAAGATAACTTCGGGAAGTTTTTCAAAACTTTTCATCTGTGGAAGCCAAAGTCGCCTGTGAATTATGCTCTGTCTGTATCTATTCTTATATTATATATTCTTTTCTATTTTTATACACCGTGTAAATCACCTCATCACGAAGCCGTCAACCAAGCATTCTGTACATGAAACTAAGTAACTTTACGCAAAAATTATTGCTGGGAAACTATTTTTTTTTGGGGGGCTTAAAATCATGTTTTGTGGTAGAACTCAAAGTAACGCACTCAAAACATTGTGCTGATGGACGGATTGAATAGTACGGGGGTCGTGGAGATGTTTAAAGTAAAAATCTTACATTAAAAACTTGTATTTAAAAAAATACTTGTCAAAAAGTTGGAACTTGGACCCCTAATATCTCCGTAACTAGAAGGTTCCCAGGTATGGTGTAGAACAAAAAAATGATCGCAATGACAGGGAGAACCAGTGCCTTTCGGCTTCGTTAAGAGGTGTTTTACACCCTTTATATTCTGTGTCTATTCTTTTAAATTCCGTGTTTGTCTATTAATTTCTTCTTAGAATGTCGTTGGCAATGCAGATAAGTTAGTCCAGAATTTAGCTACAAAATCCACGCCATCAGCAGCGTCCATCACTTCCTCTAACGTCTAATTTCAATGACTTTAACTTAATTATAACGGTAATTTTGAAATTCCACACTAAGCAGTAGAAGTTTACCATCTTACATGATGTATACGTGCGTGTGCGCAGATGACGTGATAAGAAACCTACGGTACGGTCAGCATATACCAGTCTTCATTAGCTGGGCTAAGTTACGGTCAGCATACCAGGGCTCTGTTTAGTTATATAGAAGTTGGAAGTTATAGAGTTAACGGTAGTAGGATGAATTATGGTCGCAAAAGGTTTATTCTTAAACGTAAATGATAGAATGCATAAATAATAGTTACGGTACAATAGGGATAGCACGGCGACCAATCAGGCTATACAAAACCAGTTTATGCGAAGCTCTCATTGTACCGAAAATCTATACAAATTGAGGCCACGTTATACTGGTAATGTAGGGCTTAGGGTGTGGCCATATTTACCTAGATTTAGAAAAGGACGGTAAATTCTCCAGGCCGTTCTGAACAATTTCATTGTGAAAATCACATGTGTATTTTGTAAAGTGAGCTATATCAGAGTGAAATATTAGCGATACTCTACAAATGGAGCTTGTTAAAGAAACTATGCTTTTTTATTAATAATATTAATAACAGCCACACACACTCACACACACACGTACATTCACAAGATCAGACGCGCACCATAATACAAGCCTAATAAAAGCAGAAATGGTTTTTTTTTTGTGTTCAGAGCACACTACAGCTCTCTATTGTTTAATTTCGAACCCTGTTAATTTAACTATAATTTTTTTATGTCCTCAGTAGAATAAAACTTTTTTAAATTTGTAAAATTCGCACTCCCGAGCCAGCGAATTGAACTAGCGATGCTTGTTTTGTGGCTCACCGATTAATATGATTTATAAACTTATTAGTACTACTACCAAACTACAGAATCCCTTTTATAGTTTTACCTATATCTGGTTATTCAAATACGAGCTTTGAATTCAGAATCTAAATTGAAACTGACAAGTTTTATTATCATTATTGAATTCAACAGAACACCTGATGGCTTTGTTTAAATAAACAGCAATTACTATTTGAGAGCTATAGGCCGTTAAATGTTATGGCTACTTACGAGGCGAAACGTAATGGAGAATTGTGTTACTCAAGTGAATCATGCTGTAGGAGATACGTGAGAAAGATCGCCCTGTATACAGGATGGCAACTTGATCAACTGCTTACTTCAAGGAGGTGAGTTTACGGTCATATTGAACAATTTCCCCAAAGAAACTTAAATCAGATTCATGAAAAGAAAAGTAGCTTTAAACAAATTCGCATTCTTAATGGGTAAAGTTGAGTCGCCTAATTGTGTAGAATGCAACGTGATTGAAGATGTTTACCATATTATCATGGAGTGTGTTCGGAACGAGCTGGAGAGAAAAGAGCTGTTAATTGTATATGATAATATTTGCGAGACTGGGGTGTGTAACAGCGTCCTGGCTGCCCCCGCTTCAGAAGCAGCCAGGATGTTGTATAGGCTTGTAGCTTGTGGCATTAATCGCAGAAGTAGTTTAAGGTGATTTTGATTTTTTGTTTAGTATTATAAGTTAATTTGTAACAATGAGGGTGGCATAATCGGTCTAGATTAAAACCCTCTCTAAATAAATAAAGAAAAAAAAAAAAAAAAAAAAAAAAGTAGCTTTTCATACATCCATCGAAGCAGTCTGTCTCATCATCATCTGCCTAGCCTTTTCCCAAACTATCTTGGGGTCCACTTAATACAGTCTAACCGGATGCAGCTGAGTACCAGTATTTTACATGAAGCGACTGGCTATCTGACCTCCACAAACCAGTAACTGGGTAATACAATAACCCTTGGTAAAACTGGATGTCAGACTTTTGGCTTCGGACTACTCATAACGACTGTCAAAGATCTACAAATGAGAGCCAGGACCAACGGCTTGACGTGCTTTCGGAGGCACGGAGGAAACTCGGTATGTAATTATGGTCACCCACCCACGGACCAACCTCGGCAAGAACGGCTTAACCAGTCCGTCTACTGTTCGTTAAATCAGATATGGTTTTCTTATCGTTTGTTATTTATTCCCGATCTGAGCGAGATCAATAACAGTTATCTGTTAACTAACAGTAACCTTCTGAATAAAATCGTATTCGATAACATACTTCGTCACCCAAAGAATCGAAATCAATCTCACCAGATTCAAGAATACCTATTCATAACCCATCTTCAGACGTCTGAAATGTGTCCATGAATCAAGAAACAGCTTCCCGCTAAACAAATCTGCATATTACGCAGAGATGAATATTCTCTATCATAAACATGCCACAATAAATAGTCTAACGGATAAGTCTTTGTACAAACTGTTAGGCTGATGACACACTACTGCGGACAAGTCTGTCGATGCCCTAAGCCATGTTTGATTTGCTGTACAGAGGTTAGAGGTTCCAATGAGGTTTTAAATTATTCTGGTGGTTGAAGGGTTTTAATAAATTATTGTTTGGTTGGTAGTGACATTTGAAATAAGAACTTGTTTGATAGAATAGATTACGATTTTATTGTTGAGGAAAAAGGAACATAGGAAGGGCTGTTGCAAGATGAATTGGGATTATATTTGGATGTAAATGACTTACGACTGAAGTAGCTGATAAGCAAAAGTGAAAAGCATGTATTTTTTTTTAAACAGGGCAAAAGTTAAAAAAATCGCAATATATAGTGGATAGAAAATAGAAAGGTAATCGATTGGAAATGAAAATAACAATCAAAGAAATGTACAACAAAATGACCGAATGAAACGGCCATTTCTGTAGCATAAATTTGAAAGCAAATAGCATTATAATTTACCAGTATTAGATATTAATAATACAGAACAGACGACATAGACGAACACTTATCTATAATTCCAACAGAAAGCATATTATTTCAACTTTCAATCCAACAGTAGTTATTTACTTCTTTCAAATAAAACATCGTACTAAACACTTGTAAGGAAAAGTAAATGAAATTTTAACAGACATAGACAATACATCATTTGCCAGTAATTTCAACAGCAGCCATACCTTTCAAACTGGCAAGACAGGTAGTAATTTCCAGGATGGACTCTTTCACAATAAACTGAATTTACATACCTACATAACTTCCACAAATGCATATAAGTTCAAACACAATATAACTGCCAGAATACCGTACGTGTGTTATGTTGTCTTAACTAAACAAAGTTCAAAACACGACATTTATTTTGTATAAATTTAGACGTAAAAATGATATATGAGACACACCTAGTATATTAGTTTCAGGATTAGTATCCAAACAAAAATGGTTTTAAATAAAGGGAGACTATATTGAACAAACAGTAACGTTTTACTGTGTTACTAGAAAAAACTTCAGTAATTTAATGACATGATAGTTTTGTATCTCTGATTAATTTATACTGTGTATAAACTGGAAATTTTTGGATCTTACTATGTATTTTACTTTTAAAAATCAACATACTACCCTTG
The DNA here is from genome assembly GCA_963082945.1 of Cerastis leucographa. NCBI lineage: Eukaryota > Metazoa > Arthropoda > Insecta > Lepidoptera > Noctuidae > Cerastis > Cerastis leucographa. The sequence continues at coordinate 18,364,627 of OY720357.1, read as the reverse complement.
AACTTTAGTTTTTGTCATATTAGGGTAGAAACAACATTATGCCACCTGCTAAGACCTTACTCCTTTTGCTTCACTCACGTTCATACATCTAGTCAGAATAAATTCAAGCCTTCCATAAAATCTTCACAATTCCTGCCGGCGCTTACCATAATATACCGCTACCCTTACAACTAACCTGGCACTGTCGTCTCAGACTATAAATAATACCTAACCAACAATATCGTAACATAAAATGGTAGAAAGCTGTGTTAAATATTAACTATAACGTTAGGATTTGTAGGGATGGGGAAACTGGTGTATCACAAGGATCTATATTTGGCCCAACGTTGTTTACAACTTAACATGGTTACGGTTTTTGGAAAAGTGAACCTATTCAACTATAATGTCAAGTCAGTTTTAATAAACAGAAAAGTTTGCTAGGAGATATAATAATAATTAAATTACAATTTTAAACATTATAACCTTCACAGAGAAGCGGGGATAAGTATTTTGATGTAAAATTGTATTCTAATGGAGACATAAGACAGTCTGAGGGTCTATCATCATCATCAGCCTATAATGTTCCCACTGCTGGGACACAGGCCTTCTCTCAATGAGAGGGAGCGGCCATTAGTCCACCAGGCCCAGTGCGGGTTGGTAGATGTCACATGTCTTCGATTTTTTTGTTCTAAGACATGCCGGTTTCCTCACGATGTTTGCCTTCACCATTTTGTGAGCAGCGGTGATGAAATAAATTACACAAAGTAATGCGCCTGCCTGGGTTTGAACCTACGACTTACTGCTCGTAAGTCTGGGTTGCCACCACTGGACCACCCCTGCTCCCTCCGTCCGTTCAGAGGGTCTATGTCCGACTTCAATAAAGTTGAAATATTTAAAAAACAAAGAAATAACAAACAAAATAAGAAACAAAAGAAAAAAAACAATCATTATCTCAGGTGATCATGTGCTAAAAAAAACGAAACATTCTTAAAAAATTGCCAACCCTGTCCTAGAATTTATCTACACTACGAGGTCCACAAAAGGCGTTTGTAGAACTAGCAGGTAAAGAATTAGTCTTCCCGGACTGGATCTACTTTATTCGATCGCATTGTGAGTATTCTGATCGGGGAAAAGCTCTTGAATTTGCTGGTGAATAAAATAGTTCGCTTGGTAAACGGTCTCTTGAGAGGGATATGTTTGTGGGTGTTGGTGCAGTTGGTGGAGAACTGTGACGTCATTGGAGAGACATAACGCTGTCAAGTTTAGTGCGTAAGTGATATGTGGATAGTATATTAATTTGAGAATAGTGACGGGGAAAGCACGTTAAGCCGTTGATCCCGGCTGTCATTTGTAGTTCTTTGACAGTCGTTACCTAGTCGTTACCGGTTGGTAATATTACCCAGTACTAACTGGGTTGTGGAGGTCAGGTAGGCAGTCGCTCCGTGTTAAATAATTGTATTCAGGCATCCAGTAAGACTGGAAGCCTGGAAACCGACCCCCACAATTTGGGAAAAGGCGATGTACCCTATCAAAGATTTTAAGTGTACACTGTTTTGTGTGGTGAGGTGGCTTTGATGTTTCAATGGGCAAACAGCATTTCGTATTCCTTCAAGGACCTCGAACAGGTTGACATAATATTTTCGGTAGCTTATATGGCAATCCGATGATATACCCGATCCCGCTAATAGATTGTCACTTTTTAGGTCTTCTTTGTCGTCTATTGTGACAATATAATGTTTCAGCACTTTTCATGTCTATAATGGTTAATTCAGACTGGAGAGATTCCAAAATAATCTACAAGTCCTTTCTCATACCTAAGAACTTAGGTCAAAGAGGCTCACCTTAAGATATTAACTATTTAATCCCTACACCAGCTAGAAGCAGCCCACATCCCCGCCATATATCAGGTGGAAGACAGCCACACACGCGGTGCATAACGTGGTAACTGTAAAACTTGGAACTCGCCCTATCTCGGATCGGCCGGGCACAATAGCAGCGTGTCCGTTCAGTTGCGCACTTATGCGCGGTGCCCGAAGCTGTGTAACTGTATCCTGCTCCTATTTAATATAGCAATTATTATTAGGAATCATTTGATCATGTTTAGCATGGTTTAGAAGGGGATAAGCAGAAAGACAAGTTTGTCTAAGACTGGGAGCATCTCCGGAGTTAATTGGTATAGGTGGAGGTGTCTTTTTGTATTTATTTAGTACCATAGAGCGTAAAACAATGGGTATAAAATACCCTTAACGAGGCCGAAAGTCACTGTGTCCACTTGCGAACTTTTTACGGCACTTAGTGGTTTAACTGTGTATGAACCGAAAAAGTGCCGTAAAAAATTCGCCAGTGGGCACAGTGAGTTTCGTGTGTCAGAGACAGAAGCGAGTTGTGAGTGACGTTGACAGTGGTAGTGGTACGGAGCGCAAAAACGAACAAGAAAAAGGGTAGACCGATTTGTCTGCTCATAAACACCAATACACCGCAATAACTTCAGTTTATCCGTGATTATGGCGTTTGCAACAGCGCCGAAATATCGGGAACTTAAAAAAAAAAACATGATAAATATCTCGTTACAAGTGTTATTGATAGTTAAAATGATGATTAGATTTTTACATTTTTGCTAAAGACTAATCGTATATTTTAATAGTGATTTAACTGAAGGGAAGTTCCCTTGTTCGTAATATGAAGCTATCAAAGCAAGCCTATTATTATTAAACATAAAGCGGCTATACGGCTGAGAAACTTACCAATTAGAAAAAAAGCTGTTCTGTGAAAACTGCGAAAACGGACGATTCATTTCCTGATCATGAATCATGTTTGTGGCGCCTCACAAGTTAAATTCTAACCAGTAAATAATCTCGATTACATCATAGTATACTATGCTATTCTGGACCTACTATAATATACTTAAAGTAGTATACATAAACTAGGACAGAGGTAGCAAACTTGAGGCACGTGACGGAAAATTCTAGACGAGCCAGTGACTGCCGTATGAAATCTTTATCGATATATTTTATCGATAACAATATTCAGATTTACTAAAATAGAGTGTCCATGGAGTGTTCTGCCCATTCTTCTCCATAAAGATCTACTCTTTGAAATGGGCAACTATAGTACTTTCACAGTTATTATGCTTTGTGACTGTAGCTTCATTCTATAGTTGTCTTTGTTTTGACAGCCTACTTGAAAGTAGGCTGTCGAAACAAATGCTTTGATTTTGATAATGTAGAGAACTTTTTGTTGTATTACCATACAATTAGTACTTATTTTCCAAATGTAATCTATAGTGCACTGTGTGATTTAAATTGATTTTCCTTTCTTTTAGAAATCATCCAAAAAGAATACATGCCTTGACATTTTTGTTTTGAATTCACCTTACTTTTACATCGACAGCACATCATAGTGTTTTTTTTTTATAAATATAAATGCCCAAAAGTGTTCACCATCCCTGCCCCAGGAGCTAATGACACGGGCGACAATGTCTTAACTGTAAAGCCTCGATCAGTATCGCTGCATGCGCCGGCGCATCCCACCGCGCAGAGGTTACCGCTAAATAGCCGAGCTATGCGCATACGTCGAACTGGCGCGTTCTTGCTCACTCTGTGTGTTTTAGATACTACATTGGCTGTTTTATTGTTGACTAGGTAAATAGAAGATGTTTAAACAACATTTAAATAATTAGGTAATAAGAAAAAGCTTTACTTAATGTAAGTTTCAGCCAATCAAATGACTTTTAAAAAATGCTTGAGTTTCAGTAACAGGCAGGCGCATTACTTTGTCCAATTCATTTCATCATCACCGCTGCTCTCAAAACGGTGAGGGAAAACTTCGTGAGGAAACCGCCATGTCTTAGAACTAAAAATTCAAAGATGTTCAACATCTACCAACCCGCACTGAGTCCGTGTGGTGGAGAACAGCCCACTCCCTGCCTCCCATAGACCCCCGACGCCTGGAGGCCTGGGGCCCAGCAGTGGGAACATTTAAGGCTGATTATGCTGTGTGTTATGCTTCATTAACGTCAGATATCAAGACAAAAAAAGTGAATACAATAAGTACCTACTTAAACTAGTAAATAATGTCAACTAAATCTAGAACAATAATAATAAAAAAATTCAAAGTAAATGTCATGGTGTATTTAAAATTACAGTGTCAAACTGTACAACATTTATTAAGATAAAGCAGACATGAGACGAGCAGCAACCCCTCTATACCAAGACAGTCTCCTAATTCAACGACGAGTAGGTATCAAAGTCCCCAGCATCTATCAACAACCTAACGAACTTATAATACTATCTGGTCAATTAATCTGAAAGTTTCTGAACTAAATAATTAAAAACGTTTTGAATGGAACAGTAAATACGGCCGGGCTACATTGTCGGGGTACGTGACGTGGGCTTCCGCGGTATTCAGATCATGTGCGCTCGGCCTAATGTTATGACGGTGGGTTAGTGTATAGTACAAAGGACACTGGTTTTAGAACTTTGAAAAGATCGATGGGCTGTTTTTGGAATAATGGTGTGGAATAATGATGGCTTTAGTCGCTTACTTTTACATTTTTTTTTTTTGCGTTGGGTTTGCTCTTGAGTCTAGGTCAGAGATGACAGAGACAAAGTCGACGATGGTACGAGCTTACCCAGAAGAAGCCTGTTCACTCTAACTTTGAAGAGATTGGGGTTGTAAACGTTTTTAGGGTTAATTCGTATGTAGTTTTGCATAAAAAGCCTGCACACCCAAATTTCGCCAGTTATGTTTAGGTGCCTTGTAATAGGGGCGAGCCTATTGCCATCTCTCGGACACAAATCCAGATTCCGTGGCTGTTACTTTAAGAAATGCCTGATGTAAACAGTACGAAAGTCGGTGTCGACACCACTGGTCTATCACTACTCTCAAATCTAATCAGAAGTTCAATTGTATGCAATTGAGCTTCAGAATTTAGTCCTAAAAGCTTTATCTTATACGTGGGTATCCTTGAAAATAATTGCAATGTTCGACGTTATCAAACATCTCAATCTATCGTGCCCTATATTTTGATTCCTTATTTATTCAGACATAGACTGAAAGTCATATTAAATGCGTGTCTAGGATAAAATATAGGAACTGTGTAACTTGGCCAACTTTCATACCGACTGAGCAAATGCCATAGTAACCTAGATCCTTTACTAGAAACCGCGGGTAACGATGGCTATCAGAAATAATATATATTACAGATATAATTTATACTTAAAATATTATATACCTATTGCAATACAAAATTAAAGTTTGGAAATAATTCCGTTTTGAGAGACAGAATAATAAGATAATAAAACTATCTGAGCTATGTCGTTTATGCTTTGAATGAAATTGATTTAGAATTGAGTGTCTAAAGCTCGAAATATACTAAACACTTGTACAGCAATAAGGTTTAAAGTGGTTCTTTATTACTTATACCTTCTCAAAGAAATGTCTGATAAATCCTGGCCAAATTTTAAATGTCAGTATGCTAAAGAAAATCCTCCTCAATAGTTGAGAAAATCCTAAGAACAACACAAAAGTCTTAATAAGTAAATAAACATTCTGTATAAGGCCTCTGCCTCGAATCTTGCGGGCAGCGGGGCGGCAGCGGTGGCGGCGCAGGAGCGGTAGGATCTAATGCGTATATTCAAATGGACCGGCCCTCGAAAACAGCGGCGCGGCAGCGGCGCGGTGGCGGGCAACGAGCGGTGCACTCCAGTCAAGCGGTGACCGCCCGCGCGTCTGTATTGCAGTGTTGTGATGTTGATAAATCGAACGTTAGAAATAAATTTGAATCAAAAAGATGTTGTCGCCGTTGTTCAGACATTTCGTTCGCGAATAAAAACAAATATCTCGACGACACAACCATGAACACAACACTACGCCGCTATAGTGCCGCGCGATCTGCCCACCTGGTTTCGAGAACGGGTCTGCGTTGCCCGCGCCACTCCCGCGCCGCCACCGCCGCCGCCCCGCTGCCCGCAAGATTCGAGGCAGAGGCCTAATGGATGTCAAAAGAAAGTCTGAAGCCGAAAGATACTTGTTCTCCTCGCAATTGTGTTTTTTTTTGGTTCTAGTCTGTACATGGACACTTCTAATTACGGAGATATTGGGGTGTCAAAGTAACAACATTTTTTTAAACAAAAGGTCTAAATCATCAAAATCAAATAATTTTATTTTACATAGGCCTACATGGGCACTTATAAAACGTCGACAAAAGGTGCACGGTTCGGGTTGGTTGTTTCCTATGGAGAAGAACCGGCAAGAAACTCAATGGTTACTCTTTTAAAATTATTTGGTTTTAGAATATTTGAAGTTACATCGTTAGTACTTAAGTATGGGAGGACAGCGTTGGCCCGACAATAAGTCGTTGCTTACTACAAAAGGTAGAATAAGAAATAGAAAAAATAAAAATAAAGTTTGTAATTTTAAACAACAGTGCATTGAGGCATTTTAAGTAACATTACTTTGCAATGCACCCAATAACACAATTTTTTAAATCTTTTTTTGAATTCAAGCAATAGTTTGTGCGTCAGTAAGAAATTATCGAATAAACGTATGAGACTGTGTGTATGTGTGAAAGCGCGGTTATAGGGTGAGGATTAGACGGGCCGCATTTACAACACCGAAAAAAAAATAACAGACCTATTTCCGTAAACTAAGTAAAAAGAAAAACTTTCCCATTTTATTACTGATTCGGCTCGAGAATCATTAGCATAGTTACCTCCTCGAATTTGAAGAGGATGCAAAACAACACCTTGTATAAACGCTGCAGGATAAACTACTTAAACCCTAATTAAACTCAAGACATTGTCAACACACTGAAAACCATTTCAAAAACTATTTAGCTCAGGCATTCAGTTCATCCTACATTAATTGAAAATCGAGATAGGCATCTGTTTACATGTAAATTTGGCATCTTAAATAACATTAACGTCAAGCAAATACTGTGGCTTGCTTATATCGAACGTTGTTTATATATTGTTGAGTTGAGCTTGGCGTAAGTGAAATTCTTGATCTTAGATTATATCGCTAGGTATTTTCGAATCTATGGTTGTATATTTGCTTGATCTTAGTTGTAAACCTATGATTAAAAACGTTAGATTGACGATTGGCAATCCGTTGGCTTCTAATAAATTGTGTTATTTTTTCTGATCAGTCTGTGGTTTTATGTATAGTCTTTTGGCATGGAAACAGTAATGTTCCTCAAAATAAGTGTATGAGCAGAAGTAACAGTACCTACAACTCTTTGCTACAGACTTATCTAGATGTGCGAATAGTAGAATTTACGTATTAATATAAATCAATTTTTTTAAATGCATTATGTTACTAATAGTCTAAGATGTAAAGCTCTCATTGGAAAATTCTCATCATAAAAAAAGTACAGATAAACTCTGTGAACCTTTTTTAAAGTCACACAAAAATGTTACAAATGTCTCTTTATTAGTATTCTTTAAATGAATAATAAATTCGTTGGCAATATAAATACGTGGTATCGTAAATGTCCAATGACAAACATTATGTGCATACGGTATTAAGACGATGTGCTTACTTACTATTAAAGTGGTAACATACCAAACTGTTGATCAAGCGGTATGTACACACGGTGAGATCCAATTAAACCTAAACTCGCTTTGAATGAACTTCCAGTATAATAAAAGCTCAGTTTAGTTTGGTTTGCATAGCTTGATTGGTTGTGGTGCGTATCAGTTCCAATATTCAAGTAAGAAACTTTATAGAAGCGTGAGACATAACAAAATAGAATAGGTCAGGAAAAAATAGAAGTTAACGAGTTTAATAGTACTCGTACGCTCATAATTTCATTGTCCTATATTTTGGCGAAGACACTGCCTCCTAAGATACAGGATCTTCCTAGTTTAGGAGACAGGGCTCAAATTTTGTGTGACTGTAATATTGTACATCTAGCCATATCTCGTACACTAGTTTTGTTTCAAAATTCTTGTCCCCTTTTGTTACTATGTGTATTTAATGTGTCATACTTGTGTTTTGATAATAAAGACTTATTATTATTATAACTGAATGCAGTAGGCAATGCGAAAAACCTATAACCAGGTTCTTAGTATCAGGAACTGATTGATGGCAACTAAAGGCGCCTAGTGGCTCAGGTTTTGGCCGACACAATAATCCAATTTTTTTTTTTCTTTGTCCGTCGTGTAGTTTATTGAAAAGTATTGGACACGTATTTTTTCTTTTTTCACGTGGTCATAAAATTACGGAGATATATTGAGTTGAAATGGCGCATGACGTCACATGTAGGTAAGTTTTATACCTACTTGTGACGTAGTAAGCCCCCACTCTCCAACTTTAATGAGTTTTAACTAAGTATTTTTTTGATATTTTGATAAAACAAAAAATACGTGTCTAATATTTTTGTATTACCTGTCTGACGGACAAAATAGAATGTCGTTTTCTTTACCCAGTCCGCACCCCTATTTAGATTGCCTTCGAAAAGCTTAGAAAAAGAAGTGAAATACTAGACTCTCTTAGATCTAAATCGAAAATATTTTTCTTCTTTCGCACTTTGGCAAGATATTTGTTGTTTTAATGGCCGTTAGGGTCTTGGATTCGATTCCCAGGGCAGAAAAAGTGTTATAAGTTTTTCCATCATGTATTTCTCAATTCTCAATTCTTTATTGCGTACCATAATTTTAATACATAGATGGAAGGGAAATAATATATAAGTCACAATTATGGACCCTGTCGGGCACAGCAAGATCAAGTAGGAGAGAGGAGGAAGAACACTGGGTGCTTAATGTGATATATTATATTTATAGTTCTCAGTAGAAGCCTAGGGTATGGTCCATACCCTAGGCTTCTACTACAAAGAACTTCAAAATGGTATTTTGTTAACAAACATTCAATCATTGTAAAACAAAGTAAAACAAGCACACTCAAACAAACAGATAAATTTTCTTATCAACTCCTTACTTAGCTTAGTTTGCATACAATATTCAACCTTAAATACACTACTCTGCATAGTAAAATACATCGTAAAAAAACTATCTAGATCGCTAGGTTGGATGGAAAGCCAGCTTTCTAGGTTCTAAGTCTCATTTACTATGCTTTATCGCCCCATCTACATGGATAGCCAAGCTTGTCACATTCTCAATAATGCTACCGTGTGATAGATTCTGATAGGCTTCTATTAGTATGATAGGCTGCTAATAGGCTATCAGAGTATCTTCCGTGTTTTGTAAGGATGGGTATGGGAACTTTGTGAGGTTGAGCTCTTGTTGATTTTCATACAATCGAGATAGTTTTATGTTTTTGAAATGTGCCTTTTGTTTTTGAAAGTCTATGATAATCTTAACGGGTAGCGCTGAGTATTAGATATGCGGTTTTCAAAAAGTGAGACATAATCTCTACAATTCTACATGGTATGAAACTAAGTCAATTCCCGCCATCTGTACGCTTAGATCTTTTAAACTACATAACGGATTTTGATGCGGCTTTCATGAATAGACAAAATGATTCAAGAAGAAGGTTTATATGTATAATTTATTACTGCATAACACATAAAATTTCCACGCGAACTAAGTCGCGGGCAGCAGCTAGTCTTAAATAAAGAACCTCCTTTGATATTCACTTCGTTAATTACAACAGCCGTAAAAATATGAATAATTACCTTATTAAATAATTTAATCAAATCAGATAAAGCAACTACCAAAATGTATCTCAATGGCCGCACAAAGTTGTCCAAAACACAAATTTTGTTCTACACTAAACAATTCATCATCGTAAAAAGAAATTTTTGACAAGTTACCAACCATAACTATGCCACTACCAAACCACTTTAGTTTGACAGACGGCGAAAATACGAACTATTTTTAAATGTACTGAATTTGACACTTGGTTGACGTTTACGTGTACAACTAGCGCCACTGTCAAGTGCCAAGATATACTGGGCATTATTATTAGACTATAATCGTTTTCCCACACTGCTTTTGTGTGAAAACATTAATCACCCATTCAAAGTTCTATGATACACCATCACTATGGGAAACTAAAAAACAAGCGATTCCATATTTAGAAATATTTTTTCTAAGCTAGCTTGACACAGTTTCGTTCAAAAAGTTTTTAATGAAAAAAAAGTAGTTCATTTCTGTCGTTTATTTTTCCTTTTGCCATTACTTTTGGCTAAAAAAAAAACAAAATAATTGAAAACGGAAAAGCGAAATTAGTGCTAAATTAATTGGTGGTAATTTAATTGAAATAACACTACTACGTATGTATAATTGCACTTTCTATTGACATTTACGTAAAAAGAGTGTCAAACTATTAATTTTAGATAAACCGGAAAAGTCAACTCGTGGAAAGTGCTTTAAAATGTTGAATAATAAAAAAATTAAAGCGTGGTAATTCGACCATAGAAAGTGTTATGTTACACGAAGGCTAATGAAAGTTTATTGGAAGACGACATCCACTTCTCATTGACTTGTCAACAAGTTATAGCGTCTGTCATCAAGTCTCCAATACACTCCAAACAACTTATCTGTGAAGGCGGAAAAACACAGAACTAAATTAAATGTACCAAGTTTGACATATCGATGCAATTTTACTTGACAAGCAGCGCCACCTTGAACTGCACACTTAAAGTGGTCATACTGTATTTATTTATAACACTACCAGATTTCTTTTCACCTCTCTAGTTTCGACTCTGGAAATCAAATACCAAGCCTCAAGATACAGACTAACTGTCTAGTTTGGGTCCAACAAAATGGTTTAAGAATACTAGTTTCAGGGATTATTAGGTAATTCCGTCAGCCACATACCCAATAAGCTGTGAGCCAAAATAACCGCTTTCTGGAGTAATGCTGTATTTATGGTCACCAATCCATGGACCAAGCTCGGCAAGCACGGCACCTTAAAGATCGATCGGAGCTGCTGTTAATATTTAGCCACGAGCTCCTGGACAGCCAATAAACTAGCTAAAAAAGCACTCCTATCTGATTTCTAGTCAGAGTAATGACCCAACCACGACTTTTCACGCACTCACTTTTATTACAAAACGATTAATATTTTTTCTTGAAAACTCGCTCATTTTTCACGTCAATCACAACCGATGTGGGCGCCCTAGATTCTTGACGCACATAGGCTTTTTATCCCGAATCCCACGCGGGCAAAGTCGCGGGTAAAAGCTACTTATAAATAATGACGCTACATTAAATCCGCTAGGCGTTCTCTAGGTCAATTCATACCATGAATGGCACATAATTTACTAACTCATTACATTACTTTAGACCGGTTAGGTCGGGTAAATGGATTTTTCGCATCAAAACGCAGAAGGCATGCGTTGCTGTAAATTGTTTTACATAAAATATTGATTCTGATCGCTATTTCAACGATAACATAGTACAAGTATTATAATAAATGGTTGAAGCTTTATTTGGAACAAGGTTTCTCGGCCTTGCTCCAATGTTTTCCAGGACTAAAAGCAGGGCAAACAAGATAGTTCTTAGATCTTAAACCTACGCTTAACATAATATTGAGGAAAAAGTCAGTAAACTTGATGATCCTGTATGCTTCCAGGTCGTAGTGTTTGACTGTCTGCATTCTTCCATTACTGAAATTATCTTCTAAAGGCTTTAGAGGGCACAGAAAAGTTATAATCGATTTAAACTGACACATCTTTCTACAATGCGTTTCAACATGATTGACATAAAGCTTTTCGGTAGCTTTTTACAACTTTCTCTTGCTTGTAACTTTGGATTCCTCTTCAGGATCAGCTGACGCGCAGACGCTTGCTGAGCTATGGTTAAACTATTATTTTTCCCGGTATAAAATACTTCGTCAGATTTATCGGTGCCTCCCGTACTATAATAAATTAGCTGTGCCCGCGACATCGTCCGCGTGGAATTTAAAAAGCCTAAATTACTCCTTATTACATCAGCTATCTGCTAGTGAAACTCCCGTCAAAATGAGTCCAGCCGTTCCAGTGATTAGCCGGAACTAACTGACAGACAGACAGACAAAAATTCTAAAAAATGTTATTTTGATATATGTGTGTACCGTATATACATTCATATGCATGTAGTAAAAAGCGGCTATTTTAATATTACAAACAGACATTTCAATTTAATTTATTTGTATAGAGTATAGATGTATATTTTGCTATGTCATCAACGTTCTCGCTGATATCTCTCTCTAAACTTTGTCACTTTGTCTATGCCCATAAATGAACAGTGTACTGTTCATCACTTTGTCTATGCCCATAAATGAACAGTGAACTGTTCATTTATGGGCGTAGACAAAGTGAAAAAAAAAAATGCCATTAACATTAAATTATTATATTCAACAGCAATCGAATAGCCCCATATTTATAACCTAAATCAAAGTGAAAGTCAGAGTTAGACTTTCATGCTGAGTAAAACTCGCCTGCAAGGAAATAGGTTAACTTCAACTCGTAACGTATCGAGAATCACCTGTCATTGGAACTGCTATTGTACTGGTTGTAACCGGTTATGCCCGGTTATTTATCAGGTAATTGAATGGGCTGTGCACTTGGGTACGTAAATAAATCGCACGTGCTATGAGAAAGGCGTATGTCATTAGTATGATTCGAATTTGTGTCATCTTATAAGGTATAGGAACCGTTCTGGTTTCATTGACATAAGAGCAGTGTGTATGGCCCACTGTTAGAACGCAGGCCTCCTTTCTACGAGAGTGTTTTCAAAATGGTGATTCCAGGATATACTGTTCCGTCACGATCATTAGGTAAAGTGGTAACGGAGCTGACTGCCCATGACGCGTCTTATAACATTGAATAAAACTTTGCTTCGTTTATTTTGGCACCACCTACTACAGATTAAATCGAAAAACAGACACTGTTTACTTATTTCATAAACATAACAAAATGCATCTTCGCTCAATATTATCAAAAAAACCATCACAAAGCCTAATCATTCAGATCCAGCATGTCCCATGCTGTCCTCCCCCAGCGACACCCTAAGCTGAGGTTCGTACCCCACAGGGGGTGCCCTTAGCGTGTAGTCGCTTAGTTTGTAAGTTTTTTTATGCCCTGGCTGGAGGCCTTACACTCAAGGAACCCACAGGATAGTCCGATTAAGCAGACGACAACCTCCTAGGATGAACTGCGAGAGGTCATTAAAAAAAAAAAAAAAACATAGCCAAATGAGATAAACGTTCACACTTAGAAAGTTTAAATAAAAGCAAAATAACCAGTAATTCCTAGTACTTTCTAGTAAACTAAACGACACTCTAAAAAAAAAACACAAACCTAATCACACCAATTCAGTTCTTACAACAGCAAAAGCCATCAACCAAACAATTTTATCATTATCTAAACAAAACGCACCAATCACCGTTCGCGTGGAAACCGGAAAAAACCGGTAAATACCAGTTATTGTCTCATTATACGTGCTTTCGCATTTTATAAGCAAAAACTGATATCTGATCGATAGATTTGAACTTGAAGCAATGATTTATTTGATTCTATTGATGTGTGTACTGACTGCGAATATGGGCAGTTGGCTGGAGAAATCTACCACGGCCTGACACTTGTTTAAAGCAAGTTGTAAAAGTGTCTATTAAGGACTCTGGAGCTATATTGTGCTGGTTGCAGTGGCTACAAATGAAGTAATTGAATTTTATGTGGCAGATCCTTGGGACTGTGGTTTGATTTGTGGTGATAGATATCAATAGTGTCTATCTTTAGCTAATGTCTCGGGTTCGGTTTTTTTGCACCACTATCAATACTTTTCCTGTCTTTATTAGTACACTGCTTCGTTAATCTAGCGTTCGCAAGCTCAATTATTAAACAGCATGTCCTGGGTTCCATTCCCGGGTAGTGTTATTAGTTTTTTCTATCAGGAGATTCTCAGTAGCAGCCACGGAGTCTGGAATTGTGCCCGGTTGATGGCAATAGGCTAGCCCTTCATTACATGGGACTTAAATATAATTGGCGAAATGAGGGTTTACTATTATGTAATTATATTACAGGCGTGATCTTATGTGATGTAACAGTTGGCTTAGCCTTATCTTTAGCTTCAACATCAGGAATATCTTTACAGATATCTTCAACACACAATCCATCATCAATCCCAAGATTTCCATCTCAACAAGATTCCTTCCCCACACCTATCTAAACGAGTCCAACCCATAATTAAACAAAAAACTGAGAAAGGAAGTAAGCAAGTGTTAATGAAGTAAACAGCAACACTCCTAAGCAATCACACAGAATAAGTGCCAAGAAAACCGCAGTAACGAGACGGAGTTAGAAAAACTATCGCCATATCAAAGGGGAGCTTTCTAACTTAACTACTCGAAGAATGCAAAGTTTAATTGTGGAGAAAAGTTAATAACATTACTCGGTTCCGCAAATGGCCGCTCGTGGAAACTCGGTAGTACTGGATGTTTGATTGATGGATGTGGTATTTAAGTTTTGTAGTTTAGAGTAAAAAAGAGCAGTATATTTTACAGATCTTTTGAGGATGGGTGAGAATGTAGAAGATTTAAAGACGATTGACACTGACAATATTCTGCTCTGAGAGGCAAAATGCTAAAAAAACAAACGAGGAAAAAAATGACACGTTTTTGGAAATGGCCCTATATTTTTGGGAGAAAATACATAAAATAAGGATCTTGAATACAGTCTCACGGTCGAAGGCAACAAAATATTCATGAAGATTTATTTTTAATCCAACGGTAACGTAAAAACAAAAACACATCAACAGCCAACACTAACAAATCAAAATCCAATCAGAACCGCCTCATCCGAATCAAAACACATCTCCATCGCATCGCATAGTTCCCAGTAAGTTAATGGCTGCCTAGAAACTAAACCGAGTATTTACACAGCAAAAACGCAATGCAGTTCAATGAATGTCAGCTGCCGTGGTACTGACACATTTGTTGGTGGTAGTGCAGTAGTTTGTGAGGCAGTCAGTGGTAGGAATGTTGAGATGGTATTTGAAGAGGTAGAGGAATTTTTGGACTGATTGAAGAGTTGAAAGGAGGTGAGGTTTTAATTCACGGTGATGAATCTCAGGTACCTAGCGAGAGCTACATTATTTTTTAAACTAACATGTTCAATTATGACTTACACTAAAATCGGGATATTTACCATGTTTACAATTTATTTTGAGTTCCCGATACTCAACCGAGAGAACGGGTCCCCACTGTCAAGAGCCTCGAAGCCGACTTCGACGGCACGGTTAGCGCAGTGGTTGAGCGATCGACTGCTGCGCTGCGTGTCACGGGTTCGATCACCACACGGAACAAATATTTGTATGGCCTACAGATAGTTGTTCCGGGTCTGGCTGTTTGTGTATGTGAGTTTAAATGTTTGTAAACGCACCCACGATACAGGAGAAATTGCTAGTGTGGGGCGACGTTTAAAAAAAAAAAAACTGTATAAAAACCGAAAAATTGCCGAAAAAAGTTCGTGAGCGGACAAAGTGGTTTTCGTGTGTCGGCAACCAAAATCGAATTGCGAGTGACAGTAGTAGCGGTAACGAACGCGTAAAACGTACAACGTTATTGATAATGATAGCTATATTTTTATTTCAGATGTTTTTGGCAAAGCGGAATAAAAGGAGAGTGGTGTAATTATGATTGCAAACAAATAAATATTGAAAAGAAGAGGAATAAACCTAGGCCTTACTTGCTTGGAGCGCAATTTAATTACCGCAATATAATTTCAGTTAGGTACTAAACCGTTAGCTATTAATACTGATAGAGAATATTGTTCAGACGTTATTTTCTTACCAATAAATCAACAACATGCAGGTGCGAACAAACCGTCTAAGTCCAACATCAATGCAGCTTACACTAATCCACTGCCTATAGATCAAGAAAAAAGTTTCTAATACGAGTAAATACTCCTTTTTAAGGAACCGCGACTATCACAAAACAAATAGCGTGGCATTTTTTCTAACAGCAGCTGATTGACTCGTTAAAAGCGTCAATCTATCATCAGAGTCGATTGACACGTCAATGAAGATGGGAAAAGACAGAAAATTACTTAGAATCCCATATAAGTCGTGTAGGAATCGTTTGACGGAAAATACAAGGGCCCAATAAATTGGTTGATTGAAGAAACTTTACACTGAAACTTTACACTTTTTAACTTACAACAAAGAACTTTTGGTTATGGCTCGTGTACAGAATGGGCCACGGTGGAACGATCGAGGAAGCAAAGGCTGAAGATCATGACGGTTAGGTTTATGAAACAAGTTTTAGATATATCTATTTTGAGACTTTGTAGCAAGAATGTCCGTTAAAATCCGGTAAATCTGAGGATATATTTATTTTATGGGTGCGTTTCAAATTGACCGTTGGGGATTTATGGTACATCTGTATGTGACCATTATTTTCTATTTCATTGAAAAAAATAAGTAGGCCTCATTTTGTTCGTAACCTATCGTACTTGCCTCTATATAAACTTAAACGTTAACGTTAACAATGAATACGGTAAAAGGGTCTGGACGTATGCTCTTCCAAGCATTCTAAACAACTTGCCTAAGGAAATAGCCCAAAAGTTAGAAAACAAAAAATCTCGACAAATGAAAAACATCCTTAAAGTCTACTTTACCCCTGAAAAGTTTGGAATGGGGGAAGGGCCTGCGTGTGGGTCTACAAACGGACAAATGGCTGTGAGTGAGTAACACCTAAACCCAAAACGATAGCGCACATAATTTTATTTCAAAAAGATTGAGCGTATTGCAATTAACTATTGAATGCATGCTGAAATAAATAGATTGATTTTTTTTTTATTGCACACAGATAGCCTATAATCTGAATTAGCCAAAAAGATAGTTTTTAACCTGATTGGACGGTGCCAGACAAAAAAGAAAACTCCACGTGAGCGATGCCGCGGGTATTAGCTATTCCTTTATATTTCACGGTCCTCAAATTCTCACCTCAAAACTCACATAGCACCTTGCTACCGATGTTACCCGAAAAATGCCGAAGCATCTTTGCTAATGGGAGATTTCTGTTTTACAACCGGACATCATAAATGCATAAAGGATGGGTTGTATTCCAACCCTGGCGTATAAAAAACCAAACCCCTTTGTCCTAAGGGCCGCGTATTAACACGTATGGGGCTCAAAAGCCGACAGAGGTATTTATTTTTCTTGTTTGTATATATTTTAAATTTATAACGTTTATTTTTATATTTTTAAGTTATACGTGATAAAAAAGAGTATATTTTTAGCGTAAAAACAATAATTGTTTCAAGCAAAGAAGAAAATTTCGATTGTCTTTAAATCATTACTTTTTAAGACTATAACACCATAGACAAATTGTTCGATACTTATTTTCAGACATCCATCTTGCTTTGACTGACCATCAAAATATACCTCTATAGCTGTGCATTCCTAGACACAAGCCCGAAGGCAGAACAATCTTTGGGTCCATTAAAAAAATAACGCACAGGTACAAAAGGCCGAATAATAATATCCCGTGACGGTAAAAAAAAGAGCCACCATTTTAGAATGCGCGCGAAATTGTAAACCGATGATGCAGTCGTTTTCCAATTGATTTTTCTATTGTAAATAGCAAAACGGTTCTTCAAGCTTGAAATTATAATGGAAATACTCTATTTTTTGGTCATTGGAAGTAAATTGCCGTTTCTCGTAATAGATATAGATCGTAGAGGATAACGCTTTGACAGAATTGATTGCCACAGATTATACAACTCGTTTTGCCAGTCACTTTGACCTAGTTGCAGTCAGCCTATAAAACGCATGCGTATAAAAAAGCAAGCAATTTATAATTGCCAGACTACTAGTAGCTTTTTATTATTTAAAATATAATAAATTGCTAATAATCAAAACTAAAGATGTTTTGATATATGACTTTCAAAATATCATTTTGTAATTATTCTTGTTCATAACTGTTCGGAAGTAGAGCAAACTGTACTCATGTTTTCAATGCTCTGTTAACCTATTAAAAAGTAAAAAGTTTGGACTATGCCCATACCTATAACCATAGGACAGATCATTACGTGAAGCCCCCAAGCACAAAACCCTGACCAAAATTACTGACACACACACACACACAGTAAAACTCACACATTTACCTGCACTATGGTCAAAACACCATCCGTCACATATTCAAAACAAAAATGGTCTAACTTGACGATTTTATAATAATACCAAGGGGGAATCTACGCCATAACTACAAAAAAAAAAACTTTATTCCTCTATTCGTCTGGCCCTACGCCCATCTTCGTACTTTTATTATGGCCTACAGCACCGCCATTATTCAAAACCCAACTTTGAACGTGAGACAATACAGTCGGTTTTAGTTTGTAGTGCCTGATGGAATACTAAGGTAGTAATCTTTGAGCTTCATCAATTATCTTCAGTCGGAGTTAATTACTTTTATAGAGCGGCCGGGGTTTTTTTAGGATTCCGTAACCACTAGGCAACTGTATCATGAGCATATTAATGTGAGTACGAAAGAGAACCTTAGTTCACTAAGTCGTTCCTTCACTTTACAGTTCAAAAATTTATTTTTCTGACATCATTTACTGCGGGTTTTCTTTTTTATTGAATGCTAAAACAATTTGAGCTCGGCAATGTTGCCAGCTTTCTGGACTTTTTTCCTGTTGACAGGGATGTAGACGATTTTTTTGACAGCCCTGTAAGTCTTTTCCTATTTTGATACTTGTTACATATTTTTAAATGTATTTGTAATTTGTAAATAATGTACATAGTAATGAATAAACAATCAAAGTTACAGAGAAATAACAATTTGGAAAGACTGAGAAAGACTACACTGTATAATTTATTATAAGATAAAAGTAATCTTAAAACTTTCTTCTATTATTGACTTTGCTCTGCACTAAAGACAATATTTTTCTTACCAGCGTGAAATAACATACTATGCAGAACCCACACATTAATTCAGATGCAATAACTTGACCACATTATATTTATTTGATAGTAAAACAGGGTTGCAGTCCACACTTGGGAGCAAGTTTCAACTTTTTAAGATTCTCATTTTTTCTGGAGTATTTTAGTTTCGAAATAGATTTTGCTGTTATTTCAGTGATTTTAATAGTGGATTTAGGTTTATAACTGAAAATAAGCCTCAGAAATTTGTCGAACCCACCATTGTGCTATCGGAGGGTTTTGGGGAGACGGACCATTTTCTAAGGTTTTTTTATCAGATGAATATTTTGACTATGCTGTTGGTCGAGTAGTCGCAAGCGTGACTCCTGAACATGAGGTCCTGGATTCAAATCCCAGGACGGCCAAAGTATTAATTTGTTTTTCCATTAGGAATTTCTCAGTCACGGAGTCTAAGATTTGTACCTCGCTGTTAGCAATAGACTCGTCCCCATAGGACTGAAGACATAAACTGGCGTTATGTGGTTTTGCTATTGGGTACACTTCTGCCTAACTCTTTGGGGATTACCAGCCTGGGGGTTACTATGACGTCTTAAAACATTATTGTTTCATTGTTATTCTAGAGTGGGAAAGAGATGGCGCTAGACATCCTGTATAGCTCCGTATCTTTCCCACTCTGGAATAAGAATGAAACAATAATGTTTTAAGACGTCACGGTAGGCCATCTGATGTCATGTTATGTTACGAGTATAAAATCGTTAGATCTAGATATTTTAGACAAGCTTAAACCAACAGATAATAAGGCTTGAAGATATTATTTTAAGGTAGCATCTTCAAACAACAATAATTCAAGTCAATAACAACATAATTCTAATTTTAATAGTCTAATAAACTCATAAAATTATTTTGAAATAAACTTTATGCGTGCAATTTTGTTATATCAACACTCGATATGTTTATTTCTTTATAATACATAATGATGAGCCAGACGATCACTAATAAATGGGTATTTACAATGTACACGAGAGATTTCTTGATTATGCTTAATTTTTATATACCCTTGCTTTCTTCATGCATGGTTTTAAAATAGACGGCGTATGATAGCAAAGTTCAAAACGCACATATGTTTTAGAATGTATGTAATTTTCAGTGTGAAAAAAATTGTTAAATAAAGACTAGAAAAGATGCTATTGAAACCACTACAAACCTACTTAGGTATAAAGAATAGAGCTCAGTTAATATTTTACATCCTGTCAAACTCTTGAACACACAAAATTCAATTATCTGTGTTTTCACTTCAGCAACCCAGCAAATTTTACTTCAAATCAAGAAAAGGTGCTCGAAATGCATTTGACATCGCAGCATCAAAATATTTTTTTCATACATCAAAAAAAACAATCCGAATATTTTTTTTAAAGTGAAACTTTTATTACATCGTCTCAATCTTTTTCGTCTGTGTGTTGCATGTCGCGTGACGCTGACGGTCGGCCGCGGAGTAGGGATGAAGTGAAAGCCTAAAAACCTACTCCGCGTTATAGTGTAAAAAAAAGTTTCACTTTTACCGTGATTTCATGAAACCACACAATCCTTTTTTTAAAGTCTCCTTAGCCATATTCAACATTCATCCCTCCCCTTTCGGGCTTACTAATACCCACCACTTCTAAACCAAACAAACAGTTAGTTTCCTCCATTATACTAACTCAGCTATGACACATCATAACCACTTTCGACTTACGCGCTGTAACGCGAGGAGCATCACTAAACGACTCCTGCGCATGCAATCCGTGCATATCATAACACGGTCCACATGAATATGGAGTATGCGGAAGATCGGGTCAAAAAGTTAGGTCGTTACGTGGTTTTAACACGCATTTTAATTGACGACTGTTTAGGTTTCTTGTCGATTATGGCATGGTTTGATGGAGATTTTGCCCTGGTCGTTAACACCGCCATTTCATAGGTTAATGGAAATCAGGGTGATAGAACGGTTACTGGACTGTTTAATAGATATTTTTCACGCTATGTTTCGAATGTTGGTTAGCAATGTAAATATGAGGTAACTGCGCGAGTAAACGCCTATAGCCTTACACGTAAGAATTATTTTGACAGTTATTTTATGACTGACTTAGCATCGTTGTCCAAATCACAGTAGTCTTTATGTTCGTAAATATAAGGTTGGTACTGGGTTGCATCGATCAAAATTTTCTTTGCCAAAATAAGTAACCAACTGCAAATTATCTTACTTTGACTTTTGTTGGTTTCATTGACTTTTTTGCCAACTGCCTCCGAATAGTCAGGTTTGATTGCTTGATAGACAGTTTCTGAAACCATACGTACACACGGCGACACATCATTCCAGTATATCATGGCCTTGCTTTGCTTAAGATTTCCCAAACAATGAGGGATCTGCTAACACTGGATTTGTATTGCTTGATTTTTCGTGTATCTACTACTACGCATTCTTAAATATCAGAGAGGTTTTAGGAACGCAGCATCAATCTGAAAACTTGACTAACTACAATCTTGAAAACTGTGAGCCAAGATTGAGTTATGAATTTGAATTAGTATTTGCCTACAGGCATTGATGAAAGATCTTCAATAAAGATAAAATGAAATAAAATTCAAAATACCAGACTGCCATAGTCTCATTGGTTTAATTTTTATGACCAAACCTATTCAAAAGTACCTACTTTGAAGAAATCCATAGAAATAATACTAAAGGTATCATTATATTTTACTTGAAAGATCAGACTTCTATGCATGAATGTAACAATGTAACTCAAAAGATACATCCAGTCAATACTGGGATATTTTGAGAATAAAATAGAAAAAACTGTGACCGTCTGGCGCCAATGACTTTAGAGTACCTGCTGGGTCAGAGGATCTCAAACTTTTTAAAATAGACATTTCTAATATTGAAAGTTAAAGTGCATCTTTAAAGACTGGTTTTTTGTAACCTCTACTACTCCTAAATAAAATAATATGGCATATCATAATTTGTTAGGAATTTCCGTCAGTTTTCTGTTTATTGAAACAGTACCCTAACTAATAAAAAAAAAAAACCCAATTCAATTATGAAAAAGATTAACTAACCTAGCTATTAATTGTGCCGGCGATAAACTGTACAAGGTAGACAATTTTCGACCTAATTGTTATTAAAAGCAAAGCCTCATGTCAAAATGCACTAGATTCTAAGACCAGTTCAATTTGTGTTATTTTAAATTCATATAATTTTGAATAAATATATATTTTAGTTTTTTGTTAATATTAACCATTTTTCCCCGTGTGAGACTTTTACTTTTTCTGTCTTTCTTTCACTCTAAGAAAATATCTTAAAAGTAAAAAAAATGTTATACTAAAAACACTAAGTAACAAAACTTTGAGCACCAGCAGCCTCTAACAACTGCCCTACCTGTACAATTCAGTTACCCAAATTGTACCCATAATAATTGCCATTATTACTGGCAACTGCAGGTAGATGGTAGTGTGGGCCATTGTGGCACACATACCGACGCAGAAAGTCTTTTGTATTGTTGTTGGATTCGCTCTGAACTTAGACTACTTACATGATTTGAAGTTAGAAAGTTTTGAGAGATATTGTTGCTTGAGGAGCTCTTGGCTAAATAATAACAGCCGCACGGGTCGAAGTTTAAGGTTAAGCCATGCTTGCCGAGGTTGGTTCGTGAATGGATGACCATAATTACATACCGAGTTTCCTCCGTGCCTCGGAAAGCACGTTAAGCCGTTGGTCCCGGCTGTCATTTGTAGATCTTTGACAGTCGTTACGAGTAGTCAGAAGCCAAAAGTCTGACATCCAGTCTTACTAAGGGGTATCATGTTACCCAGTTACTGGGTTGTGGAGGTCTGATAGGCAGTCGCTTCATATAAAATACTGGTACTCAGCTGCATCCGGTTAGACTGGAAGCCGACCCCAAGATAGTTTGGGAAAAGGCTAGGCAGATGATGATGATGATGTTGCTTGAAGTTTAAAGTTAAACTGTGTATATGAGGAGCTTACTGCCTGCTTTAACTCATATGGAATGTCAATGTCAATGGAATGTCTAAAAATATTGCACCGTTAGATTTTTAACGCAAGGTGCTGAGCTACATAATATTACGCCTGCAATCTCTGAAGGGTAAGCCAGAGGTGCGCCTAATTGTACTTACACGCACATTTCGAAAGTTATGTTTTAAGAAGAGCCACGTAATAGGGGCGAGCCTATAGCCATCAACCGGGCACACAATCAGACCAGATTTTGGGGTCAATTACGGTTTCTTATAGCATTTCTTTCATCCTTTTTCTTCAATCCTGTGACCAGTGGGATTTTGACGTAATGCTGGCGACTGTGACTGACTGGCAAAATGTGGGTGTATTGATAGGTACACCTCTGCCTAACCGTTGGGACATTGCAGGCGTGATATTATATTATGTTATAATTATGAATTAAAATATCGTACTGATCTACGCCATATGAACAACTGTATAACGCGAGGTCGACACACGGAAGCGCGATTAACGCTTGTGCGACAAAACTGTACTGCGACGCACTTTACGTCGAATGCACGCTTGTGCCACAAACTTTAGCTCGACATCACCCTAGTGCGACAAACTGAAGATCGACATAACGGTAGTGCGACATGAATCTAGTAATTACTAAATCAAAGTCAGTTTATTTGAGAGAGGATATTAAAACAAGTTCTCACTGAAAATTTTGTGGACGGAGCCAGATGACTAGATACGTAGTTCCAACCGATTGTAGTTCTAATACAACAAAATGGCGCTCACATTCGCTATAAAACAGTTTCAAGCTAGTTAACAAAACTTACCGATTTGAATGAATGTTGAACTTAATTCTAAGTGTTGTAAATGATGAGAACATACCTGGAAACAAAAGAAAACATAACGTTACTATAATTTTACATGTTGATACAGAAACATAAACTCACGGCTATCTCCAAGGGGTAGGCAGAACGCCACCTAACACGATCCTTTTTTCTACGTATGGGAAATTATCAAATTACCCCTCCTGCTCTGGTCGGAGCGGAAGAAAACCCATCCATGTTTCTTCTTAGCTCTTTGTGTTCCAGGGCTACGGTATCTCTTTCGAACAGTCCCGCAGTCCTGGAAGGCATCGGTCCTCTCAGACCCCTTCCAATTCGCTGATATCTCGTAATGCGATCCTTGCCTACTTTACACATAGATAATTATCTTCCACCAATTACTAGGTTATACAGGGTTATTTGTAAAACACCGGCAACCTCTTAAGAGGTCATTCTACTATCGATATCGTGAAAAAAATAATCTGCTGTTCCCTACATTTTCACGAGTTATGTGAACATAAAGTACGGAACAGCAGATTTTTTTTTCGCGATTTCAGGTTTGGTCTCATAGTAAAAGTTGTTCATAATGATGAGTAGAATGACCTCTTAAGAGGTTGCCGGTGTTTTACAAATAACCCTGTATAAGAAAAGTTTTCATTCAGCCAAATATGGAAAAGAACCAAATTGACGCAAAAAGACAGTATTCAGAAAAATAAACTAGAATTCAACGTTAATTTATGCCTACAAATTCTTACACTGATATTCCACACACATTACTCATATT
The DNA here is from genome assembly GCA_963082945.1 of Cerastis leucographa. NCBI lineage: Eukaryota > Metazoa > Arthropoda > Insecta > Lepidoptera > Noctuidae > Cerastis > Cerastis leucographa. Next base: position 18,340,216 of record OY720357.1, on the reverse strand, counting down.
TTTGTAAAAAAGAAAACCTACAGTTACTCGTAGTCCTTCCATACAATTCCGTGGCAAGTATCAAAATTTCCATTAACTATTTGAAGTCAAGACCGACTCTTATGAGGCCTTGTACTATCAACTGCACATCATAGTCCCACTTTTTCGACAAAAACTTGCTCCCCGCTTTGAAATAAAGGCGCTGTCGAACGTCAAACTGTTAGTTAGACGTGTGCTTATCTGTACAAGATGGCCTCTCATCTCACACGGAGGTATATACGATAATTTGCCCGCCATTGTATCTCTAGGGTTACCTCTGAGTCCATTTTATGATGGAAACTAAGAATTTTTATTAAGCTTTGTGATGTTAAAGTTGGCTCTTGCGATTGGCGGTTGACTACTAAAACAGGAAGGAGTTTTACGTGTTGCTGGCTTTTTAAGTCAAAATTTATTTTACGATAATTTTAACGGAGTTCTATTCATTATTATAGCTTGTCGTCAAGAATTTATTTCTCGTACTTCATCACTCTTAAAAAGAGGAATGGCAGAAGCCCATATATTTTAAGCCTCCGTGTTATAATGCATGTGCATTTATGAAATTTAGGTATTATTGGTAACCATTTCAAAACAAAACTAAAATTTTAGTTAGATATTTGATACTATACAATATCTAATTTGTGTGTGGACCCAGTCCGCCATCCTTTTTTAGCAAAGAAGGCTTCAGATTTTATGAATATCGTTAATTTTTATAATACTATAGTACCTCTAAAGCAAAAACCAAAGATACATGAAATTCAAATACAAGACAAACTACACAACCCTAGACATAAAGACTTGTGATTAATGATCGCATACCAAACCGATGTATAAAAGAAATTATCAAAAATGCGCCTATTATTTTACACTTAACTGTTAGAATTACTTCTTTTTTTATTAAAGAAACGTAGATATTAAATCTCCATCATGAAAAGAATAACAAAAAACGTTTCGTTCTATTTCGACGATGTATAGAAAAAAATTGAAGGATAAAAATAAATCTTAAGACGTAACTCCTAATTTATCGTCACGTATAAGCCTCGTTGGTCAGGGGGACGCGTGAATACTGAGCTAGCGGTCCCGGATTCGATTTCCGAGTCGGGCAGAGTGTTATTGGGTTTTTCTATCACAAATTTCTCAGTAGCAGCCTGGGAAGAAGTCTACGAAGTCTGGATTCTTGCCCGTTTGGACTTAAACATAACCGTCATAAGGCTCCTTTTGCTTTGCTGCAGTCGGGTAAAAATAAGATGTACTGTTAGAAAATCTCTGCCTAACCCTGTAAGGATTACAGGCGTGCTTTTATGACATGTATAAGTTGAGAAATCTTTGAATCGTCTACTAACGATACATTCGGACTGGAACTTATCTGAATCTCTGGGCTGGAGGTCAGATTGCAGACGGTCTAAAGAAAACCAGATATACATTCCTGTTGCTAATACTTATACCAGATACCCGTATCTAGTATAGGTATTAGTATGGTACCTTTACCAGATACCTGTACCTGTTGTAGGTATTAGTATGGTACCTTTACCAGATAACTGTATCTGTTATAGGTATTAGTATGGTGCGTATACCAGATACCTGTATCTGGTATAGTTATTAGTATGGTGCGTATACCAGATACCTGTATCTGGTATAGGTACTTACTGCATGTTGGTAGTGATCGTGTTGGTGAGTTATTTTAAGCATAAGATATCACGCCTGTAATCCCTGAAGAGTTAGGCAGAAGTGCGCCTAAACAGTACATCGAAATTTCGCCAATTATGTCTAAGTCCCATGTAAAAGGGGCCGAGCTTATTGAACTAGGCACGAATACAGACTCCATGGTTGCTATGCTACCGAGCAATTTCTACGTAAGATAATCACACCTGTAACTCTGAAAGAACCTTTGTACCTTTAGTACAGCCACAATTTGCCCAATATGACGTCGAAGTGTCAAGGGGGCGAGCCTATTGCCATAATCTGTACACAAATTCAGAACTCCAAGAAGTTCTACATTGTTAATTTGCTGTTACACGGTTTTTCACAGAAACTCCATAGCTTTGAATTGCGATACATGACAGAAGTAATACGCTTCACGCACATTCGGCATCATTTTTTTTTTATTTGTTTGCTCTTGACTCTAGTCTAGGTCAGAGATGACAGAGACAAAGTCGACGATTCATTAGCACTGCCGCCTCTAGGCACCTTCGACGATTTCGTATTCTGTGGAATTTCCCAATTTGCTTTTATTTCTATTGCCAACTTCTAACTTTCCTATACTGCTACACAAGGCGACACATCAACCTATACATTTCCAGTATAACATGGCCATGGTTTGTTTGGATCTCCCGTACAATGAGAGACCCGCATGAACTGGTTTCGTAAAACATAGTTGGTCGTCGTGCGCACAACAAAATAAATAAATTCCCAATAACATTCCGATTTAAACAAAACAATGTAGATGCTATTAATGTATTCTAAGGATACCCTTCCAATAAATCGGCCTCGACTGTCTGTCAGTCAGACTAGCAATACAACATTATCAATACCTAGCCAGCTTTTAAAGACCCCTTTCACCTCACGACAAACACCGCCTCAGGGGTTTGAGTTAAGTGGTCAAACATGTGTGAAGTCAATTGTGAATGTGTGTAATTATTATATATTACTATGCTAATATAGTTGTGGGTGTGTTTTGTTTATGTACTTATTTGATGTATTGGTTCTCACTGCATTTTCATTAGGAATTTAATAGATTTACTACCAGTGTTGGTGTTGATCTACAAGGTGTTGTTTTGCAACCTCGTCAAATTTCAGGAGGTGGTCACAAAAGACATAAATAATCAATTAAAATGACGGTACCTAGTTAATTAATAATAAACGCTGAATTATTTGGTTGTTTTTGTTTGTCAGTATTTCAGAATAACCCCCTTAACGTGGTCTAAGGAATAAGAAATTATCGAATAAATGTTTGAAATTGTTTGTATGTGTGTAAGCGAGGTTATAAGGCAAGATCCAGACGGGCCGCGTTTAAAACACGGGTGGTTCACACTTACTGATTTCCGTAGAAGAGAAAAAAAAAGGATTGTGTAGCATTAGACATTAGAAAAAATATTAACAAATATGAAACATTAAAAAGTACCAGGCTGGCCAGTATACTTCGTGCAATACGCCATAAAACGGTTATGTTTGACAAAAGAGCATTTTGTATGGGCCCTAGAATTTATGATAAATTGCCTAGTTACATAAAGGAGGCCGAGAATTTTATATCGTTTAAAAATAAATTAAAGACTTATTTAATTAATAAAGCATATTATAATGTAAATGATTATTTAAATGAAACAATGTAATTTAGATGTACTAATTATTACAATTTTAAATTATTATTATTAAACTATTATTATTAAAATATTTGACATTGCATGTAACACATATTTGCACACCTGTTAAGGTAGAATATGGCATTAAGAACTTTTGTTGTTTTGTAACACCTCATGTATGTACCCATGTTCCAGCAAATAAATGATTTGACTTGATTTGATCACAAAGAACGGACTTCAATAACTAGAGCTTCCAGTGTAATTTGCGTGATAATAATAACATCTAATCATCTGAAAATAGAGCTATATATTTACTTTTTTTAAACTCTGATCTCAAACGTGCCAATAATAAACTTCATCATCATCATCAGCCTATAATGTTCCCACGGCTGGGACACAGGCCTCCTCTCTATGAGAGGGAGTGGGCTGTAATCCACCACGCGGGCCCAGTGCGGGTTGGTAGATGTCACAAATGTCTTCGAATTTTTAGTTTTAAGACATGCCGGTTTCCTCACAATGCTTTCCTTCACCCTTTTTGAGGGTAGCGGTGTAGAAATAAATTACACAAAGTAATGCGCCTGCCTGGGTTCGAACCCATGGCTTACCGCTCGTAAGTCGGGGCAGCCACCACTGGGCCGCTGTTGCTCTGCAGCGGAGCAATAAACTTTAGAACTTGATTTTATGTGATAGTATCCGTCTTCATCCTAGAATTTTGCCAAGAGATCTACTTCCCAAACAACTTCTCCCGTCCAACTATCTAACCGTACATATTTTGGCATACCCACACATAATATGCCATCATCCTACCTTCCCCAAATATGGTGCGGACCAGTTCCAGTCTACCCAGAGGCTGGTATCATTACCCTCACGATGTGTATCAGGTTATACTATGCTGTAATTGGCGTGAAACATTCTCCGAATCTAAGGCCGTTGTTTACTTAGGCTTATCTTAATCAGCTCAGTTCTTAGGCATACGCCCACCGCTACCGGCAGCGTAGGGTCGGCATGCCTCGTTGTATCATAGTTACGTTTGTATGATGTAGATAAATATGTATTTATCTACAATAGGGGTGAAGACTGGGTAAAGAAAACGACATTCTATTTTGTCCGTCAGACAGGTAATACAAAAATATTAGACACGTATTTTTAGTTTTATCAAAATATCACTTAGATAAAACTCATTAAAGTTGGAGAGTGGGGCTCACTACGTCACAAGTAGGTATAAAATTACCTACATGTGACGTCATGCGCCATTTCAACTCAATATAATCTCAAAAAAGAAAAAATACGTGTCCAATACTTTTCAATAATCTACCCGACGGACAAAAAATGATCATTCCCTATTCTACATGATACAAAATCAGTTAACTTCATGTTATACTGTTGTGGCGTATATAAATCCCAGCGTATGTCCTAGGGTGGATGAGCATGAATAAAATACAAGATGTAAGGGATACGGACGCGCGACTCCAAAACTATTACCATTGCACGTGTTCAGTTTATAATTCTGAACGGGAAGGCTGGATTAGATCTAGAATAAATATAATGACATGGAAATTTTTCATCTTTCATTTTATATTAAAAAAGGATTGTGTGGTTTTAAGGTTAAGCCGTGCTTGCCGAGGTTGGTCCGTGACCATAATTACATACCGAGTTTCCTCCGTGCCTCGGAAAGCACGTTAAGCCGTTGGTCCCGGCTGTTATTTGTAGATCTTTGACAGTCGTTACGAGTAGTCAGAAGCCAAAAAAAAAAAAGTCTGACATCCAGTCTTACCAAGGGGTATCGTATTACCCAGTTACTGGGTTGTGGAGGTCAGATAGGCAGTCGCTTCATGTAAAATACTAGTACTCAGCTGCATCCGGTTAGGCTGGAAGCCGACCCCAATATAGTTTGGGAAAAGACTAGTAAGATGATGATATGTAGTGCAGTTTTGTAAGAAATTGCTGTTTTTATTAATAACCCATGAAAAATTTCTACGTGCCGACAGAAAATTAATTAGGATGAGAGAAGGAAACTGATTGTAGCTGTATTTTGTACTATTCCCTTAAATTATTACGCGATGTAAGAACTACAAGATCAAAGTACAATTAACTCAAAATTACAGTAAAAAAGTCCTGGCAGTAATCCAAAAGCGATCCCATAAAACCAAAAACAATTCACCACAGACAAAATTAATCAAAGTAACAATAAAGATACACACATACTCACTAAGTTTTAATGTAAATATCAGACCGGATGTCAATATTTAAAGTGTTAACTTGCCTCTTCCGGTGTACAATAGGCACAGTGTTCGGTTTAGAACTGGAGTAGGCAGGCCAATTAGTGAGATTGTCTTATCTTTGAGATAGACTCGTATTTCTTTAGTAGAATGAAAAAGCGATGAGATAAAGCTTTGGTCTGTTTGATACGAAGTACTAACGGAGCTACTGTTGAGTATATTTATAAGGACACTAGCATAGGTGGGTACCTGTCCCACAGGAACTTACTATCGCGAAGTATAATTTGTAATAATCCAAGTTATAAATTATCTGTATGCCAAATTATATCCAATTCCATTCAGTAGGTTTTGGGTGAAAGAGTAACTTACATCTATGCAAAATTTATCTATCTTTACAAACTTTCTCATTTATAATAGTATTAAGATTCATAGAGATGGACCTTGGTATTTGATGAATTATTTGGAGTAGTTCAACAAATTACAAGTATAGTTTTTATCAAGTTGTCTCATTGGTGGAGGCGCCAACATAGTTTTTCATCAATTTCAGCCGAAAGACGTTCACTGCTGGACATAGGCCTCCCCCAAGGGTCACCACATTGATTGGTCCCGTGTGACTCGCATCCAGCGGATTCCCACAAACTTCATCAGAGCATCGGTCCACCTAGTGGGAGGCCTTCCAACGCATCGTCTTCCGGTTCGCGGTCACTATTCCAGAACTTTTTGGCCCCATCGGCCATCCGTTCTGCGAGCAATGTGTCCTGCCCACTGCCACTTAAGTTTGGTAATTTATCGAGCTACGTCGGTAACCTTGGTTCTCTTGCTGATGTCCTCATTTCTGATTTGATCACGCAAGGAAACTTCGACCAACGCCCTCTCCATTGCCCTTTGGGTGACATTAAGCCTACAGATGAGGCCCATTATGATCGACCACGTTTCCCTGTAATCACTGGCAACACACATTGGTTATAGACTTTCGTCTTGAGACACTGCGGTAAGTTGGACGAGAAGATACCACGCAACTTCCCGATCGCTGCCCAGCCGAGTCGGATTCGACGTTTGACCTCTTTCTCGAAGTTAGACCTACCCAACAGTTGTTCAGTCATAGAATATTTTATCATGGGTCACGACCGTCAGTCACCTTGGTATACAGGAGACATCACAACGCATTATAGTTCAGGGAAATATTTTTGCTGTAGGTAAATACACTGTTGATATTGCCTAGTTTTAAGAAACGTACAGAAAATAGCAGAAATTTTGCACATTAGTGCATTTCAGACCAATAAGAATAATTATTTCGATTACAATCAACTGGTGGGCTGGTCACCTCAACAGACTGTATACTTGCACCAAAAGTTTAACAATCTACCAAATCTATTATCATCATACCTCATACTCAAAAACACACCCTCCGCCTTCGCACTATAGTTCAATATCCCACCAACATACCATACCAAAGATTATCTAAAATTATGATGTCAATATTCCCGTGCCAAGTAATTTGGCGTTGCCAAACGGAACTTAGTTTGCAGATAAGTTATCTGCTAAGTCTTGGATAACTTAGTTAAGTTAGACAGAACTATAAAATGGTAACAGAATGGAGTTGTCAGTGACGTGAATTGCGGAGGTGAGGGCAAGATATGAGGTGCTTAGATAGCTTTATACAGATTTAAGGAAGTTAGGAATTGTTTAGACTAATAGAAGAAAAATGGACAAGAACATTGATTTAAGGAACAAACCAAATATGACAGAGAATGTTTAAAGAAGATTCAGGTGGAGTAAATAATTGTTCTTGTCTACTACACTCTTCCTAATTTATTTGAGGTCGCCGCAACATGACTGTGTTTTTCTCTATTAATATAGTCCTATAATAATAGTAGTGTTAGTCTAAACATCGTTTCTTTTGTTTTCTCCTATTCTTACTCCCGAATCACAAGAATTGTCTAAATAATCAAAAATCCGTAATATTTCGAAATTTTTAGAAGGTACAAGTTCTCCCTACTATCTGTTGATTTCAGTTTGATTTTAAAGATTCTTATCTATGCACAAAAGTAAAGCTTGCAAAATACTCTAAGTCACTAGAATTAAAAGCGGTTCTGAAGAATCAAACAACACCATCATTCTCCATAAACACAATCAAGATCATCACCAATCACCGTTCCTTACCGAAGCAACCAAAACGAATTAACAACCATCTATATAGCACTCAATTAAGACGAACGCACGATTTTCAAATAATTCTCGAAAGTTCCCATCAATATGTGTCCATACATTACGGAGGCTTCTGCTCTATATACAAGCCAGTAAGTAAAAGGCGGGTTCTAATCACGGCATCTTCTCGACGTCATCGATCGCGACTGCGGAGCAGTAATATATTTTAATTAACAACGTCGGTTCGTGGGCGCGCGTGATTGAGGGCCGTCAGCGCGACAAAAAAGACGCAGCGAGATCAAACCTTAACGAGACAGTTCTAATTTCAAATATATTTGTGATTCTTTTAGTGCGGGATTATTTTACGCAGGTTTTTGCAGAGGTTGCGTGTCTCGAAAAGTTGGAAAAATAGGAATAAAATACAGATACTGGACATCATATGGCTGAAACAAAGGTAATAGGAATTCCTGGTTAATATAAACCCACTTATCTTGATGCCTTGAGAATGAGATGAAGTGTCTACGATTATATTTGGCAATTGAACGCATTTAGTCTCACCAAAGAGCAAAAGCAGTAAGAGCCCGAAACAAAGTAATTAATAAAAGTAAAATAATGACAAAATAAGGAATCCCGTTGCAAGGAGTGTTTACACTTTTGTCAAAGCAACACTTTTTCCATAACAAAAACCGAACAGAAAACTGGTTACAATATAACAGTTTTTGTAGTCAAAGAGCTAAGAACCTGTTATAATTTATGTCGTATTGCTATCTTCAAACTGAATATGTTATTGCTTTTATCGCTTATAAGCGCCCGCGGCGGTATCTACACTTCTGTTGGTTATGCTTTAAACTTGCAACAATAATGGTTAATCGTAACTGTGCGTAAGATGTTTGCTGGCTCTTTGACTATAATATTTTGGGATGTATTCCGGGCAGAATAAGGTTCACTTTTAAGTGTAGAAGTTGTTTATTGCATATTTGTATAATACCTGGAATTAATTTTTCAAACCAGAGTAGTCTCTTGTTCTCTGCAACCTTTTTTGATTTTTCATCTTTTTTTTAAATAACCTACTACTCCTCTGCAACTGGCGAAGTGCAATATAGCTTATTACACCTGCCCCTGCACAACCCTTGAATAAATCAATAAAACGATAGAATATTTTAACCTTTTCCACAGTTTTAAAGTGCACCATATAAACGAGTAGGTAAGTAGTCAAATAACCAGCTAACTCCTTGAACAGCCATAAAAACTAATTAAACAGCTATAAAACTTTAATCAAATTAACATAACGCCATGGAAACAGAAGCATTTGAAGCAGTAATACGTAGTGTGGGTACAAAACAGCTGATTGATGACGCAAGTCTTCGCATGCGCCGTGCAAACAAATGCGAAGCGCCAACAATGAACTTTGTGAGAAATGTTTGAATGAAATTGTGGCTGTATTATTTAAAGATGGGAAACTTTGCATTTCACAGCAAAGAAAACTCGTTTCAGAAAAGGCTATTAGTTAAAGGTAGATTGAAGGGGATTGGCACATGCATTTAAAAACAGTGGGTAGACTGCGAATGAAAAAGTAATAAATGGTTACCAAGAAAGTGTGATGTATTAATGATACAGACCACAAATGGGAATTAGACCATGAGCATAGTATAGAAACATGATACTCGTAAGAGATTCAATGGCGCTTTTTAGCTAAAAAGACCAAGCTCAATACACAACTTTAAAACAGGGTATTATTAAGATACAAAGAGAAAATGACAGCTACTTCTCTCCACATATTTCAAATTGCCTACCTATAAACATTAAATTAGGGCTCCTCGTTGACAACAAGAACGCATATACAAGATAAACGGCCTAACAGACAATAAAGCAATTAATAACACGCAGCAACCGAAGGGTAATCAGCATTAAAGTTAGCATACTAGAACTATTAGAGGCAAACACATAAACCCGTAAATGTCAGAATTAACTTCTGAACAAGGATCTCCTAACTACTGTGAACAATTCGTGACGTAATAAGGTAGATGTTATTGTTATAAACAAAGAAGGAAATTATAAAAATGAAGTTTTGAGTATGACTGTGGAGAAACCCGTCCATAAGAATAGAAGAAAACCAAAGAAAAAACGTATGGATTGTGTGAAAGAAAGTATAGCTAGAGAGGTGGTGAATACTGAGATGACTGTTGATAGAGAAAGTAAATGTGCTGATTCTAGAAACTAAATAATAAAGGAAGAATGCATCTATATGACGACGCCTGTGGATGCCTTATGATGACCAGCAGTCTTTGGCTAAATTGATGATGATGAAAGACAAGAAAATTATGGAAAACAGATTAAAAATGATGATTCCGCTCGCCATGAACATATCAATAAAGATGCTGATTCTAATACTACTATCCCAAGATATTCCAAAATACATGCAGCAAGTACTAAAAATAAAACAGCACCAAATGTAAAAGTCGTTGCAAATAATACGTGTCAAGATTTAATACAGCAAGTCTAACCAAATGTTACCATTCCGCTGGAACATACGCTTAACCAACTGCAAAAAGGGAGGAGAGACAAAGCGGTGGACTGCAAAAGGTGTATTTATGATTTCACAGTATCTCGGCCCGTCATCGCTTGTTGCCAGGATTTGTATTAAAGGGATGTGCGTGTTTATGGATGCGTGGATTAATGTTTTGTGAAATGGTAAGAATGTAGATGAAAATATTTTAGAGTCTGGGCCTTCTAGAAGATTTTGATGAAAGAGTGTTGGATTTTTGAAGTGGTTGGCTAGTACATACAACAAAATAGACTTCGTCCTAAGAAAGACAGTAGAAAATACGATTTCAGATATTTTTTAGAATAATGAAACGGCATAGATTGATGCCACTTTCGTTCACTGCAAAATCTGAATAATTTGACGACATGATTGGCATAGAAAATAAAATTTCCATAACAAACTTTAATTTTTGAACTTTGTTATTCTTCTTTCGCGTAAAACTGCATAAGAACCATAATTACCCGCCAACGATTACATTCAACAATCCAATACCAACAAATTATTCAAATCCACTCACGCGAAGATAGTTCATATTAGCATAACTCTCAATTTCTAAAAACAATGCCGCATCCATTTTGTTTTCATTCGTGTTTTGTATTAGCATAGCGAGCGTAGGCACGAGCGAAGCAAGGCGGAACACCTAGTATAGGTACTTGTTTATGTTACAGGAGTAATGTGTAGAAAGGATTTTTATGAAACTCCTAGATTCGCAAAATTCGAACGCAGATTTTCAAAATTTCGAAAGGTTGTTGAGTATAGGAAGAGAAAATTATTAGGTGTCAAAGTACAGTACTGTAAAGATCATTTGCAGTAACGACCTGATGGACCGATATCGAACAAGAAGATGACATAATGATAGGTTCGCCTCCTATAACATTAGATCCTAATATCATCATCTGAAGAGTTGCTGTACGAAAGTATTATGGGGACCTGAGAGCGAAGATGTACCAATAAAATAAAAATATGCTCAGACCCAGAGGTTAAAGGATAGACAGTTTGTGGAATAACTTGCACTGTTTCAATGACCAGAACTCTATAGAAAATCTTCAGTAATTGTGCACTATTAAAACCACTAAAATAAGATTTAGAACGCAAACCTCCATAGATGTAGTGGACGAAGAGACTTTGATATGCGACCTAGTCTTGAAAGAATTCGTCAACAATAAGCATGCACGGATAAAGAGATTTACATTTACGAAAATGACCTTACGTGCTCCATTGGAGCACATTGACAATTAACAAATTATACAAATTCATGTTCTTAGTAGCTACTAAGTTTCATGAAGACATGATGAAGGAAAACATCATTCTGACACCAGCGACCCAAGCGTGGTGATTAATACTAGTTCCTTCTATGTTAGAAGAGGCCTTTGCCCCGCAGTGGGACTGTAACAGACTGCTACAGAATGTTCATTTAAGCTTGTCGGTTATATAAACAAGTCTGACCCTAACAATGCGTCGACGCAACTGATTCCATTAGCGATAAGAGTTTTGCAAGAATTGAAAACGTTTCACACGATACTGCTTCATATAAGTTTATTTTAACCTGTATTTAAAGGAAAGCAATTTATGATATTGGCTCTGAATTTGATTAACGGCCATCTGGCTACCATGATTTTAAATACAAAAAAAAATCTGATGGATGTTTTCCTGGTGAATCGGAAAGAAGTAACGCAGAATTGTGACCAATAGAAAGAATGGGGGAGATTTTTGCCCAGCAACGGGGCAATACGGGCTAGTAATAACAAAATACCAACTTGACATCAATTCTAGTTGTTTTCCAAAAACATCGATGATCAACTTTATCTGCTGCAAGCACACAGATATACATTATTCTATGTCGATTAGCTACATTGTAACATTTACAGATTGAAATGGTGTTAAGTGTTTTACAATAAGAATGTTAAAGCTACCATGAGATTAGGTCAGCCGTGATGCTGAAATATTTTTCGTTTGTTTTTTTATTTTATTATGTTTATTATCGATTGTACTTTTCATCGATGAAATACAGAATTGATTGGCGAAATTGAGAGTTCAGGTAGAATTTAAACCAATGTTGCGTGCACGTGACAGACATATATAGCTATACAAGGATATTTTGGCGTATAGCCAATGTAGCAAATAACTCCATAATCTTGTTTTTCCAACTCATTTATCCAAATTTCACATATGTTCACCAACAGCATCCTCTATCATCTTTGCTCCAACTAAACGATTCAAGTAGCACTAACATAATAGCCTGTAGGGACAAGACTAGCCTCATCATTTATGTCTAGACTTTTCTCAATTACGCTAGGTTCACTTGCCACTGTCACCTAACCAGATGCGGTAAATATTCCGAACAGTTAACAGCCCCTACAAACTTATTCTAGCGCTCGTAAACAACTGCTTTGACAGGATTCGCAAATTGATGGCGCAAGAATGCCTACACGTCCTATTTTAACACCTGCGAAACTGACCCAGTGTTGCCACAACGACAACTACCAATTACGCTGGGATCAACTTGCTAGATGTGGTAAATGTCACCGAAACGAAGAAATGTATTCAAGCACGCAATGGTACAAGTAAATCTGATTTGTGACTGAGTTACTGAAAGACTAGTTGTAGTGCAAAACAATGAAGGAAGAGATAAAGACATATAAATAGTTCGATATACTTTGGGCACGGTAAAAATATTTTTAATAAGAGATGGCACAATGGTAATGTCACTAAAAGCAATATCCTACACACAATCTATGATGGGAAAAGACAACAAAAAAATAATAAAACTTGAGAAAGTGCAAACGAAAACCAATATACCGTAAACGAGTTATTTAGGATATTAAGTTTGTATCCGAATAAAATAAGGTGTAACAACTAGCCGTATCTATAAACTTTAACATTACTACCAAATATGACCATACTCATATACCAGCAGGTTCTCAGTATTTTTCAATTACTCCCTCTAAGTCCATTTTAATTGAGCACGTATATCTAAGAACGTTTCTAAAAGCAATTCTAAATCTTTTTTAATTAGATCTCTTTTTATCTGATAATTGATTAGATAGGTAATTGAAAGTGAAATTTATACTAGTAAAATAGTTAAGTACACGTTTGTTTATCTATGTAAGTACTGAAGCACTGGAAGAAATTAAATAGATCGGGCTTGAAATGGAAAAACGGAGCAATAAGGAAATGAAAAACAACAAGGGAGCCGCAACATAAGATAGATTTAATGTGGCGGAAAAACTTGATCAGCTGCTACATTAAACACATACAGTAGAATAGAATAGTATTGATTGTTACTGCAGACAGTATAAAAATAACCTTAAAGCAATATTCCAGCATGGATCAACACAAAACTTAACTGTTGAAACATAAATAATGAAATCTACATCTAAGGCTTTGGTTTAATTCTCACTAGACCACTCTTACAAAAGCAAGAAAGTGTTAAAATTAACGCATCTAAAACACTAAGATAGTTTTAGCTACTGCCAATATTCTTTAATTTCTTAAACAAATAAAAGCTAACACTAAAATTATTAAATTAAATACCAACAGACCTAAAACGAAAGCTAAACACTGCAAAGCTGGCGTTTGAACAATTAATATTTGAACATGAAACAACTTGGCACAACACTTGGCTGGCAGTTTTGAGAAGTGCTACATAAATCATAACACCAGATATAATACTGCACTAAGTATGGTTGAAGGATTTGCTCATGTTTTTTTTAAAAATAGATGCTACTAGCAACGCTTATTACAGAGATGTAGACGGATGACGTAAAACTGAATATAAGTCTAAAGAACGAAGAATATCCAGAGAGATTTTAATATTTTTAAATTCTGTGTGTGAATTCAAAATAACTTTTAGAACTGAGTGTCAGAACGCTATACTTACCCCTAATGACGATGAACATAGTCGTGCGATGACTTTTACAGATAATTTTAAGATCGACCTTGCAAAACCACCAGTAGCAAAAACAGGCAACGCTATGCCAACCAATTAATTTAAAATTAAATTTAATAAGACACACAGATACGCAGCTTCACGCTCACATTAAGGGCACAAGACAGTCAATCGACCTTCGCCCGTCAAATTATACGCACAGCCCACTTACGTTATTGACAAATTAAATTTATAGTTAAGCGTTGTGCAAGCGCAAGTAATTGTTGTAATGTCTATTCTGACCCTTGTTACAGATTAATGTTATTTCTATTTGAACGAAAATCAACTTTGTGCTAGTACAAATGAGGCCGATTTCAAAACGGATGATACTACTGAAAAGGTCACAAAAATATTTGCAATTGTAGCACTAATGGAACTTTATGTGTGGTTACAAAAGTTGCTTTTCGAAAAACATATGTTTGGAACCTCGTTCGCGAATGAAGTATAAGTTCTATACTGGAGTTGGATGCTATTTGTATCGCTACATAAGCTCTTGTACCCTATTTGTTATCTGTCAGATAGCTGGATAAGTAATTGACAAGACGTCAGTTTTAGTAATTGAATATTTGCATCAATCTGGCAGGGTAAGGTAACCTGAGTATATCAGGATAATTGCAGAATTCTACGATGGAGATAGATTATAACATGATGAAGATCAAACGATAAGCAATGCAGATAAAATTTAGTCAATTCGTAGAAGAAGTATCAAACGGCATGTTTGGAAGCAGTGGATGCTTAGACTCAAACTAACGATTGATGATAATACAATCAAATACCTAATTTCTCAAAACATACAGGTTCTTGTATTACCACAGAATTCTACAGGCATAAACTAAGTTCTCAAGCAAATTATAATCATTTAAAATAATCATACTATTAATATTTCCTATACATGAAACCGTGTAAAGTAATGCGAAATTTGCCAATCGAACAATTCTATAGAATTAATCGAATATTATAATCGGTATGTTTGCAAACAATTGTTGAATTTGTACTGCTTACAGTGGAATTTATTACTTTGGTTGTCCTTGTGAACCAAACCACATAAATTTGATTAGGTACGATTAACTTTGAACTGTGCCTCCAAGTGGTAGAGCAGAGTTTTCAATGATAGTGGTTTAGTGGTAAAAAATATCGATTGTTCATTTGTATCTTCAAGCTTATTTTCCCGGTGAGAACGAAAGTCCAGGTAGTAAGACTAAAGATAAATAAATTCCAAGAATACTTAATTTAATACTTTCATTAAATTTCATAACAAACAAATAGTTCGCTTATTAAAAATCACAAAGACTGGTTCTTTTATTGTGATTTCTAAGTTTACGAAAAGCTACTGCTTACAGACGACCTTTATGAGAAACTTAACTTTCACAATAATGATAAAATAATAATAGATGGCGACTTAAATAGTATTAATCTCATTGAACATTCAGCTAATGTTATGCTTTGTAAAGATAGCTTCTTGATTTCTACTGACTAGAGTCACAAGAATGAAGATTTCTATGGATAGAAACTCCTATGGAATGGAACGCAGTAAAAAATGGAAAGGAATGGGAATTCTTATATCTATTATGGACATACAATGTTAAACCAAACAAACACTTCGTAGAATTATAAATACTAAATATTTTATACTAATTGTTACAATGGTTAATTAAGTCTGATAACCAAATGTTTAAACTGTCCTAATTATACCTAGCTAAGATAAAGTTATTATAAATTCAAATACAGTTACCGCATTGTTATCAGTAGTAGTTAACTTAACAGTTAAGTTATAAATGCTTTATATTGTACGCGTGGGAAATGTCAAGAATTTAACTTTGTACTGAACAAGGCTCTATAATCAGCCGAGTGGCATTGTGGCTCTAGTCAATAGGTTAATGATCTGTCATTATAATAACATAACCAATACGTGTATTGACGACTTTGAAGTGGATAGAACATTGTCTTTGAAGTATGGATCAATAGAAATATTATTAGGGTTTTGTGTCCTAACGTAAAGATCCATCCAATCGTTAGATGTAGATGATATTTTTAAGCAAACAAAGAATTTTGAAAATCGGTCCATAATTGGCGGAGAAATCGGCGAACATACATAAAAAGACTTTTTGAAGTCGTTTAAAAAGGTCTTGTTAACACAGCTGTGAAACTGGACAGTGTACAGTTTGGAATTTTGCGGAAAAGACTCAAAGAACATGGAAGCTTTTAAAGAAACTTCTCAACTAAAAAAGCACTGAAACACAATACTAATTGGAAAACTGAATGAAAAGATGAAGATACAAAGTAAAAAGCTGAAAAAAAACAGAAGAAGAAGAACGTTATCCTTCATTTGCAGAGATCTTTAAACATGATGTATTTAAATTACCTGCAAGTAAAGTTCTCCTTAAATAAAATAATTACAGTCCAAATAAACTTTCACTATAAGTACAGAAAGATGGTTCGATACCGTTCGAGGGGCTGCGTCGTGTGCGCTAAAGGCTGAATAATCGAGATGAGAGATAGCAGACACGTTGATCTTACTATCAGTGGCCTATATTCGGGGAAAGTGGTTGTTAAAGTTGCCAGTTACTGGGTAATTGTGTATAGTGAGAGAGAGAAAAAGAGACCTAGGGCCATCCGTATACACTTTTACATAATGATGATAATGATGATAAGAAAGAAAATAGTAAAAACCAAGTGATTGATGAAAGGGTCCCAAACTAAGTAAAAGAAATCAAATTTACAAAAATTGGAAACATTTCAAATTATCGTTATTCTGCACACTCTAAGAAGGACGCTTAAATCTTTTAGAAGTGGCTATCACAACTCCTGATGAAACCGAATTATAAAGACTACATCATTATCTGTCACAACCAAAAGGTACAATGCGATTCGCAAAAGCAACCCGACTCACTGACAAACTAAAAGACAAAACACGACCAAATAAATCAAAACAACTTTGAGATCCATTGACCAAGCCAGCAATTCACAATAATTGAACTCAGGGGTCAGCAAAGATAGTAATCTACCCACCGGAGGCTCGCTATCGATCGTAATAATTAATTCTAGCCATGATACGGCTACTTGAAGCTGAGCTATTCAAATTCGCGGCAAATGTATCAGATAATGTCAAAAGTTCCCATGTAAGGTAATTGTAAGTGAAGTTGTAAGGAAAGGGAGTTCGATTGGTCCTGTTTGGTTCCACTGATCTAGTTATCTTAAAGGAATTTGCTACTTGAATAGTCTGTGTTATAGAACAGGAGAGAGGATAGTTATGATTCCAACAGATTGAGTAATGTGTTAGGGAAAATTTAGAAAAATACACGATCTTGGAAGAAATCTACAAATATAATTTCTACAAGTATTTATAAAAGCCCACCTCGCAGTTTGCAAATTGATGCGGGCAAACATATTGCAAAGAATTCTGCTGCCCTTCATTTAACAAAATGCACCTATAAATATGGTAAATAGACTTCTAGATCGTAGCGGGTGGCGTTTTCTGGTGTCTGCCTACCCTTACGGGCTTAAAGGCGTGAGTTTATGTATGTCACGTATCTAAATACTACAGACCATATTCCTTTCCAAACAGGGGATTACTATGATGTTTTAAAATATTATTGTTTCATTCTTATTCCAGAGAGGGACATAGATGGAGCTAGACGACCTGTATAGCTCCGTCTCTTTCCCACTCTGGAATAAGAATGAAACAATAATGTTTTAAGACGTCATGGTAGGCCAGCAGAACAGAACCACCGATAAGTATCAAAACAATTGCATCTGCATAAGAAACGATTCATGCCGTAATTATACGAAAATATCCCATAACACGGCGTATTAAAGGTCAAAGTTGCATAAATTACGAGTCACTAGCTCTTCTGGCCGTGCAACCCAATTACCTATATAAGTTAGTTGTTTATGCGAGATGACAGGTAGATTTACTTTCGTTAGAAATCAACAATGGGTACTATCTTTTGCAATATTTATTTGGCCCGGAGAAATAATAATATTAAGTAAAAGCCGTTTCTGGCGAAGATGACAGAGATGGACCAAACAAAAGGCGTATGTAAGAATGGGTTCCACCAGGTGGCGTTCAGCAGTTTTTGCATTCGGTATGTTCCCTATAAGAAACAGTTGTGAGTCTGCGTATGACAACATATATGAAAAAGAACATAGGAGAACAAATGTGAGAAAAGGAGACGCAGAAAAATATCCCACAGGAGAATGAAACAAATAACTCGAGTCACTAGTAGACGTATGTCTTATAGGATGACTAAGACAAGCAGCAGCCTTATCACAGGTCAATGTCTTCTTGAAACTAATGATGATGAAAAGAAAGACCTTAAAACTGATGATCATCAAATCGTTGCAATAATTATAGAAATTGCCTTCAATGGTCATTTTTATCTTACCAAAATTACCAATACTACAAAATCCAAAAGAAAACTGCCTCACAAACCTACAAAACCGATTTCACTTCCCCATCTTTTAATAAACGAAACCCAACATTGTGTAGAAGCGCATCAAATACTTTAATCTATGGGATCCACTATCGTACCACAAAAACAATATCATGTCGAGCAGTCGACATGGGCCTTAATTACAAACCTTAAACCCAAAACCAGAAGAAACGAAACCCTGTCTTCGAACACAGAAGGTTGGAACTCCAACGGGAGGGTATAGTACCACAGTAATAAGCTTTCTAAAAAAATGATTCGACCGGTGTAACATGGAATGTGGATCGTTCGTGAGAGGGCACTAAAATCCGAATGTGCAGCTAATGTTGGGTGTTATGAAAAATTTTAGGAAACTCATGTGATTTTAGAAGTGTAATTTGGGAATTCTTTCATTAGGATTATGTAATAGGGAGCTTTAAAGGTCTAATAATGGAAGAATTGCATAAGCTTTTACATTATTTGGTCGTATTTTCGTTATTTCAGATCATTAAAAACCGAAAGAGACTCTTCTTTTTTGGAGACCAATACTAAGTCCAAATCATCAGCATCTTCCTGCCCTTGTCCTATGTTTTTTGGGGTTGGCGCAACATTTTTTTTTTCCATTTCTTCTGTCAGTTTATCATCTACTTTTTTTTCTTTCGTATTAATTCTTAACATGATCTATCCAGAATATTATGCTTTACGTACTCCAAATACTAACCCTAGTTGCCTGAAATAAAGGATATAGTATTGTATTGTTTTGAAGTTAACCAACTAGATTAAAATGTTACGCTCAAATTGAAAACGTCATCAATAATGATCCAACATCGATCCCAGTCTACACACTCCTATAAAATTACCAGTCCTAGCTTGGTAATTTAAACAAAAATGTTGCCACAAAAAGGAGTCCTTTTAATAAGGTTTTAAAAATACGTTTTTCCCAACACTACAAGCCAATGAGTGATGGTATTTATTTAGTATTGGACGCTAAACTGAAGTGAAACATGTTTACTGTACAGTTCGCATTTAAATTGCCTTATTTTTAGCTATTTTTATTTATGGATAGTTTTTTTTCTGTATAGTATATAGTTTTTATGATAGCTAAGTACAAACGGCATGTATATAACAAGATAAACAACTTAAAACCTAGCACAAAATACGATTATTGACTGTTGTGTGTATATCAAGTAAACGTACTCCTAAACGCAGAACAAAAATTCTGATTAAAAATAAACCAACTGATTTCGACGTTTTCTCAGACAATCATAAAATTGCCTTCCTGTGATGGTGATGACACAGAATAATAACCAATTAATTGAAAAAAAAAAACTGTGATTATTAAAAATATTTTAACACATACACACCATAAAACGTCAATATACTTCGGAAGTAATAAAGCATAGTCATAATACGCTAAAACACTTAAATTAATGACTACCATTGACCGCAATACCTTGGTAGCACTTCCCAATTTTTCTAATCGCACCAGACCACCTCTGTCGCCCCCTAATTATAAAAGCCAATTAACAGTATTTCAGACAAATTGTTAAGATTATTATCTCTTACAACCTAAATTCGCGTAAAATTTATGCGAGAACATCCCGCTAGCTAGAAGAAAAGGAAATAATTAATAAACGGAGTTATGAGTATATGTCAAATAATTATCATTTTTATCTAAAGTTTTATTTTTATGAGGTGTAGTGATGTGGCAGTGACATTTATTTATATATTTTGTTTTTTGGTGTCGTTAGTGTTCGATTTGACACTTATAAGAAATAATAATGTTTGAATAAGTTTTTTTTGCATTTTAATGTTTGCTATTCAAAGAACAGCGCGGAAGAGTGAATGATTCTTTAGTTACAAGAATTTGTCTTTACAGCACAAAAGCCTGGAAAACTGACCACCATAACCAATCTTACCAAGATGTATCGAGTTACTCAGTTTATGGTTTGTGAAATTCATATAGGCTGTTGTTTATTCTAAAATACTGGTATTCAGTTCTACCATATACTCGTGTCTACGCGACTATACTTAAGAGGGGACTCTAGTGGGCCTTTCTCCATACAAACGTATTCCCCTATTTTCTTCGTGGATAATGCGTCTAGAGCAATGATTTTTTTTTCAAAAAATCTAGGTCTTATTAATACATGCCCCTATCATTTCCTTTTTTTCAAAACATAATCACTAAAATAATTATGACAATCTAAAAACCCGAAAAAAAAGCCCGCCATGTTCGTTCAGACGACTATCAGACAAATTATATAAGTTTTTAACAAAAAAGAAAATAATAGAAGCATAGATATACTTTACCTCTAAATTTTGATATAAGAATTATTTAGATCAGTTTAGATTTGAAGAAGAAAACAGCGGAATACAAAACGTCTTTTGGTCACGATTTTTGTAGGTAAAATCATATTTATTTTTGTAAGAAATATTAAAAAATATTTGAAGAAATAAATTGAAGGATTATAACATATTTTTTTACATTCACCCTAACCTCGTCGAAAAATATTTTAAACAGATGCTTCAACAAATCATACCCATATCAGAAATCTATAAGCAAACGAGGCGTTAGCATATACCTGTACGCGTGTGCATACTACTATAAGTATACTCGTGCCTTTAATACCTGTGATGTAGGTTAGTGCTGGGCAGTTCAGATACCGTTATGGTTATAGCTATGGTGCGCACATAATGAAGCCTGGGGCCCGCACAGCACTATTTAGAGATACGTGTGTTAGCTAGCTAGGATTTTTGTAAAAATAAAGCAATGAATTCGTCTTTTAGGAAGGAACTTAAAACAATCCTTCCTTGGTGCCTTTCTTCGTATGTATAAGAAATGAAAAAAAATGTAAGCCAAATTGCATGCTGTTTGATTACGATTTAGCCTGTACATTGTGTGTCAGTGAAATTAAGATTTTTGGTAAAAATAACTTAGGATTATGAAGTTGTCAGTGTCTAAGACTAACCCCTTCTGCCTTTTTATTACTTACACTTTGAAGTTATGCGCCAAATAATTGACATTAAAAAAAAAACTTTCTAGTATAGCTTCTAACGGCAATTGATAATACCTATAAATAATTCAGCGAAAGTATTCTTACAAAATCGCAGCACTTAAAAAAGTTCAGTTAATTTGTTACACATACAAGTCAACATCAACCTTACTACCTGGAAGATAAAGCCGAAGTTCACTTGAAATGATCAACTAAACAAGCTTGGTACTAAAAAGTTTAGCATACTAATGACATTTCTCCATTTGGGACATCAAAAAACCTGAACTGTGTCTGAGGTCGTAAAATATTGTCGCTACCATACCAAAATTGATAAAAACATTTAGAATTAATAGGCTTCAATTTTAAACACTGATAAAAAAAAGTAATTGCCTATTACTAAAGAACTACTGATTTCGGTTAACATTATCTTCGCTGTACTACGAAACTGATAAACTGATTTTGAGAGGACAGTTGACGGAAAACAGATTTGTTGAATATTGTTGACATAGATTTTGTTATTGCTAGATTTTAATAATTTATTTCTTGTCCATTGTCCACCAATTTTTCGACACTTTGATTTATAAACTATCACAAAATATTCATTATTCATCCTTTTCACATGTCCATAAATAAAAAACAAGCATGACTGAGCTAAAAGAAACAGTTACATACCATGGCTTCCATAAGAATAAAACCAGGAACCTACCGCGAGTAAACCCGTATGTAAAAACTAGTCTGAGATCGCCCTGGGATCTCCTGTCGGGATGTCATCCTTTTTGCACACTCTGCTTACCCATTTACAGCCTACGTGATGTTTATTTATAAATCTTTAAGCCTGATATCTATTAGCTATGTTCGAAAGATAAACTCGAAGCTTTTTTGGATAAAAAAACCAGTTTTTGTTAAGCAAACTTCTTGTTTTCGTATTGTTTCTATCCATACACGTAGTTTGCAAATAGACTTTTAAGTTAAACAAATGTCTTTGGTATTTAAAATTCCTAGAAAAGAGGTGTTAATTTTTAGTACATTTGTTAAGAACGGATTTTGTGGTATGCTAATTTGTACATCCTCTTTAATTTATGCGATGTTTGTTTTTGATCAATCAGATAGTGCATTGACTTCTATTAAGACTGTAAAACATGCAAAACAACCATTTTCTCAGCTACCTCAAGAATCCCTCGCATAGTTTTGTATAAAATAAAACGTCTGAAGATCGACGCTATTAGATAATACTCTGGCCTCAAATAGGTAGCCATGACCTCCGCAATCAGCTAATTGTTACAACCAAGATTGTTTCTAAAAAATAGGAACCCAAAACCTAAACGAGAAAATACGACCTTAAGTCATCCTAAGATATAAATAAAACTTAAAGCTAAACCAGTCTCTGAACATGACCAAAAATTAAACCTAAAACCTCCATCGTTTATAACCTAACACCAAGCAAAAAGAATAAAGCCTTTTTTCCGGTCAACTGCAAACTTGAAAAATATTTTTTCAAGCTAGCAACATTATCCTTAATTCTTATTGACAGCCGCGGCGTCCAATGTCGTTCGAAATTATCTTATTTGGGTCACTTATGAGGGCAACGATCCCTATCTTAATCCTTTTATTTGAAAATCGTCGACTCGTTCATTTGCATATTATCAATCCTATAATCAAAGAAGGTAGGACAACAATCCAGTGAAATATTTGCTGATGAAATGTAAATTATAGCGACCCAGCATAGATTATTATCAGCCACGGAAAAAATGTTTGCACAATTTTAAACATTCGAATCGTTACATCGAAAAGAACCTTTCGTTAAATAATTATTTAGCGGTTTTTGATGGTGTCATTAGGTTAGGTAGCGTTAATTAGGAGCTTTTTTCGCATTGACTTGTGTTTTAAGCAATATGTGAGATCGCTGTATTTATTCAGTAATTCTATTTTTAACTTAACACCCAGCCCTAATAAATTTTAATTAAGAAGCAAACAGTAAAGAACAGCCATTCCATAATAAAAGGTAAAGAGTTTTATATTGTATTTACTAGCTCAATAATAACACCAATAAACACGGAATATTTACAAATAATTTCCTAAACTTAAAAAAAGTATTCCAATTAATTTACTCCAACCGTTTAATTACACGAAAACTTTAATCGAATCGCTTTCCGATTCGAATAAATCAATAATTCCATTTTTATTTGTAAGAACGCCTACCGTTAGTGTTGTAAGATCAAAATAATACCTGCTAATTTCCTAAGACAAAATCGAATCCATGCAACACTGAGTGTTGTACTCGACTTTTTTTTAATCGATTCGTTTTGTATCGATATCTTTTGTGATTGTTGGTTGCGTCGGATCGATGCAAAATTTATGATTTAATTGCCTGTTGCCAGTTTTAACGGGTTCAAAGAACTTGAAACGTTTCGTAATCGTAATGGTAGTGGCGGTGAAGCGTGGAGTAACCCAAGATGAAATTAAAGCTAAGTAGTGTCTCACGTGTGTTCTTTATGAATCTAGATTTAATTGATTTTCAGATGGTGAGATAAAATATTTTGTGTGTTACTGTGTGGTTTTCAAGTTTACTAAGATCTGTAGGTATTAAGAGCGTTCACGCCTTACGACATTCAAACTGTCAAGTGCTTATTTTCCGAAATGACTGAACCGATTTTAATGAAACTTCATACGCATAAGCAAGATACATAAGTCTAAAAAGTGTAACAGCAAAATTAGACCGATTATAAATTATCTATAGAAACAGAAGATTCCACTTATCGCTTTTTAAAGTGAAACTTTTATTACATCGTCTCAAACTTTTTCGTCTGTGTGTAGCATGTCGCGTGACGGTTGGCCGCGGAGTAGGGATAAAGTGAAAGGCGCTCTGACGAGCGCCTTTCACTTTATACTACTACTCCGCGCTATAGTGTGAAAAAATGTTTCACTTTTACCGTGGTTTCATAAAACCACACAATCCTTTTTTTTAAGACATTTCGAAAATGTCTTTTCGTAAATTTTTAGACCTAAGTATGTATCCGGCTTATGGGTATGAAGTTTCATAAAAGTCGGTTCAGTCATTTCGGAAAATAAGGATTTGAAAGATTGTATGAAATGCCGTATGGTGTAAACGCTTCTTACGAATCGCATCATACATCTTTATAGATAAATTTTGTGTCGTGTCGGTATATTATTGATCCATGTAACGACATGTACCATTACTTATTAAATAAATAAAAAAATACCACAAAAGAATTTCCAATTTCACAACCTCCCCAATAAAATTATCATAACAAACAAAACTATCAACATTTTTATGATCCCCACAGATTTAATGAATGGAGCAGCATCACCACGATCTATCTCCATCCGATTGTATTTCCTAGAACACATTGCATAAAATGACATAAAAGTATAAACTGGTACATGAAATCGTAAATGCGAGATAGATCTGTAGTACACGAGGAAATTCTATATTATATTGAATCAGGATATAGCCGAGGTTTACAGCATATTTATGCGCCTATTCATTTCACGAATGGAACTTTTATGACGATCCTCCATCTTTTTTTTGTTCGATAATTCTTTATTATGTTTTATGCGAGTTCATAGAAAATTGTTCCATTATAGATTAAATGTTGGGGTTGTATGGGTTAAAGGCTTTATGAATTTGTTGGAGAGGAATAAATTTTGCAATAGGTTTCATCCTCTGAATATTCGTTAAGCTTTTCATCAAATCCCATTACAAAATATATTTAGAGCCTGAATAAAACCTAACTAATCGAAGCTTTTGGATAGCAATTACAGTTCGGAAATCAAAAACAATATTTGAGGCCGCAAACACCAGGCTGCGGGACTGTTCGAAAGAGATAACGTGGCCCTGGAACACAAAGGGCTAAGAAGGAACATGGATGGGTTTTAGTCAGCACAAGACTGACACTCCCATCCGCTCCGCCCAGAGCGATAGAGGTCATTTGATGAATTCCAACGGTAAAAAAAAAGTTTGCAAACACTAACATTAAGCAAATTAAATGGTATAACTACAGAAGCCAACGCATCAAGGTACAACAATCTGTCAAATATATTTAAAAGAATTTCAACTTTATGGTTAAAAAAATAGGTTGAAGTTTGATTGAGAAGTTTTGATAGTTTTGGGCAGCTTGATTTTCTGGCGCCTGTACATAGATGATTTATTAAATAGCAACTTTTATTCTTAGGCCACCAGTGAGAACTGTAAGAACTTGAAAAGGATCAACTTTTAGCACGAAATTCATCAGCATAGAAGTGACTTTATCATAAATCCTGTAAAGTAATAAGTGCCTTAGTAGCTATAGTAGTATGTCGTAAATCATAAGTTTACGTCTACATGAAATGAAATCCAGTAGTGCAGAAATGTTTGTGGAATTATATTATTATTTGAATATGTTATATCTTGAAGCCATTTTAAGTTCGTCTGGTTTGAGTTTAGTGATTTAAACGAAATGTTAGGATTTTGATGGTTTTTTTGAGAAGTTAGAGAAATATTATTTTGTGAAAGGATTAAAGTTAGATGGCTAACTGCTCTTATCATCACAATAGGGGATCGGACTGGGTAAAGAAAACGACATTCTATTTTGTCCGTCAGACAGGTAATACAAAAATATTAGACACGTATTTTTTGTTTTATCAAAATATCAAAAAAATACTTAGTTAGAACTCATTAAAGTTGGTGAGTGGGCTGGGGGCTTACTACGTCACAAGTAGGTATAAAACTTACCTACATGTGACGTCATGCGCCATTTCAACTCAATATGTCTCCGTAATTTTATGACCACGTGAAAAAATACGTGTCCAATACTTTTCAATAAACTACCCGACAGACAATGAAAAAAAAATTGGATTGTCCCCTACTGTCGAAATATAATCTTAATTCCAATTTTGTTGTGATAGACATATCCTTCTACTTTTATAAATGCGAAACTATGAGAGGATGTTTGCTACTCTGAAAGAGTAAACAATACTGAACGGATTTGGATTAAAAATTTAATCCCGATAGTAGATACAATAGTAGTAGTAGGTCCTGTGGGACAATTATCGCACTCCACGCGGGTGTAGCGGCGGGCATAAACTATACAATCATAATTTGTATAACTCTCAAATGAAATGTACACCGACATTTCCATAAAAGTTTTTTCTTTTTGCACCCTTTCCTAGTAATTTCTATCATTATTTTTACTGCCATAAAATCGACTTATATCCTGTAAGTCAGAAAAACCATTACAACTAAAGTTAAATACGAAAGCTACTACTAAGCTCCGTACACAAAACTTGATAGTAATTTTTAAACAAAACCTAGCCCACTCCGAAATTTATCGACTTCAGACTTGCTCGTAACTTAGTCGATATTCAGTATCCAGTCGATATTGTTTCGCTAAGTTTTATCACCGGGAATAGAACCCGGGTCTGGTTAGTTATGTTGCTGAGCTATCGCGTTACGATAATGTAGCAATGTGCAACTCGCACTCACGGACTGATAATGTCTATGGTACGGACTTTTTGTACTTTATTGGCTGAATGTTGATTAAATGTATTTAAAATACGAGTGTGTGGCTCGATGTTTACTTGAAATAAAGCTTGGGAATAAACTTTAAGTAATCCAGTGCGAATCTGAAAACACTGCTTGGAAAACACATAGCGCAAAATTGTAAAGCAAAGTTATTTTAAGTACAGAGTATTAATAGAGGGTGTAAAACACCTCTTAACGAAGCCGAAAGGCACTGGTTCTCCCTGTCATTGCGATCATTTTTTTGTTCTACACCATACCTTGGAACCTTCTAGTTACGGAGATATTAGGGGTCAAAGTTCCAACATTTTGACAAGTATTTTTTTTAAAACAAGTTTTTAATGTTAGATTTTTACTTAAAACACCTCCACGACCCGCCGTACTATTCAATCCGTCCATCAGCACAATGTTTTGAGTGCGTTACATTGAGATCTACCACAAAACATGATTTTACATCCCCCAAAAAAAAATCGTTTCCCAGCAATATTTTTTGCGTAAAGTTACTTAGTTTCATGTACAGAATGCTTGGTTGACGGCTTTGTGATGAGGTGATTTACACCGTGTATATTCATTAGTATATTGAGTCTCTACATAAAATTTCTTTGAGCAAGAAAACAAAAAAGAACAGACAATAATAATTAGATGAAATAGTTCTAAAATTAAAATAGCCGCGCTGTTCAGGGCTGCCTCGCACAGCGCGTTCTCATTAACCGCACCGGTCGTTGTCGTTCTCCATCCATCATTACAAGCCGCTGAACGCGGACAGCCCTATAATTTCCAACCGGCAACTCCCCGCACACCCCTTTCAATCCCCCCCTGACTCCCGCGCATCGCCAAGACTTTTATTAAAAGAAGACGTCCAAGAAATGGGTTTCGACGAAATTTTCTTCATTCAGAATTAAAAGTTCTCCTCGTGTTTAGTTATTTTGAATTAATAAGGAGTTGATAAGTACATGTTATGATGCACGCTTGAGAATGTCAAAATTTAATTGGCTGCTGAAATAAGCTGTCGCTTTTGAGACGCAGATGATAAAATAAATGTCGTATCCGCTGGTATTCAATCTCAATTTAATAGGTAACCAAAACTCAGTGAAGTCAAAGCTGTCATAGCTAAGTATTCCTAAATAAATACAAACAGAACTGCACTGTCCTTTGTAATATAAATCTTTAAAGTGAGTAAATAATGACTATTCTAAAATCCCTGCACCTTCGCTCTGTTATATTTTATTTACAAAACCGTTCTGCGTTCTGAGCAGGTAATAAACCACAAAAGAAAAAAAAAACTTTTGCAACAATGTTTATCAAAAGAGGATGCTTCAACGTAGTCTTAAATACCACTATCGACCGTATCTATGCAATTACAACCTTCTTACCGGTAGGTAAAGATAGGCGTCCTTTAAAAGAAGTACCATATAAATTGACGATCCTGCCTGAGTTCACATCAGGACAGAATTAATTTTACGACTGCGATACCCAATCGTCATCGTGCCATGAATTAATTAGGAGGCATAACCTCGTAGGCATGAACCGAAAATATCACCCATCTATATTTAATCTTTGTCCTCCGAGCTTAAATGGCAATATGATTTCGCATGTAAGGATGCCAATGAATAAATTAAGTATTTGCGAAGGTAAAAACAATCTGATGAGTATTAAGTAAAATACCATGTCAGCTGGTTATCCTGTAAGGATTATACAAATGGTTATTGGCACTAGTGGGCAAACTGTGTAGGTAACCTATAATTTGTGCACATTTCATTCTTTGGAGTTACAAAGTTATACTTAGTATTGAACGAGGTCGGCACTTGTGTTAAGGATAATACGTGTTGAGTTTTAAAGCAGTAGAACTTAAATAGCAGTGTTTATAATGCCGCAACTCGTGGAAATAAATATTATTGAGAAACTTCTACATAATATTAATAAACTTTGTAAGCTTATTGGAGAATAACTTTTGACCTCAACTTTTAGTAGCATGACACATTACGTAATTTTACCTACGTTTTGCTTAAATCTAGTCCATACACTAGGCTCGGTAGAATTGACACAACAAAAGACTAAAAAACTGTAAGAGCTCAACCAAATCTATCCTAGTCTTAAAATAAATGCTGCTCCAGCTTAAGCTATATGGGCTAGAAAGACGAGGAAGATAGACTGCTCAAAGAACATCAAAATTCTCTTGCCCTTATCGCAATTCAGTTTGGGTAGACGTAAAATGTCTTCTTGTTCCACACATTTCTATTACTTGACATCTCATCAGACACGTCCTTTCTTGTCATATCAACCTTCACACAAACATGGACTGCTCTAAGAGATTCACTTTTAATGCAATTAATCTCTTAAAGACCTTCAACTTACCAAAATTACCATAATTCCACACATAATATTCGCATTTCATCGACTTAAAACTCCCGCCAAAAAATCCGCTGACACGTTAGCAATTAAACAGTATTCAAAAGAAGAATGACGCTTTAAAACGTCATCGACCGATATCAAAAGCCGTTTATTTGCTCTGGACCAACTGTAACTGTTCCGATAATCATCTGGTCCCTATAGCCCAGCACAAAGGACCAGGGTATCATATAATTTGAATACACAGCGGCGCGCCAGCGTAATGCACTTATTATTTAACTATAAAACCTTTTACATGGCATTGTTTAAATAAATTGTCCCGGCGATTGGTATTCGGGCCGATCGTGTATGTAAAATTATCGAGATAGGCCTGGTTCTGTATGTAGGTTTTGGTTTTAAGTAATTGAGAACGCGAATTGTAGGTTTGGTTTCATTTGAGAACTAGCAAAGAGTAAAACTTGCGAAGAGTTAGGACCTTTATCATGGCATTGCTAATTCGTACAGACACCAGCATAATTACAGTTTCGGGTAGCATGACGTGCTGGCGTCTACATTTATTTCTTTTTTGTTTTATGCCTTCTGAGAAAACAGAAACAAACACACCAACGTACAGTCAAAAAAATAGTTAAGTATACAGGCAAAAAATCCAAAATCCACTAATATTTCGAACAAACAAATATTTAAACATAAGACTATGGTGTCCTAGTCTTATGTTTTAAATGTTACTAAAGACGAAATATTAGTGAATAATGTAATAGTAGTGTATGGATTTTTTTGCCTGTATACCTAACTATTTTGTCGACTGTACATACCAAATATTTCAAGATAAATCCGCAAACTCAGTCATCATCAGTTTAATTTTCATATAAAATATATATTACACCTGTACAGCTTACAATTATCAGCTATTTTTAGTAGCCACTAACATTCTTGACGTAAAAGCAGTTTATTTCATAGCTACTCGAGTATTTTCGTGACAATAAATAATGAATAAATTCTGAAATATATTCAAGCGTCCTTACCAACGTTCCATTCATTCGAATAGCAACTTAAACTTAAAAAAAAATCGAAACCTACTTACTACTTAACATACCGATTCTCGATATGTAAATCGAATGATTCCACCTCAATTAAAAACCAGCAATGAGCGTTTTCGTTCGGCGGCACAAAGTCTTCTTATCGATATTTCAAATCGATTCAGAATCGGTATGGAATGACTGACAATGGTTAAACGGATAAGGTGTCGTTTGGTTAAAGGTTGGGTTTAAATCTTGCCCCGTTAAGTTGGAGGTTAACCTATTCTTAACACATCCGTATCTGACTTAGAGGCAGGTCAGCAGGCCTAACTTCGAACTGAAACCTTTAAACGGATGCCTTTAGAGATGTCCACGACAACATCGGTTATTTTTATTTTCAGCCAGTGTTATCACTTTAGACATAGGCCTCCTTTTCAAATTTGGATTAGTTCCAGTTAAAAATCGTTGCTCCAAAATTATATAGTTATATTTAATAAATTTATCGGTCAAAACAATTCTTAATTAAGCCTTAATCTTGTTTAGATAATAACCGTTAACTTTAGTGACGAATTGACGATTCGCAGTCACCCGATCTATTTTTGGTGACCGATAAAAAGTGGAGCTAATCGATTGGAACATAGCACGGTTGAATTGCAGTGACGATTGTAATTTTATCGCTGATTTGCATTAAGGACCCACAATTACATTAGGAAGATATTCTTACTGAAACTATAAAGGAGGGTCCTATCCCATATGCTTATAAAGCGTAGTTTTAGGAGTTTGTTTTGGTCATTAAAAATGCATCAGCCAAGTACTGGCAAAATCTGCCTCTGATGGATCATTTTCAGAGTTTATGATATTGAAATCATTTCCTAGTAGACTATCAATTTAAAATTTTGAATTTTTACATTAAAACAATATTTTTTACCATATAGTGCGCGCCTTAACCGACTCCATCCAAGTTTCCCGGTGTATTTTTAAAACCATTTGCTGTAAACACTCACACACACTCATTTTGCGTATCGATGGGGTCGCAACGAAATTTAAAAGCAATTAGCATGCCATATTCACTTCTTATACCATAATTATACGCAAACGAGTTACATTAATGTACTGCGCGATCATTCGCCCATAAAGTTTTAAAATATAGGATTATTTTCAAGGTGATGTTCGAAAGGATAGGTGGAGAAAGTGAATTATGGTGATAGGTTTAAAAACTTAAGTTTGACGTATAAAGTGTTGCCAGCTGAAAATAAGCAGCTTTGTTGGTTCCCATCACTAATTATCTTCGAAGACCTGATAGTCTAATTTTATCGATCATAATTTTCCTCGGTCGGTGCTTAGGCACGAAAAAAACTAGCTACTCGTCACGAAACTTAAGAAAGGAAAATTCTCACTCGCGTTATCATTAATCATGTCGATATTTCCCCAACGATTCATAATCGAATAAAAAGTCCGCGAATTGAATCGAATTTTGGAATTAGTTTAAATTCTTATGCGTTCGAATGTTAGCTGTTATAACATAACGATTTTAAAAAAAAAGAATGATTATTACGAGTCGAACTTGAAAAGGAACTTTTTAGGGTCGTTTACATATACATGAAGTCGAAATAAATCGTTTGCTACTGTGAGAAGCGGAGCGGGTGGAAGTAAACTGTGTACATATTTGTACAATGTATATCTTGATCAGTATCCATTGAATTAGTATATTATTTTACCAACAATGGGTTGTATTGTATCCAATGACTCAGCCTAGTTTATGAATACGCTCGAATAGACTAATTAATCATTTCCAGTAATAATGTTTTCTATTTTACGAGCTTTATCTACTTCGTGATCTATTTGACTGTAACATGCAGTATCGTTTTATGTCATTAGAATAATGATTGGAAGTAAAATTTATATTTATTGGTTTGAAATAAGTGCAATACATTGCAATCAGTCGAAATTCTCATAGCTCTCATTTTGTTTACTTTACTCAGCCAGTCTTTTTTCCACAAAACAACTCATTGTGACTAGAGAAAAATAAAATATTAAAAACTCGCTCATCGCGCCACAAGCCGAGCTACCTTACAGCCCTCGAGCAGTGGGTAATCGAGTAATCGGGCGCCCCGTCGGCGTCGACCGATGTCGCGTAATTTTTTTTAATATATCGATACTTCATTCGACCACATCACTAAACGCGATCGATGACAGACGGACAATATGGCCAGCTTTTTTGTTTGTTTTTAATTCATAGAAATAAAATGTGCTTTAGAATTTAACGGGATTACTAGTTTTATAAAACGGGATGAATTTTATAGTGGCTATGTAAATGGATTCAGTCCATTTAGGTGGAGTTATTTTAACGAATGAATTTTTTTCGTGTCGTGTTCAACTATATTTTAACACAAAATTTAAGACATTTTACTTAGGAAGCATCGGAACATGAAATGTTTCACTTCGTTTTTTACGACTTCTTCTCATACATAAATATCTGATCACTCTCATAAACAGCTGGTCCACAATTTCTAAGCCACATTAAATCTCAAGTGAACAGGAAAACGCATCAATCCCTAATAGTTATACCCAGCCAATAAATAAAATAAATCATTTTTTTCCTCAATAAAAAATATGCAATAAAACATAAATCTATCAGAAACGGAACGCAATTAAAAAAATATAAAAAGGTACGCTCTACATGCGACCGGCCGACTAGACACTAGTCGAACGACTTTTTTCAAAATGGCCGCCGACTTTCCCGCCCTGCACAGACGCTGACAACATTGGACACGGCCCGCCACGTGCGAAGTCGAGTAAATGATGTGTTGGGACTCGGGATTTATAGGGATGCACCATCATTTTATTGTTCAATTGAAGCTACCGGGCAACATCTGTTTATGCTTCTGGCTATCGCTAATATAACATTTGATAGCATTGTTAAACCTCACCGGATCAATTTTGGAATGATTCGTAATGGATGCAAATCTGTTATTTGTTATCATATTTATTGTATATTTTGATAGAAATATTATTTTATGCTAATAACACGTTAAAATAGCACAAATCAAGGTAGTTAGATTCGCTTAAAAAATATATAAGCACTGGAAATGTTTTAATCAATCAGTCCAAATCCTCAATAATGTGTCACAGCTAATGTCGTAATTTAATATTATTTCCTAAAAGTGTCTTTTTTATTATTTTGATAATGTAGGAGACATCTAGATTTAGCCAAACCTATATTTCAACAAATCATAATAATTTAAGTAGTTTTAATAAAGATAGATTTCTATAAAAATAACGATGATGATATAATAATTATAATAGCCGCTATTTGTTTTAAACGTTACTTTCTCGGATGCATATTTCCCCACTTTAAGATAAAGTTTGTCCTACATTGCAGACCCACTTTTATCAAGCTCATTATGGGCAATAAACTACTATCTACCTGCATTATACATGCAAAAACAGGCTTCAGGATAGAAATAGTTTCAATCAAGTACTCTATATCTATTAATTTATCGTCTCTTGGTAACACTCGATTGTTAGTTGTCTTTCTAAGAACTTCCAAGCTATAAGGTAGAAGCGCATTCTAGTGTCCAATGCGCCATAAGTTTCAAGTAGCCTAAGTATCTTTGTAAGTGTAGTTCTTAAAGCTTAAATGTAATAAACGATTTCCCTGTAATATCTTCTTATTTTTTATCATTCTAAACTTGTGCTTTCACACATCATATTATAGAAATATAAATCTAGCTAGAGTATACTCCGTCCATTCTTGTCTGATTAGCAAAAATTGTTTCATTATAAAAGGAAAAAATCCTATTGTGCTTAAATGACATACGTAACACTGTCTAAGTAACTCAATTAACAAAATTAAATACTAATTCTCACAGCCCTAGGCAGTGTTAGCAAAAAACCTCCTCAGTACTGTGGGAATGTACCTCGTAAGACAATCTATTTGCTATATTGGACGATGGTTAAACACACAGGACATGCGTGGAAATAATATGTATGGAACTTAGTGATGCTTAACTTTGAGATACATCGATAAAACAATCGATAAGACGGCTAATCGGGTTAGGGATGTGCGGTATCGATGGTGCAGCTCTAACTTGCTATGTCGGATAACGGATCGCATAATTAAAAAGTTACATTTACTTTCTATGAACTTTTACGCACTACGATCTATCAAGCTATACAAGTTCATGCGGACCTCTCATACTACGGGTAATCTATGTAAATAGAGGCCATATTATATTGGAAATGAAAAGCTTGATATGTCGCCGTATGTATTTGTATTTAATTTCTAAGAACTTGTATCCTACTAATATTATGGATGGATGTCTGTTACTCTTTCACGCAAAAACTACTGAATGGATTTGGATGAAATTTGGCACACGGGTAGTTTATAACCTGGATTAACACATAGGATACTTTTTATCCCGATAGTGTGTTCCCGTGGGACAATTATCGAACTCCAAGCGGGCGACGCTGCGGGCATAAGCTGGTATGGCCATATTTTGCAAGACGCATTCCGTTTAACTCTAAACTCAGATAAATTCATTATCTTTAAGCCCCGTTGGAATATGTATAATTTGAAGCTTAACATTATTATAAATCAGTTCCGACGGCCGCTTTTGTCAGAAAATGTGAAAAGCGAAGTTTTGAAAACACCGGATATCTTCAATGGCGGTCGGTCAACAAGACAAAGAGTCTAAATTAAAATTGTATGCCTAATTACCTATTGCCTGTGATAAATGTTTGAATGTTCTGTTAGCATGCTACAGCAACAGTACTATTAAATACATAGATAAATTGTCAGAATGAGCGTTAATATATGTCTTTTTCGGTTAAGTAAAGCAAAGTAAGTTGACTTTAAATGACCGTAACAACCGAAGCAGTGACAGGTTACTTTCCCATCGTCTATAGCACCTCCATTATTATATACTTAAACATACACATAAATAGAAAACACAAATGACTCTAAAATCTACTTTAAAGTAAACATATTAAGGTTTCATTTAAAATGCAACGTAAATAAACAACGATAGGTCGTGATCGCTGGAATAGCAAGATTTTGAATTTTAAATCGAGAACTTTTTTTTTTATAAACAAGTATGCACTGGCGAGCGACAACATTCAGCCAGCTTTAATGTAAGTAATCGCATGTTTTACATAATACAATGTTTTTTAAAATGCTTT
Organism: Cerastis leucographa; assembly: GCA_963082945.1. Lineage (NCBI taxonomy): Eukaryota > Metazoa > Arthropoda > Insecta > Lepidoptera > Noctuidae > Cerastis > Cerastis leucographa. Next base: position 18,304,596 of record OY720357.1, on the reverse strand, counting down.
TAAAACCAGTCTGCAAAGTCCAATTCAAAAAGCATATTACAAAATTAAGGACTACGTTGAAGATAAAGAAGTTTGGCTGTAGTTCCTTCTGCTCATGCGGCTTCCCTGGTAGCTCATAAACGACACTAATGTGTGGATGTCTCTAACTATTCCGAATATTACTTTTTCATTCTTTTTATTTAGATGTTTTACAATAGTTTTCAAATCATTGCACCATTCGTTCATTGTTCAGAATAGTTACAGCACTGATGATAACATCTGTGTCAATTGTTTAATTTAGTGCTCTTATATTGTTTTATTTTTACTTTTGTTTAGATTCTTTTTACTTACCAATTTTTTGAGTGGACATTGTAGGCTTTTTTTTCTTTTCTTACCTTCAGTAGTAAGCAACGACTTATTGTCGGGCCTACGCTGTCCTCCCATACTTAAGTACCAACGCTGTAACTTCAAATATTGTAAAACCAAATGATTTTAAAAGAGTAACCATGGAGTTTCTTGCCGGTTCTTCTCCATAGGAAACGACAAATCCGAACCGTGCACCTTTTGTTGACGTTTTATAAGTGCCCATGTAGGCCTATGTAAAATAAAAGATTTTGATTTTGAAAAAAAAAAAAATACAAAATTTCCGAAATAATAACAAAAAACTACTTAATTAAATTTCATTCACTATCTTTATAATCTAGAATGATAATCTCGCTATTGATACTCCTTTAAAATAAAAACTGAAAGCGGTATCAGAAAATATAAAAATACTCATGAAATTAATGAGTCAATCCACGCACGATCGATCAACGACGTCCAGACCTGGGATGTTTGATAAAAAAAGTAGAAAATCCTTTTATTAACATCAATAAAGCGTTGAATATTCATTGAGATGGAATTGCGTTAAATTACTACAAATAATCTTTCGTGTGGAGGTTGACAATCTCGCAATCAGTGATGAACGCGATAGAAAATGAACATTGACGTGACTGACATAATAGGCAGAAAGAGAAAATCTTTGCCTTGGAATGTTTTAATCTGTAGGAATGATTTGGCGCCAATGTTTTTCTTGAAGTTTCTCAATTTAGCAATAAACTAGTATAACTTGCATCTAGTATAATCAATTTAAGCAATTCTAGGCGGATGAATAAAATTCCCACTCGCATATAATCAATATATTGTCCGCTGATTATTATTACACTATTAATAACAAGTAGTGATAATGAAAACCTGCATTTAATAAAAGGTCAGAAATAATTACATCGTGCGGAATTGACAAGTTGAAAAGGAATTGTGTGGAGTCGATATTTTTTTTTTTTTCAAAGAGTCTCGTGTATGCTGAGAGGCATCCGAGTAATTTCGTCACATATATTTATAAGTTATAACGTTACCCATTTTATCTCGTTACAGTATTTTTATTCGGTACTTATTATCAAATAAAAAAATCTCGATACCAGCAAAGATGGTGACTTTCATAAAACGCTTCTCGAGTTTTATTTTGTCGCTTTAGTTATTATGGCTAATAAGGAATCTAGCGTCTGAATAAAACAGAACTTAAATGTACACACAGGTGTACTACCATTAAATGTGTACCATGTGTATTGCCATTAAAGTATACTTTAAGAGATACTCATAAAACGTCAATTGGTTAAAACAGTAAACACTTAGAGAAGGTAGTGGATACTAAGTATTGATAGCTCATACGGGGTAATTATAATCATGTTAGGGGATTTTAAGTAGTTGCATGCTGGTTTTACGGTGGGAGGAACAAGCGGAGTTCAGAACGAGGTGGATGTCCGTTTTTCATTGCGAAAATGACTCGAATGTCCAAAACGTACACGTAACGTAAAGTAAACGAACAGCGAGAAAATTCCAGCGATCATTACGTAGCACCGAGTGAGTAGATTGTCGCCAACCTAGTTCACAGAATGAGTGTGGAATCATATTTTTTTCTGCGATACCTTTTTGGAAATTACAAGCTCTTAGGAATCGTCCATTAAAAGATCGGAATGAATCGGAATCCGAAGTGGTGCCTTAAAAGCACCACAACCACATATTTCGTTCTCAATTACATTTTTCCACATAATTTAAAAAGCATTTAAATGGTATTTTCATTAAGATCGACGGTAGACCTCGAGAACGGTTTAATGTATGATTTTACGATGTAAAGCCTGGTCGAAACGCAAGCGGCGATGCAAGAAAATTATTTTACGATAATTTAACTAATAAGGAGATAATAGTTATAGGATTGCATATCGCGTATTCATAAAAAGTCCGTTATTAATATAAGTTAACAAAGATTTTATACAGTATAACTCAGTAGTTGTGTTTTTATATTAAACCTATAATTCTTGCTCTGAGATGAAATTCTCGCTCGCTGGCAGAAAAGCTCCTTGAATCCAAAGATTGCATTCGGTAAAAAACAAATGAAGTTTATTGTCGAATTCTTACTGCTATAAACACTGAAATAGTTGGTTGTACATGCCTGTGCATTTAAAATAACCCGCGAACTGACCATTTGGCCACACGCGACGTGGATTATTATTTTTCTTGACGTCATAAAATGTGCATACGATTAAAATGACGATGTTGCATTTTTCTAATAAGTACCTATAGAGTTAACTATCGTATTTTTGAATGTAAGTATGATGAGTTTCGAAAGTTATATTGTGTCTGTAAGCCGTATAAAACATTTTAGCTACTCATCTTCTAGATATGCAAACGGATTACAAGTAACCATACAAATAAATCTTATAGTAATACTAACGATCTTGTGGAAAAACAATATTTTTACGAGCACCTCGAACCTTTTGAATATGGAACACGGTTAACATGATCAAGATACATAACGCATTACATCAATGCATTAAAAAATATTTAGAATGAAACTCAAAGACAACTTCGCACGCACCTTCGTTTATAAGATTCTGTTTAATAATTACATAAATCATCGCGTGAGAATCAAAAATACTTTAAATTTGCTTTTAAAAGCAATAAACGTCTCTCAATTAGCGAAACGTAAATCACGCGTGCACGCATAAATAGTTTTTGTAACGTTATTTTAACGAAAACTAATAAAAACGGTTATTATGCAACGTTAGTTACGTTTCGATGCGTTCGCGTGTTCAGACGCATCTCATCACAACATTACGGCTGCTGATATCGAAAGAGAAAATAGAAAATTACGTGATTGTCATAATTAGCTACTGTTGATTTCAATCATTATCGAATAAACAATTTAGAAAACTTCTTTCGAGTTTGAGAGTATAATCTTATCTTGCAGAAGTCTTGTTTTAACGAGCACAGTTTTATTCGAGGTAAGTAATATAAAATATGATTTGTTCATATTTTATAATCAACAAAAATATAAATCAGCAATTTGTCTTATTTAATTATATACTAGCTGTCCCGCGCAACTTCGTCTGCGTCATATTTTCCCCGTTTCCGCAACATTTTTCATTGCTGCTCCGCTCCTATTGGTCGTAGCGTGATGATATATAGCCTAAGTCCTTCCTCAGGTTGAAATCTATCTCCTTGCCAAATTTCATTAAGATCCAATCAGCCGTTTAGTCGTGAAAAGGTAACAAACAAACTAACTTTCGCGTTTATAATATTAGTTAGGATATATAATGCCAATAAAAAAAATGTTTGCTGTCGCAACTGTCAAAAATGACATACACATGCAATCTAACTTTTTTCAAAGGTACAAAACTATTCTGCCATTGCCATTAACATCTTAACTCGTCGCGAAGCCTTCCGTTTATAAGTTTGAGGTAATAAATTAATTCTGTTACATAATTAGCGGTATCGCGTGACTGTGAACCATAAGAGAACTTGTCTTCGAGTGTTTAGCAACTATTTAAGTTTTGCCCCGTCCGATTTATTGAGAGGCACTTAGTTTTATTATACGGTGAATACAGATAAAATTAATCGCACTTAGATTACATAATGCTTAAGTTTAATTTTTATGGTGAATTTCAGTAAAATTGTTTAGGGTACCTTTCCTCCATTCCGAAGACTATTAACGTAATTTAAAAATTATTGCGCTTTATAAATAAAAATAATATCAAAATGAATATTAAAAATGTAATAACTCTACGTCCATCATAAAAGAAAAAACAAGCAATACAGGCACAGATTAAAAATAAAAACGCATTCATTACAGATAGACCATCGACAGATACTTAAGGATTAAAACATAAAAACACTCAAAAACATTACATACTAATAATCTTATTAAAACAGTACATTAGTAAGGGGACCGAGCAAAAATGTCGATACGCTCCTGATGCGCCTACACACGGAATCAAGCGGTAACCATGGCAACGCGTACCGGAATCCAACATGGCCGCCCCGTCTTATCAGGTTATTGGAGGCTTGCTCAGTCCCGCTACTGAAATATGTAGGGAGTAATGTGTAATAACAGACGTATAAGGTAAACCCTGCGCTATAATCAATTTCACATAAAATCTAAAAAAAAGGTTTCGAATGAATCATACTACTTTTTCTAATCAGTGATTGTGAGACATAAAACAGAGTTCTCTTTCTTTTAGTATAAGACATGATGCTCAGCTGTGATTGCCCCATAAAAACTAAGATACGAAGAATTATTTATTGGGATTTTTATTGAAGTAAATGTAGCTCGAAAGAAATAAATGAGGCATGCATGAAACCTTATCTCTTTATTGCCATTGGGTCCATTAAGACAAACTGAAAACTTATTGTTGTTTATTATATTCAGCATAAACATCAAAGAATAAAACTATTGCGTTACGCCATTCTTATAAAAGGCAACAGAGTATGTAATTATTAAAAAAAAAAAAAAAAAAAAAATTGACCCATTGCTTGACCTTTCGTCTAGACAAATTTAGGGATCTAAAAATAATATTTCACAATGGCTGAGTACGTTTATGGCCACATAATAATTTAATAAGACCGATCACAGTCTACCCTGTACTTAAATCTATTAAGTATGTTATTGACTAACTTGTATTTCAACAAGGACACAATAATACGTGCAATCGAGTTTTGAGGTTAATAAAAGTGAAGGACAAATGATATTATTATTTCAATATGTATGTAAAAATGAGGATGTTTCATGTCATCATATATATTTTATATATGATGATGATGATATAAAAAAAAGTGTATTTAAAATGGACAATACGAATAAAATTGACGCCAAAACTGACAGATGATAACAATCAATTACAATCGTCGAACACAAATAGAGAAAGTAGTTTCTTTTTAATCGAGCAAAGGCAACTGAAGTCAAAGTTCATTTGTCTGCCTTTTAGCGGCACTTAACCTCTATTAAAAGCGAAACACATAGAAGTTTATGTGAATAACCAAATAACAATCGAGTTAGTCGTGAGTTCGTGACGCCGAGAGGCAGGTGACGAAAAACGCAACAATTCAATTGTGCACTCGGTATTTAGAATTCATAGACTAACATCTGATATGGAATTGAATTGTTATAGTCTATGGTGCAATGTCGTTATGGTTTTGTTTAATTTTCTGCTTAATTGGGCTGAATATTGATTAATGGGAGTTGTTTCTATTAATTTTGCCCCTGTTTGCTTTTATTTATGTTGACATTTTACTTAGTTGCTCCATATTTCATGGATAATTTGAAATCGTTGGTTTGGTATGTACACTATGGATTTCACCACTTTCCTTTTCCTACACAGTGACCTCGTGTTTTGATTTCAGTGTAGAAGAGGTGGAAAATGTTTTCATGACCTAGGACAGTAAAGTAATTCAATGCAGGTATGTGTTAATTGTTGATTTCAATTCCTTGGATTGGTACCTACACAACTTTAAACAGCTTTCCCAACCAAGTCACGTAAGTCGTCACAACTTATTGCTTTGTTATTGCTTATTTTACTATCGAAATCCTACGTTCTCATATTATATTGTTTATCACAATTTCTCGACATTAATCCTCTTTTCATGTAACGGTAAATTCTAAAATATAAACGCTATTTCGGAATAGGCACACGTGCGAATGCGTAGTTCGCGGATCGCTCACTGGAGGGAGCCCCAGGCTTGCTCTGGACTGTTTAATTTTCAATTTAGATCGCAATTTGCGATGCCGCTCGCCGCACGCCCAAACTGGCATCACTCCATACGATAGATTTATGTACAACCACTTATAAATATACGTGGAATATATTAAAAGAAATTAACTCGTGTAAGTTACGAGCCAGGTCCGAGTTTTCAAGATAAGAGTTAATGAAAATTGAGTTTTTTTTTTGTCGACAAATTCGTCAAGTACGGGTGTGGCCGACTGAGATAAGCGGAATTGATCTGTCCGTGGTAACTAATTGGTACAAAGTTTGCGGAGTCCAGTTTATTGTTAAGCATTTTTTCACAGGTATTTTTAAACGAGGACAGTATCCTCGGTATTTTGTTAAGATAACGTCGTTTGGAAAATTTTCATTATAGATGGCGAATCCTGCGTTGTAACTAAAGGAAATACCTTATTAATTCAAGCCGTTGTGCAGACAACCGCACATCAGTGGTAAGAATTTGACATTGTTTATGTCATTGCAGTAAGGGTCACGTCCGTAGTACCTACACATAGCGACACATCAAGCATGTGTATGTATGTATCCAATAAAACTACTGCCCTCGCTTTGTATACGCTTCACGTGCAATGCGAGATCCGCCTAAACTGGATTAGTTCAGCTTGCCTGGTCGTCACATGACGTGCACAGATGTACTGTGAACTTTACCTACAATCATCACTCATCAGCCTGTACTCGTCCACTGCTGGACATAGACCTCTCCCATGACACGCCACTGAGCACGATCCTCGGCCACTCTGATCCAGCTATTGCCAGCCGTCTTGCGAAGATCATCGCTCCACCGAGTCTGAGAACGTCCTACGCTACGTTTACCGATCCTATCCGACCAAGTATCAATATTAGATTCCTCACTGAATCCGGAACTCAAAATTCGGTAAAACCTAAAAAGTAACATAATACAAACGGTAATAGAGAAGTAATAATGCAATTCTACAATTTTATTGACAGTTAAGACGCTAAACTGCATGTTAACATAGAAAACGTAATATAAAACTGTCGGCAACACATTAACATTGAAAAATGTTCTGTGTATGAAAGAATCTGTTTTTAAACCTCACAAACTTGAATGAGCATGCGTTGTGTAATATTCTTTAACGGGATAAGCATAATTTCTCTTGTCTCTCGCATTTTCTTGATCTTTTGTATGGCTTATAGAAACTAGTTTTATGGTCAACTTGTTCGTCACTTGACCGCGTCGTTTGTCTATTGGTCACAAGCGCGACTGCTAAGCGCAAGGTCCTGTGTTCGATTCCCGGCTCATGCAAAGCGTTTTTGTGTTTTTTTCCATTAGGAATTTCTTATGCTTTACCACAAAGTCTGAACTTGTGCCCGGTTGATGGTAATAGCTTCGCTCCCTATAACACATAACTACCGAAATGTGAGTGTACGTACAATAGGTACCTACACCTCTGCCTTACCCCGTGAGGATTACAGGCGTGATGTTGTTCAAATTAATCTGGCTAGTTTCTGGTATAGCATGCAGTGACCGTCGAATCTCGGAATTTGCGAAAGAATTAAAATGGAGTCAATGAAGTTACTAGCTCTTTTCTTAGAACAAGCATCGAAAATATCTGTAATAACATAACCACCGTCATCATCAGCCTGCCTAGCCTTTTTCCCAAAATTTGTTGGGGTCGGCTTCCAGTACAACCGGATGCAGCTGAGTACTAGTATTTTACATGAAGCGACTGCCTATCTGACCTCCCCAAAGTAACTGGGTAATACGAAACCCCTTGGTAAGACTGAATGTCAGACTTTCGGCTTCTGACTACTTGTAACGGCTGTCAAAGATCTACAAAAGACAGGCGGGACCAACGGATTAATTTACTCTCCGTGGCACGGACGAAACTCGGTACGTAATTATGGTCACCCCTCCACGGATCGACCAGCATGGCATTAACCTTGAAGATCGACCCGTGCGGCTGTTATTATTTAGCCACGAAGCTCCTCACATACATAACAACGTTATAACGGAAAAATAAACAGTTCAATAATAAGAATAGTGACCGTTTTCCGTGACCTTTTACAATCACTATCAGAAACAGATTTGGAAAAAAAATGATTTTTTTTATTTGTCTATCGGGTAGATTATTAAAAAGTATTTGACACGTATTTTTTCTTTTTTCACATAATCGTAAAATTACGGAGATATTTTGAGTTAAAATGGCGTATGACGTCACGGCTCAGTACATTTTATACCTAGTTGTGACGTAGTGAGTGAGCCCCCACTCTCCAACTTTAATGCGTTTTAACTAAGTATTTTTTTGTTAACTTGATAAAACAAAAAATACGTATCTAATATTTTTGTATTACCTGATTGACGGACAAAATAGAATTTCGTTTTCTTTACCCAGTCATCATCCCTATTGCATCCTACTTAGGGTTATCAATCTTTTGAATTTGTCTGGATTTTGTCCCACCTAGTCGTGTATCTAGACTTTTTTACTTCATGTGCGGTCGAGCCTGGTGTAGTTGAGAGCGGATCGGACTGCGGATAGATAAAAAAAAAAATCCGGAAATATCAGTCAAACTCCGTAGCCAGTCCGATAATATCGATCCGCTCACAAAAGCTGAATTTTGTTTAAAACTAACCTCCGTGATTAGTACTGTAAAAAATAAGTGATAGCTTAGCGGCGTGACTGTCGTCGGACTATCAAGTCATAGATCACGAGTTCGAACCCATCTTTGATTTTTCGAATTCATGCGCGTATGTATTTAGTACTAGCTTCGATGAAAGAAAATATCGTGAGGAAACCAAAAATGCCTGAGAGATATTTCTCGACGGCATGTATAGCGAAGTCAGAGGCCCATGGGTGTCATTTGTAATAATAGTAATAGTAATAGTAAATTTTATTTCATAAAAAAGGAGATTGTAGTACATGAGGCATACACATTTCAATCACATTCTGGTGGGTGGAGTTCTGCTTTCCTAGCTAGGTTATAGAATAACCTGTATTAAGGAAAAACAGTCATTGTCATTAAAACTCTCGAAACCGGGTTACTAACCACACGGAAAAAGAAGAAAGGAAATTGTTAAAAAAACACCATTTTCTTTTTTTTTTTTTCTTTTGTTTAAACACCTATCTGAGGATACTTGGTGTTTTACAAACAACACAAATGACAAATATAACGATACCCTAACGGTCGAAATCCATCCAGCCGTTTGGAAGATATGCGCTTACAAAGAAATTTACAAACAAACAAGGGTACTATTAACATATGCTTTTAGAGACGACATTTCAGATTTAAAAGTGCCAACCCTAACCCAACCTGCCAATCAAACTTTCAAAACGAGTACAGTCAACTATCAACTTATCGACACATTACTCGACCGTTTTACCTCACAAATGCCTATTTGTGAGCCTGTAATATATGACTGTATGTCCCATTTTAGCATATATGGCTGCATAATGGGAGTCCGTATGGAATCATCATCTGCCGTACCTTTAGCATTTTGAGGCAGAATAGTACTAGTACCGTAGTTTACTTCTGGCAAATTGTTAGTGAACGCAAATTGGACTTTCACTCTGGTGATTTCTGTATGGTTATGGGTGAGTATGTCCTGTTATGGTTGTCGAGAATTGGGTCACTGGTTTCAATTCCCTGGTTAAATGCAGACACAGTGTTGAAGATTTTTCTTTCGTTCGCTAAAATTATGTTATGGTATAGATTCAGCCTCGATATCATACGACGATATTATGACGATTATTATTATTTTTAACCGAGTTCCATAAAAAAAGGAAGAGTTTCTCAAATCGGTTGCATATATTTTTTTTGTTTTTTTTTTGTGAAAAAAGTAACAATAGGATTGTGATATGTTTGGTGAGCCACATACTAAACTTTGCTTGTATCTATTGATACTGTTTGATTTATATAGAATCACTGCAAACTGCTTGCGTCTACGCTAACTGTGTCCATATCAGATTTCCCGTGTAAAGTATTAACTACCTATCTGTAACTATATCTTTCACACTTTCCTTTACTTAAGGCGGGATTTCTGAAGCGTAACCATTTACTGATTGTTTATATACTATAAAATAATATTTATACTTAAAATGACTTTTCTAAGAACTCGATGATGCCATAAATCATACTAATAACACTTCAAAATAAATGTTTTCGTTGAAAAACTAAAAGGTCACTTTATTTCACATAACAATATCGAAAAACGCAACACTAATAAAAAGAACATTTTTATGATATGACAGCGTCAAAAATAACACAACATAAGAATCTGTTAATTTACGACTAAAATGTCGTTTGAATTGAAAATACTATTTACATATCTGACTTCTTGTAGACAGGGTGATAATGCAAATCCAGATAGAAATGTCGGCAGATAATAAAACTTAAAATAATGTGACAAAGGGGTCTAGAAGATTATGGATCAGAATTCGTTACACACATGAATTAACATTTATAAACATCATCAATTTGAAATTTGACCAAATTATGTCATGGAACCCCCTTGAAGTGAGGTAAAAGATTGCAGATGCTGCCAAACATAGCGTAAAACCGAAAAGTAGGAATAATGTATGAAGCCAAGGCATCTTACTGCCGTAAAGTGGACTTCAAATGAAAATGCTAAGCCGAAGATAATCTAAATTAGAATAGGCTGCAACACTAGGTGTGGAAATTAGCTAATGAAAACAAACCCGATGAAGCTTTACTCAGTTTTGACGATGCACCACTATTAACGCAAGTCATTAATATGTTAATGTTTTATGAAACTCAAGCACCTGTAACTTTGCATATTTCTAATGAGGAAAATGCTATATAAACTAAACATGCCTACGCCTTAAGCGACGGCGAACGCCTTTCAACGTCACGTGACATACATTTGCTTCATGATAGGTATTATAATGCATGGTTTGCATTTAGTTGAGCTGTAATGTGTTCAACGGCTTTGATATGATTATACGTTTTCACGATGACCTAGTCAATGTAAAAGATACAATACAATGCAGTAGTATGAAACCGAAAACAGGCTTAGATAAAACAAGTAACAATCATCTCAAGAAAATCGTAACACACATAATAAGTAAAGTGATTAATAAAAGACTCACCTTTAAAATACAGCTGCCAACAGCCTCATTCTCCGACACGGTGACGTTGTAGAAGGACTGGTCGAAAATCGGCTCATTATCATTCACATCCAACACTGTCACTATTAACGTAGCCGTCGAAGACAATGGGGGGTTACCGCGGTCTTGAGCCACCACCGTCAGCCGCGGCATCGGATTCGTCTCACAATCTACCCGAGCCCGAGTAGTCACCAATCCTGATCGCTCATCAATCGCAAACCAATCTGACTGAGGTGTCTGTAGCAAGGAGTATCGAATTTCAGAATTCTCTCCTTCATCAGCATCAGCAGCCGATACTTGCACCACCGGTGTACCTGGAGCTGCCGCTTCGGGCACACTCGATTTATACTCAGATTCGAGAAACACTGGTGCGTTGTCGTTCACATCAGTCACTTTAAGACTGATGATCCTAGACGCGTGTAATGGAGGCGACCCCTTGTCAGTCGCTACCACATTCAACGTATAAGACGAACGGGATTCGCGATCCAATGGTAACGCAACTACTACCAAGTAAATTATGTTGTCGTGAGTCCGCAAATCAAAATGCCCGTCTCCACCGCTCAACGTAACGTTTACGTTTGCGTATTCCGTTTTGGAGTCTGGATCGTGCACTGATATTCTAGCCACGAATTCATCTAACTGAGCTGACTCGGAGATTTTTGGTGTAGCATCATCACTTAGGAATATAACGTCTATAGTAGGCTGGTTATCATTAACATCAGTAACCCTTATCGACACAAAAGCTGTAGTTTCCAATGGTTGTGCACCTTTATCTCTAGCGACAACTACAAGTTCATGTAACTCCTTAGTTTCAAAATCTAACGCTTTATTTACAGTAATATCACCAGTTTCTGGATCGATTTTAAACATATTCTCTTTATCACTCTGTCTTCTGTTTATTGAGTATTCGATCAAACCGTTTTCACCAGAGTCTAAATCGGTCGCGGACACTTTTAGTACGGGAGTGCCTACGGTCGCGTTCTCCGGAATAGTAGCAGAGTACACACTTTCAGCAAACACAGGAGGATTATCATTAACGTCTAAAATAGTAATATTTACAGTCATGGTCCCTCTCAGCGGCGGAGTACCACCATCTAACGCTTCTATAACTAACTGATAATGGTCAGTCGTCTCCCTGTCGAGAAAGCCATTAATTTGTAGGTCCAGATACAGGACCCCATCTCTTTCCCTATGGGAAGACAATCTGAACGCATTATCAGTATTCCCAGATACAATATTGTATCTTTGCGTGTTGAATGGTCCTAAATCCTGGTCTTTGGCCGGATTTAGTTTCCTCTTCACGTCTCTGGGAGTGTTCTCGGAGAACTCAACGTTCATGACGGGTGTAGGGAATGTGGGAGCATTATCGTTTTCGTCTAGCACCCTGACGACTACGCGGATGTTATCTCCGCTGGCGGGGATGGCAACTAGAGCGTAATGGTCTCTGTTCTCTCTGTCTAGGGGGCCTCGGGTTCTGATTTCTCCTGTGTGAGGATCTATCCTGAGATCGTCGTTGACGGCACTGCCGGGTACAGGGACGATGGTGTAGGGCGGGGCTGCGTCGGGCAGTTCATCTCCGAGGTGTCCGACGAGGGTGCCGGCGCGTGCGTTCTCTCTCACGGTGAACTCTCGCACGTGCTCCGCCGCCGCGGTCGCGACCAGCAGGACAGTGACCACGCGCAACATTGCGCGTTCTTATCACTCACCGCACACACATTGTCACTCACACCTGCAAAAGACAAAATACAGTATCAGTAATACAGTTCTCGTTATTTATATTTGCACGATGCACACAAATAACCATTACTCTGTGAGAAATACAACAGCTCTAGTAGTAAAGTGTGATTTAACACTCATAAAGTGAAGATGAATTGACAACCTGTTCTCTGTGACCTTTAATTAACTTTCTAACCAGATATCGTATCTAAGACTAACGGGCTCTCAATCAGAGACATTAATTAAAATTGTTGAAGTGAGCTTATGGAATGCACTTTAAAATTAAGAAAGAAATCAATTCTTTTGCAATAGACTATCACACACACTTTCCCACGAAAGTATAATAAAGAAAATATGTCGATACGCTGGCAATACGAAATCGATTACAATTTTTACAAATGGCAACATTTCACCACGTCTAATGCCATCGATTAGAACTCCCAGCGTTAGTCCGCCAAAGGAAAATTCATGAATGATGCATACTCGCTATAATTATAACATTTGCGGTCCAGACAGGTTTCCTTTTCGATAAGTGACATTATTTAGTTTTTGCTAGACTAGATTACAAGACAGTATTCGTAATCATTCAGTATGAATATTTATATGTTTTATATCTATCCCTTGGAACAAAATTTATGTTGTAAATGATACGCGCTGGCTGACAGTCTTCCAGGTTTTGCAATGGAGTTTTTACTATGCCGGTAATTTTTTTAATAGTGTTGGCAGGGTTTAAGATAAGCGTTTATTTAGATAAGCTTTGAGTTGATTGATGAAACCTGATTTTGCAAAAACTAGTCTCTGTCCTAGTTTAAATACTGGTTTTGATTTTTATTAGACTCGGGTTCCGTTTTCATTTGTTACACAGGATTTTATACTTGACTTTGTCAAAAAATATAACGATCTGTATTTTAAACTTGACTTTGTCGAAGAATATAACCATCTGTATTTTTGTTAATTTTAAAGGACTGTTATTTAATGTAAGGAGTTGTATTAATTTAACCTTTAAAATAGGTAAATATAATTAACATTCTTGTCAGGTTTGAATAATTAATGCGATTTAACTTTTGACATTAATATACCGTTTATTTAAATTAATGCAAAACTAGTAGACGTAGTTTTATTACACTTTGATAACTTTATTCTTTAGTTATTGTTAATACAAAAATACTTATACATATATAAGTTACAATCACAACACCCACATTTTGCCAGTTATGTTTAAGTCCCATTAAATAGGGGCGACCCTATTGCCATTGCAACAATGATAAATGATAAATTCCTGGTGGACAAGCCCAATCAATAGCAATTTACCGGACCAGGCAATACCATCAAGACAAAGCCAAGACCACCACTACTGAATACTTATTTTTATTTTACACTAAATATTATAATAAAGAAATCAAATCATAAAAGATTTAAATGTGAATACAGGGCCATAATTAAAAGCAACGAAATTCATTTGTCATCAACATCATAAAAACCTGTTGCCTAATCCGTCGAGATCTAGATAACTTGGTTATTTAGGATAGGAACACACAAATTGTATCATAAGTATTACAAAAGTTGCATATTTTTTTAGATTTTTAGCACTTATTACATATTTTTTAACTTATTGGCTTTATTTGTCTATTCTCCAAGGCTTTTTAGTTTTCCCTCTTTTATTTGTTTTGAAAATTACATTTAAATTTAAGAATAATATAGATTTGTTATTAAGCCACTCGAAAGTCTAAATTAGCTGTCAGTAGGAATAGAACATACTTTGTACTATTCCTACTGTTGACATATAATAATATATATATTAATCTAAATACAACAATCCTTGCTAATATATATACTGCCTCTATGAGTCTGTGTTAAATTATCACACCTCAATCTGACCCCAAAGATTTGACAGATAGGTGCCCCAAAGATAGCCTGGTGAAGAAGAACATAAGCTCGTTATTATTCTAAAGATAACATCACGCCTGTAATCCCAAAGGGCTTTGGCACAGGTGTTCCTAATAGGACACCCTCATTAATTCGCCAGTTATATTTTAAGTCCGAAGTAATAGAGGTGCCTATTGCCATCAACCCGGCACAAATCCAGACAACGTGGTTGCTACTGAGAAATTCTTTATGGAAATATGGTGCAAATATATGCAGACAAAGTCACCGGCAACCGCTAGTAATATAAAATTTCCAAGTCTTCATCAAGTGAAAAAGTAAAACGGCTAAAAATCGGGCTTAAAACTCATATGCAAGCTGACTGCGCTGCGTCACGAATCGCCAATTTTACGACCATTCTAAATGTTCAAAGAAGAACCCGGTTTAATATCGTAACTTCATGATACAACCGTTGTTTTAGTATAGGAATATGTGTAGGTTGGCTTGGTCGAGAATGTAATTATCAATACCGACACTGGACTTCATTGCCGGTGAATGAAAAGTTATATGATGCGCTTGGCCTTAAAAACATCATTAAAATAGTGTTAGGACTGGTTGGTATTATAACTAGCTGCTGCCCGCGACTTTGTTTGCGTGCAAATTTTGATGGGTTTTAAGGGTGTGAAATATAGATGTTGGCCGATTCTCAGACCTACCCAATATGCACACAAGATTTCATACAAATCGGTTCAGCCGTTTCGAAGGAGTTTGGGAACAAACACCGCGACACGATAATTTTATATATTAGATTGAAGATTGCCTATGATTGGTGAAAAGGACTATTACTAAGACATAAGAGAGTATGACCAACTATATGTAAATTATGTTTTGCTGGATTTTTACGTGGCGTGTGTGTATGACCATGTTTATGAACGTGGATAAATCAAAAAGGTGGTGTTCCGTAGTTTCTACTTAAATCCGTGGACAAAAGGCCTGATTTTATATATTTTTGTGATATATATAAACAATTCTAAAGTACTGTTTAAAAATGATAACGCTAGAATTTTCTTCACCACAATAATTATTAAACCTATTGAATTACCAGCAAGATAAGTTACTAAAAACACTTTAAAAACAAACAAAAATCCTTGAAAACTATATAATTAATTAGATGAATCACATTTTTAATCCTTTTGTCAGACGTTAAAAAAAACTCTCATACCATGTGTCCTTAGCCTAGGGATTATAAATTTTATTATTATGTCAAAACATCATTTGCACTTTATTATAGCAGCCATATAAATCTATGATATAAACAGATTTAACCTTTTTGTTTATAAAAAAAATGACTGATAGATATTCTAGTATGCATTAGTCATGTCATTAATTAAAAATAAATATAAATTAATTGGCAATGTTTCCTAAAAGTCGTGTCTAGGTGTAATTAAATTGTAGACAGATTATATTAAAATGCTTCTAATGCAAAATGTTGATTACACTGGTGAAACTTAATTACATGTATCAAATGAAGGTATTCTAATGGATCATAAAACTGCAACTTTTATGAACGAATATTTTATAGATTTTGCTTGTAAATTTAATAAAATAATGGTTAATAGATGAAGAACTAAATAAAATCTATCACAGGAACATTTCAATAATTATGTACAGCTTCATCGTTAAGTACAAAATAAAACTGTTAATAAAACAAAACTTTGAACTTGTGAAATCTATTAAAAAAAACATCTACAACATCAAAATGAAACCCACAATCCGATATTTAGGGACCAAAGACAAGTATTTTTTACCTGTTCCGAAGTACCTGACTCAAAACAAACGTAGGGAGGCTTTCAACAAAGACAACACTTGTTCTAAGTAATAATATTATTTAAAGCAAAACTGTTTGTTTTACCGCACTTAATACCACGAGGGTAGGCAATATAAGGGATGGTAGAACTTGACATTGGTATTATGAAATTTTGCGGTATGAAATATGAGATATTTCTACGATGTTGCTGAGTTTTAGCGAGCGTTAGATGAATCTCTGTTTTAACAAACAAAACGAAAGTCAACGTTTAAATGAATGAGTATTTATAGTTTTGTGCTTAACATTCTTTATGATTCTCTGTGTATGTATTTGTTATAAGTACGGTGTTAACTTATCTATTATTGAACAACTTTGCAATAAGGTGATCACACAGAAAATCCATTTTAAGTCGAATCATAGCAATTCTGTCTGCTTTAAAAAAAGTGTATTTCACAGATAGTTTTTTACTAGCAACTAGGTTTAAGTCACCCGTATAATAACAATGATTGCCTTTAAAATACTTGTAACAACATTAGTATACTACACTGTCTATAGAATAGAATAGAATAGAATAAACTTTATTGAAAACCAAAATTGAAACATAATGGTTTTACAATACTGCAAATTCTATCCCCATTCATTCAAGCCATAACGTTTTTCAACAGTATCGGAATCAAAATTACTTTTACAGCATCCACAGCAGCAGATAAGAAGGAAAGAAAAATACGAATGCAGTCTAAAACCTACCAGAAGATAGGTTACTTTATATCCTTAACCAAGCAACCACATGGTTAATTTAAATTGACAATACCGAATTAACAGTAATGGGATAGCCAATTCTCAGAACAATGGCTAGTTGGCCATTCCCAACTGGCTTTACCCGGCCAGCATAATAACAATAAGTTCTTTTGTTTACAACAAGAACAAGTTATGAAGTTTAAACAAATTGGTAAGCATTAACATTCGTGACTTATTACTTAAGTTTAGTAAAATTTAAGTTTGTGACAAAACTGCCAACGTATATTTGTCAGGGCTGTGATTATGTTGAATGAGATAGGCTGTGTTTGTTGGTCAAGTTTTCAGCTCTGACTGAGGCGAACTTAGTAGATTAGGCATAAATTTCAAGTTATTCATTTGTGGATAACTAAAACCCTTTTAAAAGTTCTGCTGGTGCTTAAAAGAGCTTTTAAAGATTTAAATCGGTAGAAGCCAAAAATATACATTACTTGTATCAATAGGCTTGTCCACACATGGAACTTAAACATAACTGGCGAAATACAGTATACCTCTGCCTCAATATTTAAGGATAACAAGCTTGATCTATGTATAGTAAAAGGTTTTGGCAACACTATCAGTAAATCTTTTAAATGAAATACCCATAACAGTTGTTCATTTAAAGATACTCGTAATAATTAATAAAAGAGACAAATTAAAATTGCACTTATTAAGATGGCTACTTTCACTATTCATTTCAGATTGCCGCTTAATTTTTAGTAATTATCTTTCAGACTGCAAGGAAAAATGCAATTGGTCTTAAAATTTCTTTATGATATATAAAGATTAACCATTGATATATTTAAAAAGTCTTACAAAACCCTATCATTCGATTAATGAAAAAGGGTTTTTAAATCGAACTTTATTCAACACATAATTATACGTAACTTCTCCGTGCCACTAACTACAAATCTTACTATCAGTAGTAAAACGGGCAAAAAAAAAACCCGTGATTCTACTGGCGATGGCGGTTGAAAACAAAAAAAAAAGAGAAAGATTACAAATAAGTAGTGATTGATAATTAATAATAAGTACATAAAAGACAATTAGTAAAAATAAATAAAAATATCCCAGCAAAACTGCTAAGCTAGCATAAAGGCGGAAACACACTTACGTGTCGTGGCGTGTCGTGACGCGCCAGAAGCATTCGGTTTCATACATCGTTGCGACACGACACGCCATGCTAATATGTCCCTAACCATATTAAATGTATGAAACCGATTTGCTTCTGGCGCGACACGACACGCCACGACACGTAAGTGTGTTTCCGCCTTAAGTTGTAAGTTAGACGTCAGTCTACTTTGCATGTTAAGAGGGGACTCTAGTCGGTATTTCTCCATGCAATTGTATTCCGCTGTTTTCTTCCTGGATAATGCGTCTAGAACAATGATTTTCCATAAAACCTAGGTCTCATTAATACCCCTATCATTCCCTTTTTTTAACATATTCACTAAAAGAATTATGACAATCTAAAAACCCGAAAAAGCCTGTTTTTACCGCCATGTTCAGACGACTAACAGACAAATTAGATAAGTTTTTAACAAAAAGAAAATAATGGGTGCATAGATATACCTTTCCTCTAAATGTTGATATAAGAATTATTTAGATCAGTTTAGTTTTGAGGAAGAAAACAGCGGAATCCAAAACGTCTTTTGGTCAAGATTTTTGTAGGTAAAATCAGCCTGAGCTGCAGTTGTCCCTTTCGCACTCTACGGGGGCTTGGTCAGGTGCAGCGCGACGGCAATAGCTTCTTCAAATCAAATCAAATAATTTCAATTACCGACTAGAGTCCCCTTTTAACAACAGAACCTATCACCTAGGCCCCACTGAAATCCACCAAATCCTGCTGAGCCCACGTATCCACCACGTGGGCTCAGCAGGATTTGGTGGATTTCAGTATGGTTCACTGCCTCTCGCAGAGAGGCCGATTATCTTGACAATGCAATATTTCTAATTTACATTGTATCTATTTCTAGCATACCTTCTTCTAACACAAAAATTGTATTTCTACGCTAGAATAGAATACAATAATTATATATTTTATTGTACACCAAAATTGAAATAACTGATTTACAATATTGCTAATTCTATGGTTACGATGGCGGTGTTATTGCTAATAGAATAGCGCTATCTTCATGACAACCTTTGGATGGACGAACATAAAATATATACAATGTGTCCGGACATCGACTAGCGATATTCTGGGTACTTATGTAACAACTCTTGTAATACACCTGGGTCTAATCCACTTTATTGCTATTTGGCAGCCATTTTGTTTTGTTGAGATATTCTCTACGTCTCGCGTCTGTCCAAAAAAAACTTATCTTTGAAAGTTGTGGTCATACTGAGGTTAACAACATCGGCTATCGTTTCTATTACGAAATAATGGGTTTAAAAAATTAAACTCCAAAGAAACGAATAAAATTTTTACAAATCAACATTTTTTTTAATTATCAAATATTTGCATGTCATGACCGGACGTGTTGTATATAGTATATAGCGAAAAAAAACAATGTAGTGAATATACTATGTACGCTACATCCATACTTCCATACTAATATTATAAATGCGAATGTCACTCTGTTTGTTTGTATGTTTGTTACCTTTTCACGACTAAACGGCTGATCGGATCTTAATGAAATTTGGTAGGAAGATTGATTTCAACCTGGGGAAGGACATAGGCTACATATTATTACGCTACGACCAATAGGAGCGGAGCAGCAATGAAAAATGTTGCGAAAACGGGGAAAATGTGACGCAGACGAAGTTGCGCGGGACAGCTAGTTGTATTTATAACCTAAAACAGACAACACTGTCTTCTCGACTTACAACAATTCTATTTCCATCTAGATTTATTTCAACTTAAACACGACTCACGACATGCATACTGCATACTATGACATCTATATACCCGCACATAACGTCAGTATCGCAATCCGGATCGCATCTCCAGCTTAGCGAGCCGCAGATTGCTCATAAAAACTAAGTTTTAATGCAAGACTGGCTTGAAATGTAGATGAGACTCAGTCAGCGGCATTTATCTTGAGAGTATTGAAGAATGGTCTAAGTCATTTTATGTTTTAAGTGCGAATACCTTCGTTAGGTTTTGTAGTTGGGGAATTATGTTGGCAGATGTTTTGACTACGCCTTTAATTGATTGGTTAAGAAGTTATTAACTTCACACTAGTTCGAAGCTATTAAAAATAAAGTTATAAAACAACTGTTACTAGTTGTCAATTATCTCAGAACGTTGCAGTCTAATGCTAGAAATAGGCCTCCCAAGCAACGCCATAACACCCTATCCTCCACATTCCGTTTTCAATCTGACCCAGCCGGCTAACTAGGCATAATAATTCGTAATTTCACCCAAAAATTATTATCATTATCAACCCCCCAAATCTCAACAGAAAAACGAGTGATTTCTAAACGAATTAGCGTCAAAAATGCTGCGCATGCGTCGAACGCGCGGCGGCGAATTCCGAATTTCGAGCGTCAACACGAACTATGCCCGAATGAGTTATATCGAGCGTCGCGGCCGCGGGAAAAGTCGGGGCGCGTCAATTTAAACTATGCGCTTTTTCGAAACCGCGCGAAAAGGGATTTTTAAGACACCTTAGATGTGAATTTTTTTAAACTGCATCTGGTTGTAATTTTTTTCAATATTTATTCTAGTTTTCGCATGATTACTGACTTTGCCAGTTGGGTTCTTTTTATTTTATTAAGTGAACCAATAATTACATGCTTTGAATACCTGAAAAACTAGATATAATAAGCAAGATCCTGTGAGTTTCTTGTACGAAAATATTAATAGAAAGAAGCCATCTACTTATAAAAATAAATAAACTTCGCCTAATCAGATAAAACAAATGATATGGAGAAGAACAACCCACGGACTTTTGATAGAAATTAATTTGAATAAATTATGCAACAACACATCATAACAATATTTTTCATTTTGATATTGAACTTGATCACGCCATCCATTATACAATGTGTTTTAACTTACATAACAAATAAAAGCTTTGTATATTTTCTATTATTTTGTTTCTCTCATGAAAAATATGATTTAAATCCATTTTGAGTGTTATGTCAATTGAATACGAAATTAAACGAATTGGTTGTTTTCTTGACAACACTTTTTGTTACTTTTTTACATCTAAAAACAACTACAGTACTTTCACAGTTATTATATCTTGTGACTGGGACTGTAGCTTCATTTTTATTGTTGTTCGACTATTCAAAAGTGCCTGTAACTGGCATACTTGAAATAAACTATTTTGATTTTGATTGTGCGTGTTTTCTTAACTATTTGATCATAAAAAATTTATACTGCCACAGTTTTCTCTATAACTTTTATAATTCTACATACCAGATTTTTTCGATTGGTAATACACAAATAACACTAGCATTCATAACTTAATTACGATACTACGTGAAACCATAAAGCATATCAATATCATACCATAAACACTACAAACCTCATTGGATTTATCCTCGTCAAAACACAAAAGACCAACAATGACCATTGGTCCACAGACTACATAAAAGAGTACCTCTTTGTATTCAATATGATTGTGATCATACGACATGTATCACCATGTTGCCACGCCCTGGTGCAGAATAAGCCTTATAATATAATACATGCAATGCTATGTCATGCCTTTTTTGTACTTTAATTTTACTTTTGTTATTATTTTAGCATATCATGTGAAGGAGTTTTGATGTGAAAATGGTTTGACAGTTGAATGGGAAATGGGTAATTGTATTACAAAGTTAAATTAGCCATTGAAACGGAAGACTGATTTTAAGAAACGCTGCAGTAGGATTCTCTTACAAATTAATATGAGAACCAAAGGAAGCTAATAACCATTTTGCCAGAAAACAAAAGCCTGCGAGAAGTGGAAGAGAAACAATTAAGCAGCGAATTTAATCAGCCAAGGAGGAGAAGAATTTACGTAGACATGTGTGTTCTAAATGATTTTAATAAAATATATTTCTAGTCTTAACAATTAACATAACTGTGGCTTGTAAAGAACAGCTAAAGATTTTAACACGTGATTATATGGCACCTGTATTTATCTACTCACAACTTTTCTATCACCAATCCGCAGCGTGGTTATAATTCTCAAATGCCTAGACACGAGTGCATTTTTACTTGCTTTGAAACTGTTGTAAGTTAAAAATAAAAGCTTTAAAAAAAGCTTGTCTCTGAAACCCCAGCACATCCGTTTTCTGTTATAAATCTGTCTGTCTGAACAAATAAATACTTTTAATTATATTTCTTCTCATTAATTAGGAATTATAGGTATTTGTATTTTACATCGTCCAGAGGACTCGAAATACAAGAAGGAAAACTTAATAATTAAGCGATTTATTAATGTGGGTGTGTACTAAGTAGTCGTATGCGGTCTTTTTATAAAGCATAGCTACATTTAAGTCAAAATAAAATAAAAAACCTCCACTCCATACAAGGTTTTTCCATTAAAACTGCAATAAATGAGAATCTATTACTAAGTGTGAAATATAATGAAAACCTTTTTGGTTTGGTCGTACTAAAGTTGTGTTTTATTTTGATTTATTTTTTTGTTTTTGTAACACTATTCTAATTTAAAGGAGCGTCCATGGAGTTTCTTGTCCATTCTTCTCCATAGAGATCTACTCTTCGGAATGGGCAACTACAGTACTTTCACAGCCATTATGTCTTGTGACTCTGGGACTGGACCTACATTTTTATTGTTGTCTTTGCTCGACAGTTCAAAAGTGCCTGTAACTGTCCTACTTGAAATACATGATTTTGTTTTGATTTGATTACGTTAACATTTGTTTTATTTGTCATATTTTGCTTTAAATTCCTTCTCTTGCCTGCCTACTATTCAATCATTTAGATTTTAGACATTACCCTTTTAATTAGACATGTGTTTTAAATTAAGTGGAGGCATAGAAGTAAGACTCAAGACTGTAGCATAATTGAAGAGGCCATGAGATATAAAAAGCTACGAATGATTAAGATGAAACGCCATTTTAATTAGTTTATTCATTTTCATATTAAATATCAACCATCTTTTCATGACAAAACTTTAGATAGAAAACATTTTAAGCTTACCAAAATTAAGAATTACTTTGTCGTTAATAATAAAAGGAGTATATAAGGACAGTAAGAGGGAGAAGCATGTATGTCTAAATAACTTAGATACTTTGGCGAATTATTTATTTTTACATTGTAGGCTATTCAAGCAAGAACTTAAAAGTCGTGTCAAGTTTAAAATAGTAAAATGCAATTAATAATAACAGGTGTTTGGCGTTTGTTAACTTCATAGTAGTTCACTTCAAATTAACTTTACTATATTAGGCGTGAAGTTCAAGCGTATGTCATTGAAATTCCTGCTGGACATGAAATAAGGATAATTTTAGATGTGATGAATAGAATTTTATAAATTTTAAAGCTGTTGAAATGTACTGGGAAAATCTATCGTCCGTCAAAACTTCTGGTTCTTGAATCGGCACAAAATAAATAGGGTTTAGTTATATGTCAAGTGCCGTGTACGAAATATTAGCCATCCAGTAAGACGGTAGAGGATTGTGGAGGAGCTCGTGGCTAAATAATAAAAGCCGCACGGATCGATCTTTAAGGTTAAGCCGTGCTTGCCGAGGTTGGTCCGTGTATGGGTGACCATAATTACATACGTTTTGAAGCACGTTAAGCCGTTTGTCCCGGCTGTCATTTGTAGATCTTTGACAGTCGTTAAGAGTAGTCAGAAGCCAAAAAGTCTGACATCCAGTCTTATCAAAGGGTTAAAACCCAGTTACTGGGTTGTGGAGATCAGATAGGCAGTCGCTTCATATAAAATACTGGTACTCAGCTGCATCCAGTTAGACTGGAAGCCGACCCCAAAATAGTTTGGGAAAAGGCTAGGCAGATGATGAAGATGGTAGCGGATAATAGGGGAGGGTGCGACGGCCATTACTTTATGTGATGAAAGGCAGTTTTGAAGGCCATTATAATACTGGCGGATGAAAAAATTTTGGGGAGACATTGGACTGAAAAGACTAATAAGAAATTTAGAGGTTACTGTGAGAATTAGCAATGTAAAGCTTTTCTACGTGATCTATCCTACTAATATTATAAATGCGAAAGTTTGTGAGAATGGATGGATGTTTGTTACTCTTTCACGCAAAAACTACTGAATGGATTTGGATGAAATTTGGCACACGGGTAGTTTATAACCTGGATTAACACATAGGATACTTTTTATCCCGATAGTATGTTCCCGTGGGACAATTATCCAACTCCACGCGGGCGACGCCGCGGGCATAAGCTAGTACCTCATAAAGAGGTAAAATTTGTTTGTAAGTTTGTATGTAGAGGTAATCTTAGGAACTTCTTATCCGATTCGGAAAATTCTTTCACTAACGGGAAGCTATATTATTCCTGAGTGTCATAGACTACATTTGAAACGTTCCCGTGGGTTAATTTCCGCACATAACGGGAGCAAAGCCGCGCGCAAAACCTAGTCTTAAATAATGTGTTGTATTTAAGTTATAACACTAGTAAGAACTTTTGGATTCTACCAATGATTTGGTATGAATGCAGCACTTTTTCTTAAGCTGTTCTTAAGCTTTTAACTCTAAACAAGTGAATAAAGTATAGTACTATAAAGCTTACAAAGAGACAACAAAATTAATGCCTAGGGCATCATTTTTTTTTTTTTTATATTGGCGCCTTGTTTTTATAAAGGTATATTTATGTAATCTGTGTCATTTAATTGTGTTTCTGTGTGTTGTGCTATGTCTTTTGTGTGTACTGAATAAATGTTTTATCTATCTATCTATCTGCAAAGGCTTCATAACCATGTGACCTTTTTCTCAGCAATCCTTATCAAAATCACTAAGTTTTTCTCTTTAACTGTATTTAGAGTGGCTAAAAATCTGAATAATACCCTAATTTATCAGTTTCCTCAAGAGTTTCTAACCACAATAGTATTAAAGCCTCATTAGCAACAAAAAAAAGTGCTAACTAACGCACCTAGCAATAATTATAATGACTTATAATATCACGAGTATCAACATATATCAGACGGCTCTAACAAATGAGATGAATAGTGAAACGCAGACCATGCCGCCGGCAAAATACTAGTCATACGACTTCAGTTATAACTTATAAGCAACTTTATAACGAGTCGGCTTAAAACCTACGCTCACTTAGCGTAACTTAAGTCACACTTTCTAGGAAATTCGCTTAAGTTAGGATTAAGTTTTGGTTACTTAAGTGATTTTCTTAAAAATTTAAAGTTCTCTATTAGACTCTATCATAGATGATAAAAATTTAATGTTACGCTGTTTGAGAATATACTGAAGCAAATTTACTAACTCTACATTTTGATGTAGAGCTAAGTTAGATAAAGTTTTGTTACTAAAATATCCTAGCTACTGGATAGGAATAACTGTATGAAATGTCATTAGCATTCTCTACATCAACTTATAGACCCGCTAGCCATTTTAAAATACGTAGAGTCGGCTCTACTATCATAGTAAAGACGACTTGAGAGATATTTCATTCCATTTGGATACTATCGATAGAGCTTAACTTCAAGAATGATATCCTTAAAGCTCTACATAGAGCTTACTAAAGCTTTACCTCCAAAATCCTTCTGTCACACAAAATCACTGAAACATAACTCTGTTTTCCACTGTTTTCACACAGAAAATACTTTTTTAACGATACGGATTATGATTTTGAACACTGCACTGCAATCCGGGATTCACTAATCAAAAAAAATATCACAGAAAAACGTGTTTTTTAAAGGTTTCGTGTGAGTATGCGCGCGCGCAAGTGAGCTCAGCGGAGGCTCTGATGGCACTGGCGGGGGACGCCTTGCGGGGTTCGAGGCCCGGGGGGGGCTCCCTCTCGGAAACAGGTTGCGTTCAACCGTTTTGAGCGCCAATTTCTACGTTCTTTGGTACCGACGATTGATACTTTAAATGTTGATAGATGCTGGATGCTGGGCAAGGATGCTTTTGGGTTTGAAAAAAAAATTGTGTTTTTTTTTTGGTTGGCGGTTTTCCTTGGCACTGTAAGAGAGGTTTTGAACTATGTCTGATCCGAATCTGGAGGTCTACTCTCTTCTCCGAAACGTAACTTCGGCAACGAACGAAAATTAAACGTAGTTACGTTTGTGACCCTACTCTATATAATTTGCGGACGCACACAAGAAGTTCAAATTCACAGACAATTAACGTGAACGAATGTATTGAATGTTATTGTGTGACCAACATTTTCACGGGTTCGGATCGATTTCGGATCGGATTCGGATCAGGAGGGCTACTCTCTTTCTCCGAAACGTAACTTTGGCAACGAACGAAAATTAAACGTAGTTACGTTTGCGACCCTACTCTATATAATTTGCGGACGTACACAAGAAGTTCGAATTTACAGACAACGAATGTATTGAATGTTATTGTGTGCGTCCGCAAATTATATAGAGTAGGGTCACAAACGTAACTACGTTTAATTTTCGTTCGTTGCCGAAGTTACGTTTCGGAGAAAGAGAGTAGCCCTCCTGACATAGTGCGAAACCGCTCTTAGGGTAGTGCATCCGTTAGACTTACTCGATGGTGTGGTGGTCCCGCTTCTACTAAGCATAAGGTTCTTGGGTGGGATTCCCAGATCGATCCGGGCCCTTTTTTATTTTTCCACCATTTCTCAGAGCACTCTAGAGGCTGGATTTGTGCCTGTATGTTGACAATAGGCTCGCCCCCTTTTACATGGGACTTAACAATAACTAGCGAAATGTACTATAGGAAGGTACACTTCTGCCTAACTCTTCGGGAATTTCAGCTGTTATGTTAAGTTACCTAATATAAGTTATTATGCAAATATTTGAGTTAATTGGATATACATTAAATACAGCCATCACAGAAGGCTCTGTATTGTGTAAAATCGGCTGTCTACCATAGTCATGTACCATTAGTCTGTAATTATTTTGTTAAGATGTGTAAATTGGTGTGGGTTACATGTTTGATAACTTTAGCTTTTAAGGATTTTTTTTTAATATTTTCTATAGCATGTAATTTTATGTCCCTAATAAATAAATAAATAATTATTCTATTTTTAAAAAATAAATTTCAAAAAAAATATTCATGACACTACCAGTCATATTATCAAGAAAAAAACCCGTTCACTGGCATCCTGGAAGAAAAACTTTATGAAGTTAAAAGTAGGTAGGGGTTAAATCATACTCTATAAGAGTCTGTAATATCTGAGTGAGTCAGGGACTTCACACAATTTTTTTACCACTTTCTTGGGTAATAAAGTTTATTGATTTCCTTAATTAATTACATTATTAAATATTTCTTAAAAAAACATTTAAAAAAAATGTCTGCTGATGACGGGAGCAAAACTATTGATTATTAATATTCATCTCCCTTTCTTTGCTAATATTAATCGATAACTGTTCAGTCGTTTTGATGACATACTCGGACAAACACAAAAATGTAGGATCCAGAAATTAAAGGCGCGTTGATGTCTTTTGTACGGATGAATCCGCACGACAGTCAAGCTTTTCTTAGTGTGCATTGACTGCTTTGTCTATCTTTTAGCCGTAAGAGAGTCTGAGGAGTGGGTCTTAGGTTTGATTCGTCGGCCTCCAAAAGTCTTCTCGACATTTTCTTTTTGAAATTTTTCCAGTATAGCCCGGAGTCTCGAGTTGTGCCTGTTTGTTTGCCACATGCAACTTTTTTTTTAACATACGTAATATTGGCTTGCGTTTGGCCTTTACTCACCTAATGTGAAGTGCTGATGAGGTCTAGCAAAACCAGACCCAGACTGGGCCCCGAAACCGGCCCGGGC
The DNA here is from genome assembly GCA_963082945.1 of Cerastis leucographa. Taxonomy (NCBI): domain Eukaryota; kingdom Metazoa; phylum Arthropoda; class Insecta; order Lepidoptera; family Noctuidae; genus Cerastis; species Cerastis leucographa. Next base: position 18,276,435 of record OY720357.1, on the reverse strand, counting down.
ATTTTAGAGACGGTCGGCCCTCCACTTCAAGAGAGAGAAAGAAAGAAAGAAAGAAAGAAAATAAGTTTATTTGGCACATACCACAAGTACACACAACATCAAACGAAAATGAACACAAAAAATACTTAAATATAAACAAAAGAAAAAAAGGGTTAATAATTGTGTAGCTAAATAAAACAAAAAGAAAAGAGGGATAATTATTGAAAGGAAAACTAATACTGTAAATTTTGAATCATATGTATATGTGAGATAAGATATTTTTTTTTTACATTTGAATGATTAATTAGGTACTGGCTTCCGAAGAAGCTCACTGCTCTCGCCTATTCTTTTTCAATTATGACGTCGTCGTTATCTAAGAGAGCAGCGGTGGCCCAGTGGTGGCAGCCCCGACTTACAAGCAGTAAGCCGTGGTTTCAAACCCAGGTAGGCGCATTACTTTGGGTAATTTATTTCATCTCCGCTGCTCTCAAAAACGGTGAAGGAAAACATCGTGAGGAATGTCCTAAAACTAAAAATTGGAAGACATGTGACATCTACCAACCCGCACTGGGCCCGCGCCCGGGCATTACAGCCCACGAGAGGGATCTCGTAAAGAGAAGGCCTGTGTCCCAGCAGTGGAAAAATTATAGGCTGATGATGATCTAAATTCATTTCATATAGAAGCAGAAGTTTGAAAAGTCTAAGACTTAAGAGAAAATTAAAGCCCTCCACTCAGACAAGTTAACTTTTCTTTAGTCCTTTTATTCGGAAATATATGTTACTTAATCGACTTAAACTCAATAATTTTTAGAACAGACTCAATGATTTCTTTATACAGGAGATACTTGGTCGATTTACAGACAAAATCAAGATCCAAGAAGAAGTAGGCTTCATTAGCGAGCGCAGCGAGCTGGATTTTTTTAGACACCTTGTCTTGGACAGTTATCCGTCATCAAATCCTTCATACAATATGTACTTGCCCCAAATTTTAGACAACGTTAAGATTCAAGAGGAAGTAGTGAAGTACAAGCGAAGCGAGCTCAAAATTTTTAACACCCTACCTACCTTGGACAGATTAGTATTTTTTCGACCTACCGGAGTTACTTGGGCGACGGGTCAAAGTTAAAATTCAAGAAAATGTAGCTTACGAAAGCGAGCGAAGCGAGTTCGAATATGTATACTTCTTGCTACGAATAAATTCAGATGTGCAATATGACATCAAAATGTCCACATGCCGTCCATCTTTTGCCATCTTATAAACCTATGCCATAATTCTCTATTAAGGCCTCGAGGCAAGGGGCTCCTAATTGATTTTAGCCTCTGACCCTCTGTCTATGCCAGTCGACTATGCGAAAATTCAATAGGAGTGCCAATTCAGAAGCAGAAAAAAGGAGCCCTTATGAATACTTATGATAAAAGGTTTTTCGCAAGATTCAAAGTTCGAACCGCGCGCGTTTCGCGAGCACCATGGAAAGAGGCTCGCGCTTTATACAAATAAGTGTATTTTTGTTGGTAATTTCAAAATAACAGCTTTTTACTGAACGCATATGAAAGTACTTATAAATTATTTTAAAATGAAATCCAATTTTAATTTTTGTCTGTCTGTTTGTTCCGGTTAATCTCCGAAACGGCCGGGCGATTTTGACGAGTTTTTTTTTATTTATTTTTTTACTGCCGCAAACAGCCTAATATCAACCAGTCATTTTTTTTTTATTTAGCACCCAAATAAATGAATCTGTGTTCTAAATTGAGTTTGGCCAATCGAGGCGACAAAAACAAATTAAATCATATTTTCGTAAATAGAATTAATGACAAAAATGTTTTTCGTTCTGGTGCATTTGCTCATAAGTGTATTAAAATCGAGTACATCTTAAAATCGGTGCTTGATACTCGCACCGAGCATTTGTCATTGCTGTTTTCGGTTTCATAACAAACTCGACTTCGGCTCGGTTGTGAATTCCGCCTCGGCTGTAATGACAAAGTTTCCCCAATTGTATCAAAAAGAATTAATTATTCTCTATCTACTCTAATTATTTACCTAATAGGTACGACTGTAAACAAGATAAACAAGATAACAGTTAGGTACTACCTAACTCAACATTTTTTGCACCCGGCAAACGTATCGTCGGCGAAAAGAGATTAACCAATCTACGTTTCGCTGACTACATTGTTCTTTTTTTCCTCCTCAGCAGCTGAGTTAGGCCTAACGCTCAAACAACTGAGCCAGTCATCAAGTAGGCCTTTTAATGAATATCGCCAAAACTAAGCTAATGGCGAAAAGCACCGAGCGCTACATGATCAAAAATCATAATCAAAATATTTTATTTTACATAGGCCTACATGGGCACTTATAAAACGTCAACAAAAGGTGCACGGTTCGGGTTGATCGTTTCCTATGGAGAAGAACCGGCAAGAAACTCTATGGTTACTCTTTTAAAATCATTTGGTTATACAATATTTGAAGTTACAGCGTTAGTACTTTAGTATGGGAGGACATCGTAGGCCCGACAATAAGTCGATGCATACTACAGAAGGTAGAAAAAGATATAAAAAAATGGAAATTGGGATTGCATGTGGTGATCCAAAACGTTCCTCCACACCAAGTAGTCTCCTTCCAGGCAAGCCAAAATAAAGATGTTGCTCAACGGATCGAGAATGCCTGGAAGAGCTAAGTTGAATTGGTACTGGGCTGGTCACTTTTGCCGCATGTCGGAGGTGCAATGGCCAAAAGTAAACTCAGTGGATGCCAACTGGCAGGAAACGCTTACACAGCGAGCGCAAAAGAAAATGACGGGATGAGCTGGACTCATCACTGATCAGTCAAACGCACATAAGTGCGTTTTTACGGCCTCCCTTCCCTCATTTTTCGTGATCCATAACGATCGCGAAAAATGTAAGGAGGGAAAGGAGGCCTTTGGCGTTCAATGGACATACTCATAATAAAATAAAATGTTAGTATGCCCAATTATTGGAAATGATACTCTTCTTGTTCGTGCCATTTATTCAAATTAAAACCACATTAATTATTTTCTTATTGCTCATTAATTAAACCAATGTTTTATAATTGTGTTCTTTCTTCCGGGTTACAAAAAAAATGTTAGCTAGTTTGACATCAACTGGAGATGTACAGTACTGTGATAAGGTTACCCCCTCTATGGTCCGAGACACATGTAAGACCTGTAGTTGGCTGCTAATTGACCGTAAGTGCTCATACATAGATCATAAGCCACTAAGTGGTTCGTTTGAATAACCTGTTCCACGGGTAATTAAAAATGAGAAGGATTCTATAAACTTTATTACATACAAGCTCTTTGCCGCGGTTTCACTACCGTCCTACGAGTTGTCGTAGGAAGCTACTAGAAAGGTAAATGTAATATTATGCAGTGAATGCTTCGGATGCCACAGACAATATGGTTACTGGACTGAAACAAAATAAAGTAACATTTGCAAATAAGCAGACGCATACTAAAGTAACAAAATAACTATGGCTCCTTGGGCTTTCAAGTGGCTACTTAACTTGATAATACCACGCCATTTTCCATTTTTTTTCAATCAACCCAAGATTTTTTATCTTTAAAGTACAAGTTATTTCGCTTGTGGGTCTTAAATATTTTTAAGGTCATGTAATTTTCTTCTTGTGTGAGTCTCAATACATTTTCTTCCTTTAAAACATAGGTGATAAGAATAATACCTGAGACCTACCTTGAGTTATACGCAATCACGACTAACAAACCGACAAAGTCGTAACAATTTACGATATGACGAAAACCGAAATAAACTTTCACTGCAATAGTATAGTCTAGACTCATCAGTTACTTCTCAGGGCATCCTGTTCCCCTAGGTTTCTCGGTATGCCTACAACTCTAGGACTTGTTTGTAGTGCACAAAAACGTATGAGCGATAGGCATCAACTGTCGTGTGCACGCTGAGTCTGGGATCGACCGAGGTTTGGTACGACCGTGAGACGTATGTTTTTATTGGTACGTTCTTGTTGCATTAGTTTAAGCTTCCTGCAAGGAAGACTAAATTAATGTTCGAGGCAAAAACAGCAAATAAAAACCGGCCAAGTGCGAGTCAAACTCGCGCACACAGGGTTTCGTCGCACCAAACATTTAGAACAATATTTTGAACGCATGTTCTTATGACACCCAAAAGCAAACGTAAATTTATTTTCCATAGTAGGTACGTTTATGTATATATTTTGTTTTGTTTTGTGGCTAAATAATAACAGCCGCACGGGTCGATCTTTAAGGTTAAGCCGTGGTTTCCGAGGTTGGTCCGTAGATGGGTGACCATAATTACATGCCGAGTTTCCTCCGTGCCTCGGAAAGCACGTTAAGCAGTTGGGCCCGGCTGTCATTTGTAGATCTTTGACAGTCGTTACGAGTAGACAGAAGCCAAACAGTCTGACATCCAGTCTTACCAAAGGGTATCGTATTACCCAGTTACTGTGTTGTGGAGGTCAAATAGGCAAACGCTTCATGTACTGGTACTCAGCTTAATCCGGTTAGACTGGCAGCCGACCCCAAGATAGTTTGGGAAAGGGTAGGCAGATGATGAGTGTTTTATGAAAAACAAGTTAGTGCTGCAGTTTGACGAAAACAACCCATATCTAAAAACTATTTCTAAAACTATTATTTCGAACGAACTTTGTTGAAAGTTTTTTTTACGATTCCATATTTTTTTCAGAAAATCTCATACATACATCTCTTACTTGAGAAATTAGAGTGGGGGGCACCCAATTTTTAAAGCGTTAGAAGCGAATATCTCATCAACCTATGAAAAAAGTAAGTATTTGAGAAACCTCGACGAAAATTTTTAAAAGCTTTCGATAGTCCCCCCACACAGTTAGATACACATTTTTTTTTCAACCTGCATTAACATGTAGGAACGGAGGGCCACACCAATTTTATAAATTCCGGATTTTCAGATCTTTTGTGAGCGGTTTGTTTGATTCCGTTAGCGGTTTATAAAATACACCTGTCCCTCTGTTCACATTCGATTCGATTTCAATTCGGATAGTCGTATGTCTATCTCGCTCGCTTTCATAATGCCACAACTAGATAGTCATACGAGTTGTCAAATCGAAGTGATTGTGAATAAGGGGGATGCTCTCCGAATTTCAGCTGTAGAGTGCCAACAGTCTTAGAGGAAAATTGCTGTGACATAAGAACGTACCGACAGACGGACAGGATGAATCTACTAGGGTTCCGTTTTAGCCACTTGGCTACAGAACCCTCAAACTACACCATGTACAGCTACAAACAAGCTCCATCTCTTTCCCACTTTGGAGTGAAACAATACTGCTTCAAGATGTCATGGTAGGCTACCTGCAACTAGCACAAAAGTTTGCAAGTAGCTATAATACAAACAATAGGCTGGTAAATGATAGCACAGATTGATTCTTCAATGAGTTTATTCCATGAGTTTATTCATGTTGCAGTCTTACTAAAAACATAGTTCTAAATGCATAACAGACAAAATTTATTTTAAAAACAACTGAAAAGATGGCTTTTAATATGTGTTTTACACAATATATGAGTTTTTAGCCTGTAAGCTCAGCAGCTGTACCTAATGGTTTTACTGTATGCACCAATGCAACATATTTGTTTTTTTTTTATTTGTGTAAAATCACTGCATACTTTATAATTTAATGAGTACTTATTCTTTTTTTGTTGTATTTGTTACTCTTGCTTTTCTAAACTGTAAATGTTATAAAACCTTAGTTTTATATACCCAAGATATTTGCATGCTGGCAACATAATATGTTGTTGGTACCTCAATGTACCATTTCACGCAAATAAAGATTATTCTATTCTTTAATACCTACCCTGAGAACTTTTAGAGAATGACTTATTAAATCAAAATTAACCAACTTAACATCAATGACAATACAATTTACATCAAGTATTATTAAGTACTGTAAAATGGGGTGAATAGGGTCACAGGGGTGAATCGTAACAAAACTTTTTAAGGCATTTTCACATTAATTAAATATTATTGGTAGTCTAAAAATTACTCTACTGTTTATTAAATTAAAACAGAAATGACCCCAAGAGCTTTTTAGTGACGAGTTATTTGTATTTAACAAAGAAATCCCATTCAGTTTTATCCCTATTCTCCCTCGCATCCCCATTCACGACATTCTACCGGTATTGTCTTTTAGCCATCATCAACTGCCTAGCCTTTGTAATAATAGTATACCCACATTTCACAATTATGTTTCAAGGCCTTATGATCATAAATGTGTTTACATTTATGCGTTTTCAACAACACTATTATGTAAAAAATGATTTAAAGAGCTCAGTTGGATTTTCAATGCTCTGATCAGCACTAAAAGTTGATATTCCCAGCCAGCCTGCAAAGTTTTAGCAATGTCGTCAGTTTTTGCTTAGTGCTATGCTAGTAAAAAGGGGCATTAAAGTTGACATGACAATTTTATAATGGAAACACAGTACAAGATGTATATTTGCCACCAAAAAAATTACTGAAAACCCAATAAATTGAAGAATAAAGATAAAACCACAAAAATAAAAAATAAATATTTTATTGCATATATTTACATTGGCTATCAAATTATAGTACTTAAAATAAGTTTAGAATGATTGGTCTTCAGCCAAACCTAAAATTGAAAGGAATATTAGGCCAGTACATTGGTTTCTCCTGATCAACTATGCTAATAAATTGGGTCTTTAGAGACATTTCCAATGCTGCTATTCTTTCAGAACCATCTCCGTACAATTTTTTCAATGTCTCTTGATAATCTTCCGTGTTTTCTGCTGGTCCTGCCTCCATTTCCTCAATTAGTTTTTGCTCGTCATCATTCTCAGCTCTTAGCCTTTCCCTCTCTTGCCTAGCAGATTCTCTGAACACCATGTTGTCCCTCAGGAACTGTATGTACTCTTCACTCACCTCAAACTCTTTTTCACTCACTTCATCTGCTAAATCTGGCAAAACCGGATCTTCTAGTAACACGTCTTCTTGGTAGGACTCCGCTGTAGGAGTTTCACAAAACGAGTGTCCATTGTCATTTTCGATGAAATTTTGACGTAAAGCCCTATGTAATATTTGATTTTCATGTTCTAACGCCATAGCTTTAGACTTCCAGAAAGCTACTTCATTCTTCAGTTGCCATGTAGCAGCTCTTGTAAAGTTTTCAGCATAAGATGACATTGTGATTGGTATACTTGGAAATGTTGGAACCGGAGCGCGTGCCTTCTGTTTGCCTGCGATCTGTTGTTTTTTGATAGCTTTCAGTTTGTTCTTGCGTCTCAATTTTTTTTGTCGTCGGCTTTGTGTGCTACCTTTCAATGTATTACTGGATAAACTACAATTCGGTTGGTCGTCGGGTGGTTGAAAAAACATTTTTGTTCGATTTCGAGCTTATTTCTACTCAGTCGTCAAATAATGTCTTAGTTTTTAATAATCACACATATCTGTCAATTTTGACAGTAAGAAGAATGATGTGTTTGAGCGCGTTACTGCGCGTTGCTTCCTATGTTCAAAATGTTAATAAAAGTACCGTTCTGTAAGCTAATAAATAGCCAAATTAAATGGGATATTAGGTGACAACAACAGAGTAAAGGAAGCAAAAAAACCGTAGTGGCTTCTCAGATATCCCTCTCCGACATATTAAAACGATGTTGCAGAAAAGCTCCCAGCCAGCGGGAAACCTGCTGCCATGGCCAACCTAGAACACCATAAACCATTCATTTTTTATACCTAAGTTAATGAGTCAATGATTTGCTTTTTCTTTGCTTTCAGTTGACATATTTATCAAATCCAGGTTAACTTACTCACTACCACAGGTAGAGCCGGAAAAACCGCCAAACCGTGGTTGAGCAACAAACGCCAGAGATTACTCTGGCACATTCACGGCGAGACATCCCTAGCCTTAGTGCTATTCCTGTCGCACCTACGATATAGTTATTACTTTATTGGAGGGCATGGTTCGAACAATCAAAGTAGTAGTATAGACAAGGTGTAAACAGACCCTTCACGAAGCCGTGTACCAAGCACTCTGTACATAAAACAAAACAAAGTAACCCTACGCAAAATTATTACTGGTAAACGACTTTTTTTTTGTCGAATAATCACGATTTCCTGTAAAACTCAAAACATTTTGCTGATAGATGCATTGAATAGTAAACGGGTCATAGGGATATTAAAGTACCTACAGTTATAGAATTAAAACTAGTATATAAAAAAAACGTTGGGGAAAAGTTGGAACTTTGACGTCCAATATCTCAGTAAATAGAAGGTTCCCAGGTATGGTCCAACAAAAAAAAAAACGATCGCTGACTTTCGGCTTCGATAAGGGTCTATTTAACCCTTTATGTTTTAATATTCTATTGTATTATTAGTGGCATAGGTGTGAAGCGTACAGCTGATCGCTTCAGGAACACCACCCTGCGTTCCATAACTGAAATTGCAGATGTCGGAGAAAAAACAGCCAAGCTAAAGTGGGAATGGGCTGGCCACGTAGTACGAATGCACCCGGAGAGGTTGGCAAAGATCGTCACTCACTCGACGCCTGATGGAGGAAATCGCCGTCGAGGTATATTTTTTTGCCGAGCGATCATGGCCCGATATCGCACAAGATAGAGAGGTTTGGAAGGAGAAAGGGGAGGCCTTTGCCCAGTAGTGGGACACATGAGAGGCTAGCAAAAAAAAAATTCTCTAAACATACAAATATCCTTACAGGCTAAAGCGATGCGATGCGATATTGGAGCACTTCCTCATAATATACCTACTTAGAAATGAAGCTCAACTCCATTTTAGCTCATGTGGGTATTACTTTTTTATTAATCTACAGATCTTTTCCTCTACCTACTGCTAAGACTTTATTTTTTCTTCTGAATACAGATTTCATCTGGCCATACTGGATAACATAGCTTGATTAATTTGATTACAGCCGTCAATCTACAACCCATCAAGAAAACAGAAAAACGGAACGGGAAATAATCTATGGAAACAATCGCAGATAAACTGTCAATTTGATAGAAAATTTGACTTTTATGATTGCAATACATTATTGATGTAAACAGAATCACAAAATTTGGTACAAACAAAATAATAGAATATTCGTAATGGACTATAAGAACCGGTGTCGTACATGCTTAGGCAGCGAGAAAGAAATGCGCCATATACACACCTGTGTGAGAATTGCTGGCGAGGACGTTCATTTAACAGACATTCTGCTGAATTTTTACAATTACAAGGTATTGAGATCAACTAATTTCTGTATAACAGCTTTATTTATTTTAGTTGAGCTCGTAGCATCGTCCCTTTAGTTCCCTCTCACAGAAGTAGTTTATTAGTTATTGCTTAGCTCCTTGACAAGTTTGAAATAAATGCTTCTAATTAATTTGCGAATAAATTAAGTGTACTTTTTTGAGGAGTAGACATTACACTATTGTAGTTTGTCCTTTCATCTCGAAACAGGCGTAAAGGAGCCAGTTTTTTATTTCGTCTCACTTTCTTTTTTTAGGTCACACCAGACCCTATGTTTCCAGAAAACTTATGCATCAACTGTGTCCATCAACTGACCATTACTTACTCCTTTAAAGTCCTCATAGATTCCAGCTCTAAAACATTGATGGACAACATCTCCCTTCCTGCCTCAACCAGCGACAATCAAGATTGTAACTATGAATCTGATGACCAAAAACCTGACTGCCATATCACAGACATCAAAAAGAGAAAAATAAAGAAGATAGAAAATATTGATGATGAGACTCGGTTGCTATTTTGTGTGGAATGTAAAGCTGAGTTCCATTCAGTGAAACAGCTAAATGAGCACTGCACAAAAAATCACACCACTAAGACTGAAATTGGAAGGCAATGTGACTATTGCAATGAGAAATTCGAAGATTTCCGTTCACTAGTGTTTCATAGAAAGTTGCATTTGAAACCATATGTATGTGAAAACTGCTGGAAAGGGTTCTACAATGAAGATGAATTAACAACCCATTCCTGTCAACCTAATATAGAAAATAAGGAGAAAAACAAGTCTGAAAAATTGTTGCGTCAGTGTGATCAATGTGGGAAGTCATATCCACCAGGTTACATAAGAATCCATATGTTAACACACAGCAATGATCGTCCATACAGCTGTAAGTTTTGTCCAAAGAAGTTCAAAGTACCGGGAGGCCTCCATTCTCATGTTCTGTGGAATCATAAGCGAACGAGAAATCACATATGTGAAGTATGCAATGCTACATTCATATCTTCAAGTTCCAGAAGTTCTCATATCCGGAAGAATCATCTAAAAGAAAAGAAATATGGCTGTGACAGTTGTGGAAAACGATTCTTCTCGAAATCTGAATTACAGAGACACTCGCTCACCCACACCGGAGTTAAGAATTTCCATTGCCATCTCTGCGACAAGTCTTACCAAACTAGATATGGTTTGAATGTACATTTGAAGTCTCATTCACCGATGAATGTATTGAATTTGTAAAACAAAAACAAAGTACAAAAATGCTACTTGGATCTCAATTGTTTAGGCTAAGAATTAATTAATGATTCATTTAATTATTTATGATAGAATGTATGGATGAATTATAGATTTGGAAGAAATCATGAAATATTTTTTATTTAAACCTTTCTATCATTATGGGTATCAAATAATAAATTGTGTTTGTGCAGGTACTGAAATTTTAATAAACTCATATGAATAAAATTTTACCGTAAACAATCAGGAATTAATTATATTCAAAATGATCAACAATAATTTTAAACAAAATGGCGAACTGAGGCACTTATATTTAACTTACTCAATACAATTTGTGTTAAAAACAATATATCAATTTTACATGAGAAATATAATAGGAATAATAAAGATTGATAAAGTTATACAACAGAAATGATTAAATGATTGATTTTGACTCCTATTCGTAAGTTTTGTAAAGCACCAAGTGTAAGGCATTTATTGAAGCAGTGTAGTAATTATGTTTAATTGACCTATAGATTGCTTTAAGATCTCATCTCTAAATATATATCAACATTATCTATGCTATTTTTCTAAGCAAACTCACTCTTTAATTCAATGGCTATTTTATCAAGTATACTCCTATATTCTGGTTGTAAAATTTAATCAATTTATAACAATTGACTATTTACATTATTATGTAGGAACATTATTTGTTAATACCAGGAATGATGGCACTTCTATTCCAATCTATATACAATTCTTTTGGTGGGCTTATATTTTATTAGGAGTAATTTAGAACAATATTACTAGGTGCAACTTTGCGAAAGCATAACGGTATAGTTTATTAATCAAATTATTCAACAGGGCAACACAGTCTAGTATCACTTTTGGAGATAGTATAATTATCTTCTTTCTCATTCCTTCGATGATACACTTCTAATAAAGTTTCGTAATAAACTAGCCTATTTTATGCCAGAAATAAAATAATATAACAACTGTTAAAACCGTTATATGTTTTCTACATTCAGGTATTCAATTAACCTAACAAAATCAGACAAAGCTGTACTATTTATTATATTGTTTAACGAATAGGAGTCAAACTTACATAGATTTAAAGCATGTATTTATAAAAATATAAAAAATATCACTCTCTTTCCAATCCGTTTACCAACAACGTATATGTACATTCGTTCACTAGGCAAGCAATGCCCATACAGTTTTCGTAACTATACATATTTGTAATCCATTATATTCGAGTGTATCCTGAAATAAAAAAATATGTAATTTAATCATTTCGTCCATTTTTATTGTTGGCAATATTAAAATTCAATTGATGGTGTTGCCACATGCAAATGCTTTGAATTGAATTATAAATAGATAATCAGCAAGTTGTGCGATTTTATTTACATACAAGTTATTCACTATTAAAAATAGAATTTATAGATCAACACAACAATCTTGCAACTCTGACGAATATTAATTAAATGTAACATGAAACCACTAGTGCTTTCGTACAAGCCTAAAAGCTTGACTTGCCCTTATAAGCTACTACTCCACATGAAGTTAGGGTTTCTGAACAGTCCGCTTGCCTTATGGGCTTGCCGTATTATTGGCCCCTAGGCACTCCACCGGACACCACATTGGTTATTAAAAGAAAAACTCCACGATTTAATTAAAGTAGACATTTCCAAAAAAAAACAGTGCTTTCCATTCCCGTGCGGTTACAACAAGAAAACCATAGTTTTGTATTTTAATACCTATTCATATAAACCTATAGGACAAAAGAGTTGGAAGATTTTCAAATGAAGGATGGTTAACTATGTTTAACTTCCGCCAATTTATTTAATTTTCATAACAGCAGACCCGCATGGAACTTATATCAATCTGGTAATAATTAACACAAATATTTGTGTAAGACATTTTTTTTAAAGTGTCATGTTTCCAAGATATAAGCTATTAAAGTTAGAATCTATTTCTTGATAGCAGAATCAGTACAACTTTATTTTTATTAGTCCCGCGTAAAACTTGTATGAATCAATAGCTGGCATCAATACAAATAATAGTACTTCGTCTTATAAAACAACAAATATTCTAAGCGTAAAATTAGTTTAATGCGTAGAATTTTGAAAATAAAATGGCGGAAGTTAGGCAGGCCAAATAATTCAAAGCTCTTTATTAATACAAGTTGTTGTTTTGCATCCTCGTCAAAATTCAGGAGCTTGTCACAAAAGATATAAATAATCAATTTAAAATTACGGTACCCGGTTAATTATTACTAAACTCTGCTTTTTGTTGTTGTTTAAATTTGTCAGTATTTCAGATTCCCCCTTAACGTGGATTAGGGAATAAGAAATTAACGAATAAACGTTTGAGATTGTTTGTATGTGTGACAGCGAGGTTATAAGGTGAGGATCAGACGAGCCGCGTTTAAAACACGGGTGGTTCACACTTACCGATCTCCGTAAATAAAAAAAAAATAACCTACCCATTTTATTATTGTTTCGGGTCGAGAATCATTAGCATAGTTACCTCCTTGAATTTGACAAAAATGCAAAACAACAGCAGGGTATTGTAGAAAATTAGATTAATGTAATTTTTTTAACTTTCTTTAAACATGAAATTAGAAGACTAAGCGGTTTTTTGTATTTTGAATAATTTCTACAAAAAAATAAATACCAATTTAATCTTTCGTAAATGCCATGTTGTGTACTTAAATAAAATAAATAACTGTAGGAATTGATATAAAATATGAAATAAATATATTATAGTAACTAAAATGTAATATATCGTTTTCAAACTGGTTGCAATAAAGTTAGTCACAAAAAATACCTCATTTAATCTAACAAGCACTACTCTAATACATATTTTTACTGAAGAATAATATTTGTACCTGAAATGTTACTTACATGAAAATATGTAACTAGCTATTTCATAAATATGTTTCTATCTACTATGTATAATGTATGTGTTAGCAAGCTGCGTAGATATAATTTATGATAGATACTTTGAATTGGGCCACTTCAAGCTACTCTGAATACTAGAGATTAAAATATACAAAGCATGCATCGATGTTTCGTAAGACGATCCGATGATTTATAATCCAGATTGACAAATGGTATCCCCATCTTACGTTTAATTTGCTAACCTAGCATTGATTGTTATATGCTCAAATAACCAAATATTGCTTTTAGTTAAATCATCGAAAAAACTGACCTAATGAAAATCAAAAGCATCGGCTTCACAAACTAGAGGCAATAAGAATGCTTTTGAATTTTATTAACTAAAATGATTCAACTAAAATGTTAGTAGCAATTATAGCTTGTAAATCAAAGGCTTTAAAGTTGGCTTTTCAAAATAACATGACACAACGCCTGTTATCCCCGAAGACTTAGATAGAGATGGTACCTAATAGTGCACATTTTGTTATGTTTAAGTCCCACGTAATAAGGGGCGAGCCTATATATTGCCATGAACCGGGCACAAATTAAGACTCATTTACTGCTTTTGAAAGATTCCTGATGGAAAAAATAAATAGCCTCTAAAATATTCTGAACTTATACTTTCACTTTACGAGATATTTTCCATGATTGTTATTTATTTTCTTACATTTTTAAATATGATAACAAAATCATATAAAAAAAAAAAAAAAAAATAGTAGCCCACCGGTATCAGGGTCCGGACTACCGGTGGTCAGGGCTCTTGAGGGAGGAACTTCTTAACAATACGTGCCGCGTCCAGAAGTACTGCTTTCTGAATCAAGCCCTATCCAGCTGCCAAGCGAAAGGCTCCTCAGATAATGGTCGATGCTTATGGCAATTAGGCCATTGGCTGATACGACTATCGGCACAATGATCGCTGAGTCCACATCCCACATGTCGACAACCTCGCGAAACAGATACTTGAATTGCTTACCATGATTATTTATTGTTTTGAGTTCCCAATATTTCGACGCTGTTGCAAGCGCCATGATCGCGGGATGTCATGGAAGATATCGCGTAAGTGAAGAAGAAGTTCAGATAAAAACCGTGAAAGTTTAAAACAGTCTCTAAAATAATGTTCTAATTTTTATAGCTTCAGACTACCAAAGCAAAAGCGACCCAATCCACTAAATAAATAAACATACAATAAAACAGATAATCACCGCCGTGCCTAAAAATTCATGTCTAAACCTATTTGATACATAACTTCGTCCATGTCCTGACCGAACATGCCGGTTTTTTCATCCCCATTCACCGTACCATTTGATGTGACCTTCGAAGTGGTTGGCTCGTCCTCCGATTGGTTCGAGGTGGTTATGTTGAGGATCGGAAGACCGAGGACGATGCGGATCTGGTCTGTGAGGTGGGGTGCCGAGACGACCTGGTGATATATGCCTTCGGCTGTGCTGAGTATTTTGTCGACGTCTAAACACATTGACAGGTCGTTTACGTGCTGAAAAAAGAAATAGAGTTAAGTCTTTTTAGTGGCATCATAGCTTAACATAACATTGGCATTAAAAACCCCACATAAAAAAATAGTAGACCAATAGAGATATTTGATGTTTAGCAAATACCAAAATTGACTACCTTTTTGCTACTATTTGATACCTAACTTCAAATATTTCGTACCTCGACTGACAGCAAAAAAACACGTAAAGAAAGTGGTCAGACATTCTGACATCAGGATGTCTGGACCATTTTTTTTTTTCATAGTTCGAGACACTATAACGAATTTATATCTTTGTAAATATTTACTACCTTTTTAGTACCTCAACATATATTTTTATCAAATTGTTTTGGTATTCCAGAAAAATGTTAATTTTTTTTCGGATTTACCGGAAAAGATATCTTTAAAAGGACAAGAGTACAATCTATTGTCTGTCATTGAATTTGTCCCATCTGCGACTCCCGAAGGTGTAGGACATTACAAATCGCATTGCCGACGACAGTCGAAATGGCAATGTTACGACGATATGTCTAGTAGAGTTACTATAAGTTGTAAGAACATGATTGCTCATTGTTTAAGAGGGTACTCTAGCGGGCCTTTCTCCATACAAACGCATCTGTTTTTTTTTTTCGTGGATAATGCGTCTAGAGCAATAGTTATAAAATCGTTTTTTTTTACCAAAAAATCTAGGTCTCATTAATACATGCCTCTATCATTTCCTTTTTTTCAAAACATAAACACTAAAATAATTATGACAATCCAAAAACCCGAAAAAAAAAGCCCGTTTTATCGCCATGTTCAGACGACTATCAGACAAATTAGATAAGTTTTTAACAAAAACGAAAATAATAGTAGCATAGATATACTTTTTCTCTAAATTTTGATATGAGAATTATTTAAATCAGTTTAGTTTTGAAGAAGAAAACAGCGGAATACAAAACGTCTTTTGGTCAAGATTTTTAACCGACTTCTAAAAAAGGAGGAGGTTCTCAATACATATGTTTGTAATTTTTTTTTTATGTTTATTCGCGCATATCTCCGTAACTTGCCAACCGATTTGGCAAATTCTTTTTTTTTTGGAAAGGGCATACTTCCCAAATGGTCCCACAGTCACCAAGTTGGGATCTGATTATGGAATCTTGGTGAAATCGAGGGAACTCTTAAAATTTTGTAGGAAAACGTACAACGATTTTGGTATTTTCTACAACAAGTGAAGCATTTGCGTTCAATAAGAACCATTCTACCATGAGGATCTGATGATGAATCCAAGAGACGGAACTCCATAATAAGACACTGTATCTTAGCTGTGTTTGGGCTTGTTGGAATTGGAACAATATGCACTTTCCAGGTGTAGTTACCACTAATATTAAAAAAATAACGTGTAATTAAAAAAAAAAGCTTGCCCGGTGGGCCCATATGAATTTTATTATCTTTGCTTAGCTACTTTTTGAGTTAGCCTCTTTATTATGCATTTTGTCCTTTGTCGTATGTATGGACGATGTGCTGGTGTCTAGTTACAATGTAAAAATGATACTTGATTAAGATTTAAGTGAGATACCACCACTAAAAACGCTAAAATAAAAACTTTTTTACAAAGTAATAAAATTTTATTGTAGGTAAAATCAGCCTGAGCTGCAGTTGTCCCTTTAGTACTTTACGCTTTTCGCTTGGTCGGGCGCAGCGCGACGGCAATAGTTTCTTCAAATACCTATTCTTCAAATTCCTCGGGCCTAGAGTCCTCTCTTAATATACGCCAAGAAATATCAATTATTTATCATTCATCAATAACATCATGTACGGCACACGGCTATACTTTTCCAGTATAAGCTGATCTCGCATTCTATAGGATTTCCTTACAATAAGGGGTCAGTATAAACTGGAAATTTTAGCATGATATTGTATATACAGGTGTAACGGAAAGGGTATATACATACTTAAGGGTGTGCTACAGACCATCAAATTGAACATGTTTCTCTATCGGGCAAACATCGTAATAGCGAAATAAATATCAGCTGCCCCATACATTTGGGTCGAATAGGTATTGACATTTTGTATGGGGGAGCAGATAATTTTTTCGCTATCTGCTATGCCGGGGACAGCTAGTAACAAATAAAAATTCAATAGACACTCACTTTCAATATTTCAGTAAATCCATAGTCTTTACTGATGAGAATGTCTTTTTCTGCGTCGAGTATGGCAACACAAATCAATAAGTGGAAGTTTGCACATGGCAACGACGTCCATAACACTTCCCATAGCCTGAAAACAAATGTACGAAATTATTATTAGTTCCAGCTTCTTCGTGTACCTTGTCGCGGTTACATCATCATCATCATCCTTTAATGTTCCACTGCTGGGTAGGCAGAAGTCTGAAAGATTGACAACCAGTCGAAACCGTTACTGCTGAGGTCAGATGACAAAGAAATTTTTATCAGTAATTTAAAAACATTTCCTCGGATATGCAAAAAAAACAGCTGTTTACTAAGAAACTGCAATGCCTACTCACCACACACATTCAACACATTTTGAGCGTGTAGGTATTGAGTTTTGTAGGAAACCGCAGATTTTTTTTAAATAACTGACTGTACAATAGGGGATGATCACATTTTTTTTTATCTGTCGGGTAGATTATTGAAAAGTATTCGACACGTATTTTTTCTTTTTTTACGTGGTCATAAAATTACGGAGATATATTGAGTTAAAATGGCGCATGACGTCACATGTAGGTAATTTTTATACCTACTTATGACGTAGTGAGCCCCCACTCTCCAACTTTAATGAGTTTTAACTAAGTAATTTTTTGATATTTTGATCAAACCAAAAATACGTGTCTAATATTTTTGTATTACCTGCCTGACGGACAAAATAGAATGTCGTTTTCTTTACCCAGTCTTCACCCTTACTGTCGGGGGGGTTAGGATCATGTACCGAGTATGTGGGAGCCGTTTTAGAGTCGGTGTCTCTTCCACTCTGTTTTGTGCATTTGGTAAGACTGACAGACAGATAAAACAGCCCTTCCCTGCTTTAGTATGACAGACGAGCTAGAACCAAACTGACATGATGGAAATGTTATACACTCCTGCACGGAAAACTTTCTCATTTCGGTTCTATGCATATAAAGTTTTTTTTTTGATAACTGTTTCTGTTAGCCTGCACCCTCCCACTCCCACTGTTGGGTTGTTCCTCTGACCATGACTTCGAGTTCTTTCGATTAGGGCTATTAATGGAGCACTGGCTGCTAATTTTCCAATCTCGCCCCGCCCATCATCTACGAGGTCAGCCGTGTCGCGTTCGAATGTCAGGTTTTTTTTAAAATTCATTTCATTCCTCATAATGAGAGGAATGGAGGTGCTCGTGGCTAAATAATAACAGTCGCGAGGGTCGATCGTTTAAGGTTATGCCGTGCTTGCCGAGGTTGGTCCGTGGATGGGTGACAATAATTACATACTGAGTTTCCTCCGTGCCTCGGAAAGCACGGTAAGCCGTTGGTCCCGGCTGTCATTGTGCATCATGTCTTTGGCAGTCATTACAAGTAGTCAGAAGCCAAAATTCTGACAGTCTTACCAAAGGGTATCGTATTACCCATATACCGGGTTGTGGAGGTCAGATAGGCAGTAGCTTCATGTAAAATACTGATACTCAGCTGCATCCGGTTAGACTGGCAGCCAACCCCAAGATAGTTTGGGAAAAGTCTAGGCAGATGATGATTTCATACCTCATAATGTCCCTATGCGAGAACTCCCTTTTAAACCAGACGAGTAACCACCGGAAGCAGAAATACATGTTCCCAGAGTCTTTCTGCGCGAGGTGATTAGCTAACTCGGGGCTGGCAAATGTTAGGAGCTGTTGTAGTTGAAGCAGCTGGTGTTTCATGCCCGCCTGGTCCATGTCGAAGTTTGAGGCCTGCGGGGAGAGAAACATAATGTATCATCACGCTAGTAAATAACCGGGGGGTAGGGCAGAGGTGTTCCTGTGACTGTGTCCTACATGAAGGACTTGAAAGTGTGTATGAAATGCCATAAGTCGTAAACGCTCTTAAAGCCCATGGCCGCTAGAGGAAATATGGGTTCTAATCTAGATATACAGACAGTTATTTTTTTCTACATAGGATTGCGTTTGGCCGTAATTCGCCTGATGTAAATGTAAAGCGATGGTGCAGCCTAGGGAGGACCATGCTTGCCTAGAAGAAACCGATGGATGCTGGGATACCACAACTGAGACCAAAAAAAGTCCTGCACTATTTATGGGTTTCGTAGACACCACAGACAAATGTTACCTTTTTTTAGACTCGGGCTGTGTAAAGGATGATATGGCAAGAAAGGAGGTTTCTAATGAATAGGCGAGTTATAGAGAAATATGCTGCGCCAACCCCAAATGAATTGGGATAAGGGCAAGAGATGATTTTTTTCTGAGAGTTGTTTTATAACAATTGAGTGCACTCTGAAATGTCTGATGACCCGATAATTGAGAATTACTTAGTAGTTTCTTAAAGGGGAAAAATACCTTAAAAATATATTACTATGTGTATATATTTGTATGTATGTTTATTTTATTAAAGTATATTTTTGTTTTAAACTGTAATTCATATTTTCCTGTTTCGTCCTATCTACACACTGTGTTTACATTTCTAATAAAGTTAGTTTTATAATTGAAGTGAAACTTCTTATGCGACTCCCAACAAGGTTGCGTTAAACGTTTAACGCTACCATGGAGGGGGAATAGAAAGAGACAGAGCGAGATTGAATGCGTGGCACTCGAACGCATGCGTGTATTATTACGAAGTTTTCACTTCTTCCGCGCGGAGGGACTCCACGCACTATTTTAATAAACGTGTTTTTAATATTTTATTTGTGATTTATGATTTCAAACACAATGTGAATTGTTCTTGAATAAATTGAATTGAATTAATTCAACTTTCCTCTCGCAGATTTGCTGGAAGACTGACTGACTATTTCTTTAATAGTCAGTGCCTTTGTGCTCTCTTATCTTAATGTACTGTCCTTTTAAGTACTTTGTGTGTACATAAATAAATAAATAACGTAGATTAAAAATCACCTAACCAAGAAAAGTACAAACATTACTCACAATCTTATCCATAAAGCCAACAAAGCACCAGAAGCTGTCGACCTCGTTGCCTAGCAACAGTAACAGCGGCGCCAGTATATCCGACATGCCCTGTACATATCCCAGGTCGAAGTTGTACATAACGTAAGTGAGCAGGATGTCCTGTAGCACTACTAAGTTAGGATTATTGTCTCCGGCGAAGAATGGGTGCGTTCTGTCCGTTCGGTTCACGTCTTTTTCTACTAGGCTTTTTCTGTCTCGGTATTCTGAAAATCTGGGGACAAGATTTATTTATTTAAATAATTGAATAAAGATTTTTTTAATTTAAAGATGGTAAGTAAGTATACTTTTCTTAGACGGCGAGATAGGCAGATGATATTTTTGCCATCGCGAGTAAAACCTGGATAAAGCACACGACAATCAATCAAGCCAGATCATATTCATTATAACATGGCCTTGCTATTAATAGATTTCCAATCTAATGAGAGTTCAGCAAAAACTGGTTTTGTCTAACTCGATATGTCGTTTGCGTTCAAGAATGTAGAAATTGGAACAAGCGCACATAGGCCCATATTCAGTAGTGGGTGGAGATAGTATTATTACGATGATTACGATATTTGAGAGTAGCGGTGGCCCAATGGTGGCAGCCCCGACTTACGAGCAGTAAGTCGTGGGTTCGAACCCAAGCAGGCGCATTACTTTGTGTAATTTATTTCATCACCGCTGCTCTCAAAACGGTGAAGGAAAACACCGTGAGGAAACCGGCATGTCCTAACACTAAAAATTCGGAGACATGCGACATCTACCAACCCGCACTGGGCCCGCGTGGTGGATTACAGTCCACTCCCTCTCATAGAGAGGAGGCCTGTGTCCCAGCAGTGGGAACATTATAGGCTGATGATGATGATACCGAAAGTATCATTATCATCAGCTGAGGTCATTATCAAACTCCAAGACAGTACCCCAGATCAAAGCTAGGTATCACTAGCCAAGGTTCAGAAAGTGTCTCTCACCTGGCCTCCTGCCCTTCAGTCATGGATCTCCACTGCAGCTTCATTGAGAAGTACTCTTCTGTTCTCTTCTTGGTCAGCGCCCGAAGCTCTGCGTGCGTCATGTGCCAGGGGTGGTAGTCTAGCAGGTATTTCCATACTGACTGTCTTATTGAATGGGCTACACCCTGGAATATGAGACATTGTGATTAGTTAAATCTACTCCATACAATCATAACATCACGCTTTCAATCCCTCAAGGGTTAGGTAGAAGTGTAGGTACCCATTAGTACTGTAGGTCACCCGGATGGAACGAAGTTCCTCAGCAATATCCGGAACTTGTGCAGAAACACTGTCAAGATTCATTATTCTTATTATTATTTATTATGTACAAAAGACCTGTATACATTCAACAAAAATAATCGTCGCGACACCACACTGATCAATGCGAAATAGAAAGACGAAACGAAAATAACATGCTTGCTTCCTATGAGAGAGAGAGAGAGAGAGAGAGAGAGAGAGAGAGAGACAGAGAGACAGAGAGAGAGACAGAGAAACACGCGCACGCCGCACGGCTTACAACTATAGCAAAAAGTGTCGTTACAACTTTTGGTCTTATTTTTTTCCGTCTAGCCCCCTTTCGCAAGGCGCAAAAATGAACTTCGTTCCAAAAATAAATAAATAAATAAGAATAAATAAATAAATTTCGCCAGTTTCAGTCCCATGTAATAGGGAGCGAGCCTAATGCCATCAGCAGGAAACAAATCTAGACACTGTGGCTGCTACTGACAAAATTCCTGATATACAAACCCAATAACACTTTGCTCGACCTGAGAATCGAACCCGAGACCTCATGCTCAGTAGACACCCTCAATAAATTTAATCATCATCAGCCTATAATGTTCCCACTGCTGGGACACAGGCCTCCTCTCTATGAGAGGGAGTTGGCTGTAATCCACCACGCGGGCCCAGTGCGGGTTGATAGATGTCACATGTCTTCGTATTTTTAGTTCTAGGACATGCCGGTTTCCTCACGATGTTTTTCCTTCACCGTTTTTGAGGGCAGCGGTGATGAAATAAATTACACGAAGAAATGCGTCTGCCTGGGTTCGAACTCTGGCTTACTGCTCGTAAGTCACCACTGGGCCACCACTGCTCTAAATTTAATGAAAATCTTTAATTCCATCTACCAGATAAAGCATGTCCTAAACTTCTGGTATGGTCAGCAGCAAAAGTCGCTTTACATAACCAAAATTATAAGACGTCTCAGTTTTAGAACGATCTATACAAGGTGTTGTTTTGCATCCTCGTCAAAATTCAAGAGGATGTCACAAAATACCTATATAATCAATTAAAATTACGCTACCCAGTAAATTATTAATAAACCGCAGATTTTTTTGGTTGTATAAGTTTTTCAGTATTTCAGAATAACCCCCTTAATGTGGTTCAGGAAATAAGAAATGATCGAAAATCGTTTGATATTGTTTGTACGTATGAAAGCGCGGTTATAGGGTGAGATTCAGACGGCCCGCGTTTAAAACACGGGTGGTTCACACTTACCGATTTTCGTAAATAAGAAAAAAAAATAAAAATATCGTACCCATTTTATTATTGATTCGGGACAAGAATCATTAGTATAGTTACCTCCTTGAATTTGACGAGGATGCAAAACAACACCTTGTATTAACAGACTGGAGTAAAAGACATAACAATATTTTGAAAATATTGTTATGTCTTTTACTCCAGTCAATTGTGTAACCATTGATGAAAATATTATTTTCATCAATGGTTACACAAATTCGCAAAACAATATAAGATCAGATCACACTGACCAGCACAAAACTTGGAGTAATATTTATAAGTGTTAACCGACTTTTGATGCTGACTGTACTATAATCAAGTTTAACTTTGCATGTTTAATTTATAAAGTGAACGCAAAAATAATGATGAACCCGTGTGTCAAACACGTCAAAGGTTTATCATCTTTGCTGATGGGAAAGCCCATCTTGTCAATATACAAAAAAAAACCGCGATAATATGACGGTTTCAGCAAATGTTTTGCAGTAGTATGGGTGTTGAATATTATAGAACTTTGCCTATTCAGGTACTACAGCATTATGCTAAGCAGCGTTTGTTTTCAGACAGATAAAGTACATACATTCTGTCATAATAAACTAACTAATATAAACTTCATCATCTGCCTAGCCTGTTCCCATACTATCTTGGGGTCGGCTTCCAGTCTAACCGGATCCAGCTGAGGACCAGTATTTTACATGAAGCAACTGCCTATCTGACCTCCACAACCCAGTAACAGGGTAATACGATATCCTTTGGTAAGACTGGATGTCAGACTTTTTGGCTTCCGACTACTCGTAATGACTGTCAAAGATCTACGGCTTAACGTGCTTTCCGAGGCACGAAGGAAACTCGGTATGTAATTATGGTCACCTATCCACGGACTAACATCGGCAAGCATGGCTTAACCTGAAAGATCGACCCGTGCGGCTGTTATTATTTAGCCACGAGCTACTCTACTACTAATATAAACTTACCCCTCTAAATATAAGCTGTTTAACTCCTTCAACCTCTGTAACCCTCCCTTCTGTGTCCTGCAATCCTTTCCACTTTTCTGAGGATAGGGGAGTTCCTCTGCAACAAATATGTATTACTTGATTAACATTTTTGTAGAATGCATCATGGCCGAAGGGCCAGAGTTGTCAGGCAGTGGGTGCCAGAAAACGGGCGTAGTCGCCGAGAGAGGCCTTTAAAACGTGTAAACTGTTATCAGCTTGTTTGTGAGAGACTGGCCGGAGAAAACCACACGGAGAGAAGAGCGGAAGGCTATAGCGGGACGTCTTTGCCCTGCACGCGTAGCATGACCACTGTAGAAACGAGTTCTACGGAAGAATCGACATGATGACAGATAGACAATGACAACGTGTCAATTTGTTGATTCTTCCGTCGGCATAGACCGTTTCTTCGGCGGTCATGCTACGCGTGCAGCAGTGGGATAATAATATAATCTTAGAAGTTTTTTTTAGCCTACTGTCATTTTTATAAATGTGTGATAATTTTTAAGAGTGTGGTCGAGACTGAATTACTTTATCCATGGGACCACCATCGTAGTAGCGAAATTAATAATCAGCCATGACCACACATTTTTGATAACACAGTTAAACAGTCAAATATTTGTATGGCCTACAGATAGTTGTTCCGGGTCTGGTTTAAATGTTCTGGAGTTTAAATGTTTGTAAACGCACCCACGATACAGGAGAAATTCCTAGTGTGGGGCAAAGTTTCTTAAAAAAAAAAAACATGGATTTCTAATTAGCGGTGTTGTGTGTTTTTAGGGTTTAAGAAGTTTAAAGGAAACTAGGTAACAAAAAAATTGTGCGTGGTGTCCCTCCGCGCGTAAGAAGTGAAACTTCAAACTACACGCATGCGTTGGAGTGCCACGCATTCACTCTAGCTCTGTCTCTCTCTATTCCCCCTCCATAGTAGCGTTAAACGTTTAACGCAAACTTGTTGGAAGTCGCATAAGAAGTTTCACTTCAATATTTTTGGTGTTTTGGCTGTTCCACAGGTGTTTGTCGGGCTTATATGGTCTTAGGTTACGGAGAACTTTAATATCGCCATTTAGAATTTTGATGATAGATCTTCATTTGTGAGTAGATGGTGCATTAAAAGAGTGCTAAGAAAAATAATGCCTTATCATTTTACTTTTTTGATACTAAAAGCAATTGGCTCGTAATTCATAAGCTCTTATCGACGCGTCTTATACTTATGACTCATAATCGATAAATGAGCATTGACCTAAGGAGTCTTTAATCGATTCACGTGCAGTTTGAATTATCAGCGTTTAGTAGTAATGACTTATTATTGATAAGGATAACCTTTATTTCCATTATTTTTTAAGTATTTAACGCATTACTCGCAAACGGCGTGCGTGTATGACCAGAAGTATAAACGTGGATGAGAAACAAGGCGATGTTTTGCATCCTCGTCAAACTAAGGAGGTAACTATGCTAATGATTCTAGTCCCGAATCAATAATAAAATGTGTAGGTATTTTTTTTTTCTTATTTACGGAAATCGGTAACCAACCGTGTTTTAAAAACTTGGCCCGTCTGATTCTCGCCCTATAAAACTATAAATGCCTCAAACGTGTATTCGATAATTTCTTATTCCCTAAACCACGTTAAGGGGGTCATTCTGAAAAACTGACAAACTTAAACAACCAAAAAAATCTGAGTTTATTAATAATTAATTATGTACCGTAATTTTAATTGATTGTTTGTGTCTTTTGTGACAACCTCCTGAATTTTGATGATGATGCAAAACAGCACCTTGTATAAGGATCTTAGCAGGTGGCGTTATGTCGTTTCTGCATAACCCCATGTGAAAAAGGCATAAGTTTATGTAGGTCTAAAACCAAGTTATTGTTTGAAAGCTTGGTCGAAGATAAAGACAAGACAATGACAAGACATGCTGTTTGGTTTCCAATACCATTAAAACCGGCAAAGGTTTCACGGGCGAACCAATTTCAATCTTGCATAGTGTGAATAAAATTGATAATAAATCGCACACTGTGCTGCCTGTGCCGATGCTTAGAATATTGAAATCGCGAACATTTCTATCAAATAACTAAGTTCTATTAAAATTCTTGTTTCCAATTGATGATATTTGAATTGAAACGAATAAATCCGAGTTTAATTAAGTTGATTCCGACTATCTAGTAGCCTAGTACTATTCAAAAAGACATAAAACAATTTGAAGTTGTAGCAAAACTTCAAAACTGAACTTTAAGTACAGCCATTAAAGTTGTTTTCCCGAAAACACATTTATTTCATCGGTTCTACGGCCGATCCATTACCAGTACAGCTTAATTATTCAGTGAGCTATGTCGACAAGTCTGGTTCTCTCGGATCACCTCATCCGGATTCGATCCCTCAGAGACTCCAAATGGCAATGGGCCGGCCATATTAGCCGTAGAACCGATGACCGTTAGGGTAGACGTGTTCTTGAGTGGAGACCGCGAATCGGCAAGCGTAAGGTGGGGACGCCCTGAGGCTCGGTGGAGCGATGGTCTTCGCAGGGTGGCTGGTAGCAACTGGATGAGAGTTGCCGAGAATCGAGTTAAGTGGCGTGCGGTTGGAGAGGCTTATGTCCAGCGTGGATAGCTGTAGGATGATGATGACATCTTTATCATAGGAACAACTCTTACCTAGGTATACAAGGCCGGGGTGGTAGTGTAGGTTTAACACTGATCACCTCGTACTCATCGGTCTTCGTGATCGTGGTAGCATCCTCCATGGCGCTCATACTCTTTGTTAGCAAGTCCGCCACTTCTTCAGACACGTCGCGTTTGCCGTTCATGCCTTCGTTGCCGTAGTATACTGAAAAGGGAGTAAACAGATAAAATTAAAATAGCTACAAAGTGATTTAAATTAGGTCACTAACACTATCAATGAGAAATAGTAAACATGGCAAATATCCCGTTTCCAGTGTAATTTAAATTATACGGTACATGAGTAATATTTTGAACGTCGAAATTACGTAAGACAGTTCCCTAAAAGACACGCGCTTCTTAGCTTGATAGTACATAGTTAAAAGTTCAGCCAAGAGCTTATTTCTTGGCTCTTAGCCAAGGCATTGATTTTCTGCCCTCGAGCCAGCTAAGTTAGAATAGTACCGTGTATTTCTGTGGTCAAGCAGCACTGCTATTTTAAAGTTTCATGGATATCATACAAATGGTGTTGTATAGTGTCTGTTGTGGGTTAAATCAACGGTAAAAAGTTCTTCTTTCCCATTGTTCGAAAATATATAAACTTGCCTTCGAATGTGAAGCCGGGTACAGATTATTAGAAACACATACATGTAAGTTAAAATGCAATGCAACATTTTCCATTCATTTTAATGTGTTCGCGAGCGCACTACGCCCCCACCGCGCACAGAAAATGTATGGAAGATGTTGCATTGCATGTTGCTAATCATCTGTAAACGGCTTGTTTACCATGTGTATTTTTTTTTAGTTCCCGATATTGATATTGTTGTTTAAAGAGGGCTTTGGGCCATAAACAGAAAAGAAGCATAAACAGAGAATTTTGTTACAAAAAAACTAAGTCCTTACCAATATCAGTTAGCTTCGAAAAAGCTTCCAAGGTGGTCTCATACGGCCTCTGCTTAAAATTCGACACTAAGTTCCAAACAACATCAGTAGTATTTTCAGTAAATATATCCAGTTCCGCAAAAGACTTGTTCAGGACTTGAGACTCGATATCGGGTTCTACAACGACATAAGTGTTTCTGTCATGACGTGTCTTCGCTGTCTTCACATGGTTCTTTAAATACGCGACGAATATTTCTGCATTTCCATGTTGAAAGTAGAACGTTGTCTGCCAAACTCCTGGCTTGGTTGAAAATTGCATTTGCTGGTTGTTTCTGGTTACCCTGAAGGTTTTGAGCTCGTCTATGGGTATTTTAATGATGCGGGCGCGGGCTGTTGCGTAGTCTGATGTCATGTTGCCACTGAGGGTACGCTGGCGGCGACCTGGTTGTGACTTTATATTAGTTTGATATTAAAATGACGTCGTAAGAGACAAAGAAGTAAATTGGTAGAAATTCGGGTAGAAAATAAGAAAGAATTTGTAAGGTATTGGAGATAATAAATAGGTTGTGCTTTGACAGAATTTTCAGTAGAAACATACACACTAGAATTTTAATACCATCACCTACTGTAAACTGAATGCATGTTACTAAAGACTTCGTGAATATACTTTTAAAGTAAAAACTGACAGCGGTAACCAGCTTTAGCAAAAAACGAAGATTTTTGTTAAAGGATAACAGAAGGAATTGGTCTTTTTGAGACCCTTGATCAAAAGTCGAGTGCCTTTCAGTGCAGCATTAAAGCGTGTGCAGTCAACCGACACCATGATAACAATTTAAAATAGCGTCTTGTCTTTAAACTTTGAAGAGTAGACTTAGATACTTACTCGTACTACTATTACAAATGTGAAAGATTGTGTGGATGAATGGATGGATGTTTGCTATTCTTTCACGCAAGAACTAGAGAACGGATTTGGATGAAATTTGGCACAAAGATAGTTTATAACCTGGATTTGCACGTAGGATTTTTATCCCGGTAGTACAATTCCCGAACTCCATGCGGGCCATGCGGGCATGCCGCGGTCATATAAGTGCAAGCCAAGCTCCCGGGCTTGTGTAAAGTAACCGCCACCAGGTTTTCGTAGCTTGCATTTAAGTTTGAAGGCAAGCTTAGTAGCAAGTAGCTCCCATCACCAGGTTTACTGCAGCACTGACCGTAAACCAAACAGCCGACCATCCGGATTTCATTCGGACTTCCGCGACAATATATTCGAAGGAACCTAGGGCCAAAACAAAAAACGGACGACACCACCCAACACGCAGCCGAAGCGGCGAGATAAGACTATAAATAAATAAATCTACCTTTAGCATAAGACATGGTAATACCAATAGTATTGACGACCGCCCATTCTTGGTCTTGGGTGTCAGAATCTATGGTGATCAGGTCGTTCGGTCTCCACTCGATGCACTTGCTGCTGTCTTGGTTCTGCACGATGCACAGCATACCGATGGAGTTGAGGTCCGTGACTGGTCTACCCAGGCACGCCTTGAGGAGCACTCCATCTTGGGTGAACAGATCCTGGAGAGATGAAGGGGTCTTATTTTTAACTCAACATTGGACATCTTAATAAAGGTACGGCCGACGCCAAAATGTATAAAGGAATTAATTATTAATTAAAAATTAATCCAATTTCTGATGAGGCTCTCGTTAGGCAGCTGGATCAAAGGCTTGATTCAGAAAACGGTACTCCTGGACACGGCTCGTATTGTTAGGGGGTTCCTTTCTCTAGAGCCCTGACCGCCAGTAGCTTGGAACCTGTTCCCGATACCGGTGGGCTACATTTATATATATATAAGTACATATATATTTTAAGGAATATTTCAAAATGTTGCAACAAATTTGCAGCATTTTGAAATATTCCTTAAAATATATAAAAAAAAGAAATGAAATGAATAAACGGAATAATAAAATATTTAAAAATGTAAATGATATGTTGTAAATGAATAAAGGAAAATAAAAATTAAAAAAGGTACATGAAAATATCTAAAATAATAATAAACATTCACAACATTAACAATACAAGGTGTTGTTTTGCAACCTCGTCAAATTTCAGGGGGTGGTCACGAAAGACATAAATAATCAATTAAAATTACGGTACCTAGTTAATTATTAATAAACGCTGTTTTTTTTGGTTGTTCAAGTTTGTCAGTATTTCAGAATAACCCCCTTAACGTGGTTTAGGGACTAAGAAATGATGAAATAAACGTTTGAGATTGTTTGTATGTGTGTAAGCGAGGTTATATGGCAAAAACCAGACGGGCCGCGTTTAATACACAGGTTTAATACACACTTACCGATTTCCGTAAAAAATACAAAATTACCTACCCATTTTATTATTGATTCGGGACGAGAATCACTAGCATAGTTACCTCCTTGAATTTGACGAGGATGCAAAACAACACCTTGTATAATAAATCGTATTTTTTTTAAGAAATATGTAAAAATATAAAACAAAAATTAGATGCTAGATGAATAAAGGAAATAATAATTGGTCGAGGCTCTTGGCAATTAAGAATTAAGCCATTGGCTGATACGACTAATATGGGCACAATGATTGCAGAGTCCACATCCCACATATCGAAAAACTCGCGAGCCAAGTCAAGATACTTGATTTGTTTATCTTACCGTTTTATCAACTATCATAGCGCGCCGCTCTGATCGATCCACCACCACTATATCAGACTTATTGTTATTGATATATACGTTTAGCGAAAATCACGAAATATCACAAGGGGGGAGGGGGGCGTAGTAAGATCAAACGCGCGATTCTAAACCGAAAAGCGGCTTGTAGTGTGACCTTGACTCGCCGTTGCCAGGCAACGAACGAAGTACCTGTATTTAAAGATAATATTCTAAAAATTTTAAGATTCTGAGTAGGTACTAAAATTACACGTGATTTTGGGTGGGGGCGAGGGGTTAGTCTTAAACCTCACCACGTATCACCTAGAGGGAGGGGGGGTTAAGTAATGCTAAAAAAAAACATCACGTGATTAATGGACGGTCCCTAACGGCAAAAAAAAATCAGTCAAAAACACCTCTGTCTGTGACCAGGTTGTTGATTAAATAAACAAGAGACGCGAGACAAATCCCACGAGGTCAATTCCCACGGGCGGACGACGTCGCATGATATCATACCACGAATTTTACTTAATTATAATGAATTGTGGTCAGAGACTTTGTAACACATTGTTACAAAATAAATTTAGAAACAATATTAGTTTTTTTTTTCATGTAAGCTGTTGCGTTGGTCCCGGCTGTCATTTGTAGATCTTTGACAGTCGTTAAGAGTAGTCAGAAGCCAAAAGTCTGACATCTAGTCTTACCAACGGGTATCGTATTACCCAGTTACTGGGTTGTGGAAGTCAGATAGGCAGTCGCTTCATGTAAAATACTGGTACTCAGCTGCATCCGGTTAGACTGGAAGCCGACCCCAATATAGTTTGGGAAAAGGCTAGGCAGATAATTATGATGATTATGATTTAGGAATATTGTAACAAGGCTGTGTAATTATTTTTTGGTGTTGACCTACAACAGGGTGATGTGTGTAAATGTTGGAAGATAGAAACAAGTCCAGTTACACAAGAATAATAATAAAGTTTTAATGTACAAGAGTTTTATTTTTTACACACACACACAAAAGTAAAGTGAATAGAAGGAGTGTCAGAAAATAATGATAGATGTCAGAGAACACATTATCCTTATCCTAACTAATATTATAAATGCAAAAGTAAGTTTGTTTGTTACCACGACTAAACGGCTGATCGGATCTTAATGAAAGGCAAGAAGATAGATTTCAACCTGAGGAAGGACATAGGCTATATATCATCACGCTACGACCAATAGAAGCGGAGCAGCAATGAAAAATGTTGCGAAAACGGGGAAAATGTGACGCAGACGAAGTTGCGCGGGATAGCTAGTCATATTATAAACAAAAGAGGTTGAAGTTAGTTCATTCTAAGTGTAAATATATATATGTAAATAAATAAACTTAGGTCACTACAGTGTAAAATATGTCTCTATGTGCATTCCAAAAAATGGATGGAGACCTAATTTGTAATAATCTTGAGACCAATATCTTGCGGTCCAAACTGGAAATTCTATAATATGCATCACACAAGGGTTGACTGGTAGAAAATACCATTGGCATTAAGTCCGCCTCTGTACATTGTGCTTGAAGTTATAAATAAATAAATAAGATAAGCCGATCACTAAATTACAAATATTTTGAAACACACAATAGGGGATCGGACTGGGTAAAGAAAACGACATTCTATTTTGTCCGTCAGACAGGTAATACAAAAATATTAGACACGTATTTTTTGTTTTATCAAAATATCAAAAAATTACTTAGTTAGAACTCATTAAAGTTGGAGAGTGGGGGCTTACTACGTCACAAGTAGGTATAAAACTTACCTACATGTGACGTCATGCGCCATTTCAACTCAATATATCTCCGTAATTTTATGACCACGTGAAAAAAGAAAAAATACGTGTCCAATACTTTTCAATAAACTACCCGACGGACAAAGAAAAAAAAAATAGGATTATCCCCTATTGGTATTGATAAGTGTAGAATTTTCATACAACAATAAAGGAAAATGGCCTTGAATTAGCATGCCTCGTACAATACAAGGTCTATGTCATTATGTAATTTAACTAACTAGTAAATACCTACTATAATTTTTTCATAACTCTAGAGTTTTAAACTGAATGGAATTTGACAGGTTATACAGGTATACCTGTCTGCTAATTATTTTTAAAAACAAGCTATTTCTAAAATTTTTGATTGACTAATAAAAAAAAAATTGTGATGATAAGATTTATTTAAAGATTTATCTTTATCACTGTGTAGATAAAGTAAGCCTCATGCCTGTAGAAATTTAACTAATAGAACCTCGCCACCTATTCCATTGAAATGTAATGATGTATTTTTTTGCAAATATGTTTAGTAACATTGTAACTCTGTTGTACTATGCTAAGTACTAGAGAAATGAAAGTGACAATACCTAAGAAGCTATTAACATGTCATTCACACAGAAGATGGGACAAGATAAGATATTTATATACTAGGTATATAAATTCATATCGGGTTCCAGGTACGTTATTGGCTTTTGAATATAAAACTATTACATGGTACTAAATTATTGGTGGTATACACAGTATGTTAGTTTAAACGAGGGACATATTCAAACCCACAATAGTACATGCTAACATGATACTAATAAAAATATAAACAAAAAAAAAAACACTGATAAATAACAGACAGAACCATATCAAAATTTTCGCAAATGTCCCGCAACGTGTATACACCCTTGCACTAGCAATTTAATACTATCGCAGAACATGTGAGCGGGTCAATGACTCTTAAGTATATTCCATTTTCCCTTCATACTTTAAACTTACCTGGCTTAGGACAGTCCAAAATATCTAGGCACTAAACAAAACATTAAAAATTCTTCTATAAACGTTATAGGTTTTTTACATATTTGGGACGAGAATCGAATACTGAATACCCTCCCTCAATATGTCCCTCGTTTAACCTAACTTACTGTATATGCATGGTACTATATTACATGGCAAAATTTGCATGTATGTGCTATGTGTATATCTCTGCCTGACCATTCAGCAGAATACATGTTTTATTTTCTCAAAATACATGTTTGAATGGTATGCTGAAATTACAGACAAAACTTGAGCTTTTATTTCATTAATCTCTTTTATCTGATGAGTAAAGATAAACATGATAAAAGATACCTGGAATATTCAATATTCGACTTTATTATTGGCAGCAAAAGATAGCTAATTCAATCAAAATCTTATCATGAGGAAAATGACATGTTTTTTAAGGTGAATAAATGAGTTGCAGCATTTAAACATTTTTATTATATACTAGCTGAGCCGGGCTTGTGTTGTAATGCACTTGTTTCTACCCACTACGTACCTACTTACTACCTACCTACCTACTACTTACCTAAAAACCCTCTACAAAGTATTAGAAACAATTTTAAGGAAAGATAAATGACCAATTAGTTAAAGTCATTCTCTAGTTATGGTGTGACCAAAGGAAATAGGGATTAATTTATATATATATAAATAGACTAGCTGATCCCAGCATGCGTTGCAATGCACTTGTTCCTACCTACCTACCTACTACTTACCTACCTCCCTACCTACTGCCTACCTACCTACCTTAACCCTACCTTCTGCATAGTACCTATCAGAAAATATTTAAAAAACAGATGTTATGTTATGTTTATTAATAATAAACAGAACGCAGTTTAATTTTTGTCTTTGATAATTAAAAAGACGAAAACTAATATTTACATAGGTATGCTTTCTGTTCGAAGATAGGTAATACTATCTTACTATTATTCTGATAATGATTCATCAAATGTGACGATTTCAGTCAGAAACTCCTGGATGTCTACAATCTTGACAAAAAAACAACACATCCCTAGCTGGAACGTGGGTGCGTCTTAAGAAAAAAGGGCCCCCTTCCCTGTCCGTTTATCGCCAACGTCAGCCAATGCTCGACAATTCGAAAAGCTTGCTGTTTCATCCAGCGGCAAAAGTACAGCAGGTTGGACGTTCTTAATACACAACACAAGAAACTGCAATCTAAGACGATAACACAAAACTAAGCATTTTTATGACGCAATACCAAACAAGTACTCCGATAATTCCATGCAATTACAGCATTGTTTACAAATATCTAACAAACTGATACACAGCAAGTGTGAGCAAAGGTCACGATGAACGACGGACAATGAATAAATAAACAACAAAAAAAACATGAAACTCACTTTACATAGTTCGGGAATATCTTCAACGGAGCTCGATCTCGACATTTTGAGCACACAGGACTCTCAATGAAGTAAAATACACTTCGAAATCAACGAAAATACGTGGAATATTAGATTTACGCCATACTTTTCAAGGATTTCCTGTTCAAAATAAATAAAAACACTCAACTTCAATTCACAATAATGAGCACGATAGAGTTGCAAATTTAAAAAACTAAATTGCCCGAACTAAAACTCAAAAAATCCAATTAGCTAAAGATTTAAAGCCAAATTCATAATTTTGACATCTTGTAAATGGCAAAAAAAATATGAAAAAACGGTTAAAATATTGCAAATTTAGTAAATTCATACACCTTTGACAAACTTGTTACCAAAACAGGCATTTCTTATTTTCCCAGTTATGGGAAATATTTATTACGCAGCGTGGGTAACATCGAGCTAACGTCAAGCGTTAAAGCGTTTCATTTCATGCATCAATGCTTAGCAAAAAGATAAACAGTGAAATTAAAATCGTCGTCAAAAGTCCGCATTGATCCCATGTGTGCTAAAAAACTTACGTATAATATACGTATTGCTGGAGCTGCTGATGATTGTACAACTATCTTTGCATTGTATAAATTCATTTAATTTAGTATTATATAGTCGCATACCCCATATTATGTGGGTACTATATACTAGAAAGCTATCATTTACTGGAAACCTACGTCTTTTATGGACTTGAATGTGCCCTGGCGGTTGAGAGTATGTCATGCTCACTCAAATGTCACGCTGATGGTGGCGCGTGTGTCGGGTCATTTAGTTCCTTTCAAAATGATTGAGTTGAATGATGGCTGATCCATACGTCATGTTCGTGAACAAGTGCTGTCAGTTGTGCCTGGTCATCTCTTAGCTGCCACGGCACATTTCGAACTAAATATTTTATCTTTCAATGGTTTTTGTTCTTACTATGGACAATTTGAACGTGCACCTCTTGCTACATCGTTCTCACATAATGTATTATCTCAATTCAACATGAATGATGTAACCAAGGTTTTTGTAACAATATCCTGATTTGAGTGTCCATGGAGTTTCTTGCCTATTCTTCTAGAGATCTACGCTTTGGAATGGGCAACTACAGTACTTTCACAGTTACTATGTCTTGTGACTGGGACTGTAGCTTCATTTTTATTGTAGTTCGACTATTCAAAAGGGCCTGTAACTGGCCTACTTGAAATAAATGATTGGTTATCAACTATGATAATAGTTTGAATTTCAGTAGGTAGAGTCGCAACGTAAATCATTTTGAAATTGGCTTCGAATTATTTAATTTGGGATATTTCATACAAAACATTTCGGTAGAACATTTAGCAGGTTAATGACGTCCTGCAAGGAATACGTCGAGTTATCAGTAACCCTGTATAAGAGAGCTATTTTTAAGGTATTTAGAATAAATAAGAACAATAAAGACCATTTTTACACGTGTTTTATGTCCTTATTGAACCTTCGTTCAATACCGGTAGTAATACCGTGATTCGCGTATTCACTTCCAATACCAGTTTTGGTACCGGTATTGAAAAAATCCGGGATTTGAAAGCCCTAACTACTATAAATCTCAATATTCTATTAATTAAATCGTTTTTTTTTCTATTTTCTGGGGCAGCCTGTATCCATGATTCCTATCATTACCTACTTGGTATGAAATGATACCTACATATTTGGCTACCTGTGTTCTCTCTGTAGTTATTCCCTAATAAATATTTTTATCGTATCCGTAGTTAAGTCTCATTGAATAAAACGATTGTTCATTTGATTAGATAAGTAGGTAGGTACCAGTAGCTGGTTTATTATAATTTACGTCACTACGTAAAATGCATTTTTGACATTAGGTACTTTATCTATCTTGCTACGGGAACGAGCAGAATCCTTTGTTTTTTATCCTTTGTTCAAGTAATCAGGAGATCTATCTCTATTCACTTATTTTGGTACTTGCTAATATCGGTATTGAAAACGAACTAAGATAAACATTTGAGGATTCCGAATAGTAGCTCTTCCTGTCATCATTGAAGAAATCCTTAATTACAGTGATTTTCCAATGTGATGTTACTATAAACTTCCTTGCCCCCCTAGCATGACCGTTCTATCTCTATTCTACCAAGAAACGACAAGAAATCTTTTCTATACAACTTATCATTTCTTCTGCCCGAGCATGGCACGCACCGTCGACTCGCGTTTCTACGAAGACATAGACAGAAATTCTTTCCATAGCAACGGGGACGTATCACGTGATGTCTATATTCCCTGAATATTATTACGTTTAGTTAACGAAAAAAAGTTGCCAATTGCACGAGTTTTTCATTTTTCGTGGGCGGGATGGTGTTGCTGCATCCTGGATCCAGGCCTGGATCTTTTTCGCGAAATTAAACCTAAATATTTTACATAACATTTCAACCTTTTGAACGTAACCCAACGCAACCACGAAACGTATTTCTCGTATTTAGTTTTTAATAAGACTAGTTTGACATTTGTCAGAAGTAATATTTCTACCCGCAAATGTCAAAAGAAGAGAAAATATGGTCGTCATGCTCGACGTTGTAGACTTGTGTCGACTGAAGAAAAGAAACATTTCTTTTCTACATTCTTAATATCGCCATGCTTGGGACGATAGAAATATCTGTCAAATTGTCGATTCTTCCGTAGACATAGCCCGTTTCTACGGCGGTCATGCTAGGCCGGCTGGTCACAAGCGCGACTGCTAAGCATCAGATCCTCGGTTCGATTCTTGGTTTTTTCCGAGAGTAATTTCTCAGTAGCAGTCATGGAGTTTGGATTTGGTCCCGGTCCAATAATGCCACTGAGCAAGAGCAGTTCTGTGTCTCTCCGTGCTACACAGTCTCGTTCAGTTGCGTGTCCCTTCTTGCAGCCGTAGAGACATAGTGGCATGTTTGTTCAATGTTATTAGGCGCACAAAGAGTTACCTTGCCGTTACAACAACAACGATATACATTTATTTTCAGGCAACTTTGGCCCATAGATGACCTTACAGACTAACATAGGATAAAATGTAATTTGTTTTAGTAAATAAAACCTTAAAACTATATGTTAGTAACACTTTACTAGCACACTATGCCACTGTCGTCAGTGAGCGTTCATGTGGCACTTGCCCGCGGAAGCAACGGAACACCACTCCCTGCGGCCTGACGCCAAAAGTCCTCTTCCAAGACGAGATGCAGATAACAAGTTGGTATTCGCACCACGAACGCTTGCGTCGCGACTCAAGCAGCTGCACTCTCGCCACGTACTTGGTCTTCTGACGCACGTACTCCACGATGTCTTCCGCCGTAGTGGTGAGTGTAGTTATGACTTTACAGTCTGTATAGAGAAGTGGAGTAGGATACCTGAAGGATTTTTTGCTCATGACTTTAAGGACTGCTCTTTGTCTCCTTCAAGACGTAACACATTGACTGCAAAGGTGCCAGACAGAGATAGCTACAGTAGCCCAGCAATAATTGGGCAAGCGCTAAGTAAACTATTTTCAGTGTATTAAGATCTGTCACTGCTCTGACTATCATGAACACAAAAATGAGCTTGCGAATACAGGGGACGAGTTCATCAATGTGCTTTTTCCAACTTAATAAACAATCGACCTGGGGGTTAATATGACGGCGCTAGACGTACTCTATAGCTCCGTCTCTTTCCCACACTGGAATAAGATTAAAACAATACTGCTTTAAGACGTCATGGTAGGCTCCCTGACTCAATTTCTTTTTTATTTAGCATTTGAGATCCTCAGTCACAATAGGCGTTGGGCGAATTGCAGCAATGTGCCTGAATTATATATTTTCTCTGGTTGATCTTGAATTTTTGCGAAAGTGAAAATGTTACAAACGATGCTTTGTTTAGGTAAAGTGTTTAAAGATGGCCAGCGTAACACTTTTAAAGGCATAAGACAAATCTTAGTAAGGGTCGCCCTTGCGATAGGGGGGGGGGGGACGGCAAGATGAGAAAACTACTGATTATTAAGGGTTTTTATGGATATACCTAAAATGTTAGAACCTCAGTTAAGTTAGATTTTCTATACAGAGGTATAGAAAATCTAACTTAACCGAGGTGTTAAATCACATAGAATTAAGAAGAAGCTACTGATTTTGACAAGTTATTTAATCTAGAAACGAAAAAAAACTAACTAACGAACTAAGAAAAAATGTAAGCTCTCCATTCCAGAAAAGTCAGCTTTACTTTAGTCCCTTTATTCTGATATAGATGTTACTTAATTGACTGGGGGAAAGAATTTTAAAAACAAATCATGTAAGGTTCGAATAGCGAGCGAAGTGAGCTCGAAAATTTTCAAACACTACCCTGGATAGGTAAGAATTATTTTGACCCTTCATACAGGTGTTACATGGTCGACTTACAAACCAAGTCAAGACTCAAAAGGAAGTAGGATGCAAGAGCGAGTGAAGCGAGCTCGAATTTTTATGAACCTGAAACCTGTCACAAAGAGCAGTACACCAACTTTCTCGACAACCACTCTAGAAAGCCATCGAATGCATCTTCTGAGGCCGAAATCAAAATCGAACTTTTAGACCAAGTCAAGACCGAAGAGGCTGTGGGATGCAAAATCGAGCGAAGCGGGCTCAAACATTTTATTACACTGCCTTGGCAGGTTAGAATTGTTTCGATCCTTCCTACAGGAGTTACTTAATCGACTTTTAGAAAAAGTCAAGATTCAAGAGATCGTGGTATAGAAGAGCGATCGAAGCGAGCTCATATAATTTACAACACTACTTTGGACAGTTTACAATTGGTTCGACCCTTCCTACAGGAGTTACTTGGACGACTAAGAGACAGAGATAAGATTCAAGAGGAAGTAGGCTGCAAGAGCGAGCAAAGATGATTACATCGTGCCTGAAATTGATTCAGATAAGATATGTAATTTGTTATCAAAATTTCCAGATGCCCAATTTTATCAAATACCAATACTGCTTTAAGACGTCATGATAGGCCACCTGAACTCATAAACGGCCGGTTTGCGTTTGTTATTATTAAACGGTGAAGGAAAACATCGTGAGGAAACCAGCATGTCCTAGAACCAAAAATTTGAAGACATGTGACATCTACCAGCCCGCACTGGGCCCGCGTGGTGGATTACAGCCCACTCCCTCTCATAGAAGAGGAGGCCTGTGTCCCAGCTGTGGGAACATTATAGGCTAATGATGAATTGATCTTGAATCTTTACTTGTAACAAGTTTACTTTGTCCATAAGTCAAGAATCCATGTCTAATTAATGAGAATAAAATATTTATATGTGATGAATAACTAGTCAAACGCGGGTAGTAAAAAATTAAACAGCCTTACTCATGTTTCAACATTTTACAGGACCTAAGACGTGTTGTATGACTGATCTTTTGACAGGTTAATAATAATCGATTATAAAAAGTAATCCAAAAAACCCAAAAAATAAAGGTTTATACAACAGAACCGGTTTTTAGCAAAAAACGGGTTTTCTAACCGTGAAACACCAGTTCGTTTTCCCTAGTCAAGACTAACGTGCATAAGTTGTTAATGTAGATCAAGAACAATTTTGGACCAAAACATGCTGCCCTGTACAAGAGGTAAAATAAATAAAATAAAATAAATCGCAGTAGACTGACTTCGTTCCACTACATAGTTACGAAAAATATCAAGAACAGTACCGTCTATGCCTTTAGATTCTAGTTCATCTACAAGGGTGTTTCGAGTGGGTACTTAGTACAGTTCAAAAGATACAGCCCTGTGACAGACGGGCAGACAGTGCCAGTGGCACCTTTTGGGTACAGAACCCAAAAAAATTGGCTTTATAACCCTAGTCACTAACAACCGCTTCTTATAGGCACTTATTATGTATAATTTGTTATTGACGTCCACAGGCTTATTTCCATAATCAAGAACTCTAGTATCTCAATCACACGCAAATAATTTAATTGTTTATCGATTATTTGTGTGGTGGTAATCTTCGATCAATATTAGTATTGATCGAAGGTGGTAATGGAAAGAATTGAATTATAATCTAGATAACAATTACATTTACATTTTTTTCTAGCATGAAGGAGTATTTCAAGGGCACTCTGCCCATGTCTCTGAAGCGAAAGCTAATGGACATATGTATTCTCCCCATCTTGACCTACGGTGCACAAACTTGGTCTTTGACTAACACCCAAAAGTCCAAACTCAAGGTTTGCCAACGTGCTATGGAGCGCAGTATCTTAGGTGTAAAATTAAAAGATAATGTTCGAAACACTGCACTGCGCTCCAAAACGCAAATCATTGACGTGGCTCAAAAGGCTGCCCAACTTAAATGGGACTGGGCAGGACATGTCTGTCGCATGCCGAACGAGCTGTGGGCCCGCAAAGCTCAGGATTGGTGCCCTGAAACAGTGACACGGGGTCGCGGCAGACCACGAAGGAGATGGCGGGACGAACTGAATGTTTTCCTTGAGAATTGGAAAGAAGCAGCACAAAATCGTGACCGTTGGAAGGAATGGAGGGAGGCCTTTGCCCAGCAGTGGGACGATACAGGCTAGCTATAATAATAATAAAAAAAAATATGCTGATTCCTTCAAATAGTGCAATACGTACACGATCGAAATGTATGGAACAGCTGTTATTTTTATTACCGATGAAAAAATTACGATTGGGGGGGAGGGGTCAGAATGATGTGAATATCTACGTGGTAACCGTTTTCGCGTTGGTTTCCCTTCCACTTTGCATATGATTGTATCAACACGTTGTTCAGTACAGTAAGAATGTCATCATCTGCCTAGCCTCTTCCCAAACTATCTTGGGGTCGGCTTCCAGGCTAAGAACCGGATGCAGCTGACTATCAGTATTTTACATGAAGCGACTGCCTATTCCAGTCTAACCGGATGCAACCGAGTATCAGTACTTTACATGAAACGACTGCCTATCTAACCTCCTCAACCCAATAACTGGGTAATACGAAACCATTTGGTAAGACTGGATGTCAGACTTTCGTCTTCTGACTACTTGTAACGACTGTCAAAGTTCTAAAAATAACAACCGGGACCAACGGCTTAACATGTTTTCCGAGGCACGGAGGAAACTCGGTATGTAATTATGGTCACCCATCCACGGACCGACCTCGGCAAGCACGGCGTAACCTTGAAGATCGACCCATGCGGCTTTAAGTCTGTAAGTCTAAGTTCAGTAAGAATGTATTAGAAAAAAAAACTTTCAGCTCAATCGGTTGGGGTTGGGACTGGTTTAAAATTCAGTTGCAAGATTTCACCAATAAATACTAACAAACTAACTAACACGGCAAGTTGAATAAAAGCTTATAACAACAAGATGGCTGCGCAGGCCACGTGCCAAAATAATCTTGTTAAGTATGAATAGGTATTATAATATCCTCTTTTGACGATATCGTCAAAATCGCAAGAAACATGGAAGGAACCGATTGATGAGGGACGCTCATAATCGAGAAGTATGGCAGAAGAAAGGGGAAGCCTATACTTATGCCCAGCAGTAGGTGATTCCGGACTGTAATTATAATGATAATGTTAAATAAAGGATGTAAACCACCTCTTAACGAAGCCGAAAGGCACTGGTTCTCCCTGTCATTGCGATCATTTTTTTTTTCTACACCATACCTGGGAACCTTCTAGTTACGGAGATATTAGGGGTCAAAGTTCCAACTTTTTGACAAGTATTTTTTTAAATACAAGTTTTTAATGTAAGATTTTTACTTTAAACACCTCCACGACCCCCTTACTATTCAATCCGTCCATCAGCACAATGTTTTTAGTGCGTTACATTGAGTTCTACCACAAAACATGATTTAACACCCCCCAAAAAAAAGTCGTTTCCCAGCAATAATTTTTGCGTAAGGTTACTTAGTTTCATGTACAGAATGCTTGGTTGACGGCTTCGTGATGAGGTGATTTACACCCTGTATGCTCCAAACCGAATTTCTTGTATGGCATGGCAGTAAATCTTGACGAGTTTCGGATTTGGCCTTCAACCCACTTGAAAATTCACCCTGTATATCTCGGCTCCGATGCATTTCGGAAATAATTGTTAATCGAAGAAAATTAATGTCTTATTGTGTTCTTACTAATAAAATAATTTCAATCGTGACCGCAGACTTACAAAATTCATGCCACTTTTACCCAAACCCCTTTGGGATGTCATGCGCTCAAATCTGCGCTTTCGGCCATGAGACCTACGGGGTCTTGTGGTCTTGGCTTAATACTTATGAATTCA
Source organism: Cerastis leucographa (assembly GCA_963082945.1). Lineage (NCBI taxonomy): Eukaryota > Metazoa > Arthropoda > Insecta > Lepidoptera > Noctuidae > Cerastis > Cerastis leucographa. The sequence continues at coordinate 18,234,337 of OY720357.1, read as the reverse complement.
ATGATGGTGCTCCTTTGGCGCGAGAATAATATTTTCAATGCTGTATCATCATCAGCCTATAATGTTCCCACTGCTGGGACTCAGGCCTCCTCTTCTATGAGAGGGAGTGGGCTATAATCCACCACGCGGGCCCAGTGCGGGTTGGTAGATGTCACATGTCTTCGAATTTTTGGTTCTAGGACATGCCGGTTTCCTCACGATGTTTTCCTTCACCGTTTTTGAGAGCAGCGATGATGAAATAAATTAACCAAAGTAATGCGCCTGCCTGGGTTCAAAACCACGGCTTATTACTCGTAAGTCGGGGCTGCTACCACTGGGCCACCGCTGCTCTCAATGCTGCAGTTGGTGCATTTGTAATCAAGATGGCGTCTTTAGTTCCTCTTAATACCACGCACCAAAAGAATCGTGCAGAAATAAGAACTAAAGTCACTATCACTCGACCTTCGTTCTCCTATCCTCTAATAAAAACTACCAACTTAAATTTAGTGAGTGCCTACTAAGTATCTTTGTCATCTTTGCCTGTTTAATTCGTTTTATTTAGGTCCCGCAAGGTGAGATCTCAATATCGCTGAATATACCGTTATTTCGTGTCCTTTTGTTTGAGAATCTGAAAGCAGGCCCCTGCTCCCAGGGTTCCTAGTTGAAACTTTTTAAGTAAAGTTTTGGCGTTCCATCGTCAAAAGTTCACAACCCAACTCGGCTATAAAGTTTTCGAGCTGAATATGCTTGTTTACAATTTCAAATATTTCGTACTTTTTTTTTGGAATATACGTTTCAGTAATGTACTCCACTGACACTGGTTGTTGCGAACCGATTGGTATGAGTATTCAACTCTTTGGTTGCGAACTTCTTGGTAGATTTTTTTATTTTTTTATTGAATGTTGCTTTTTTAGGGTTCCTTGCTCAAAGGTCTAACGGGACCCTATTACTGAGACTTCGCTGTCCGTCCGTCCGTCTGTCACCAGGCTGTATCTCATGAACTGTGATAGGTAGCCAGTTGACATTTCTACTGATTATGTATTTCTGTTGATGCTATAACAACTAACAACAAATAAACAGAATAAAATAAATATTAAGGGGGCTCCCATACAAACAAGTGATTTTTTTTCTCGTTTTTATAAAAAATGGAACCCTTCGTGCGCGAGTCTGACTCGGAGTTGGCCGGTTTTATTTTTCAGTTTGTAGCTGCTGGCAGCGGTTTCTTTGTTAATATTCTCTATTTTTCACCATTCAAGAAAAATTAAATTTTATGCTTATTTAATGGATATCCATTAAATATGCATGAACTATAATTTCTCAATACCCATAGGCACAAGTTTTTCGTTCAAAGAAATAATCTTACAAACGCATATCCGTCTGCTCTGGGGTGTTGTGAAGTTCCTTAACAAAAAAGGCACTGTTGGGAGAAGTCTATAAAAACGATTGAACATGCAAATATTTACATTATTACGACGCATTCATAGGAGCTATCTAAGTCGCGTAGTGAAAAATACACTAGAAAAGTCTTGCGCTGAAACATAAGTGTTTGTAGTGAACTATCAAGATGTACAGACGTATGTATTTTTTTTTTGTAACTATAATTTGAGCAGAGGCCGAGCAAAGTGTAATGTGGTTTCCGATTGTGAATTTTTGAATAATCGATGAAGTTTATATTTGTGACCGGTGTGTAAAGGTTTTTGAAATGAAAACTTCTTTTCATTACTCTTAATCTGAAAGTAGATCTGAAGCTAAAAAAAAACTCTATTTTCACATTTTATTGAACCATGTTCCAACTTTCTATGCAGCCACAATGTCAAATTGAAATAACTATTGATTAATAGTTATTTCAATTTGACGGATATATATTTGTAAAACACTTTATTATAATTTAGTTTCAACAGTTTTTTTTTTTAACAACATTGATTTGGGCAAAATATTTACCATTTTTTCAATGATGAAAATGAAAAATAAAGTCTGAATAGCTGGCTGGCCACAGAAAAAAAACAAAACAGGCGGGAAAGCGGCAAATGGTTTTTCTCATTTTGTCGCTAATTCATGTTTTAATTTTTACTTTCCTCGTACTATTCGTAATGAAAAGCACAGTGTTTACCTTGGGTTAAAGACTTATTTAGTCCCTCGAACTAGCACAGTGTTTACCTTGGGTTAAAGACTTATTTAGTCCCTCGAACTATTGGCCAAACCCCGTCTCGGGACTCGTCACGTGACCGTCAGATTGATTAGGTTACGAAGGAATTTGAACTTTATGACATCTGTCATTGAGTTGTGTTTCCAAAACTGGTTAGTTATCATGCACAAACAAAACCTTCGGTTTCTCCAATGAGGTAAAATTCGTAAGACGGATTGTAATAGTTCTTAAGTGTTAAATTTTAATGTAATATAAATTGTCATGTTTGTGTACGATAGCGCAATAAATGAATATTTTACTGTACCACATAAATGATAGTACTTTTATACTGATAAGTAAAGCAATTCGTGTAAAATGATTCCTTAACCATTCCGAAATATCAAAAATGCACAACGTTATTAATATTCAAGTTTTTACTTCTGCAGGCATTCCCGGAGTGCAACCCGTTTTTTTATGATCATATGGACGTACCATCGGGAAAGTGAGAATATGGACACTTTTCAAACAAAATCCCGTGCACACGATGACATCTGTTTAACACCCTTATTACTATTGGTCCACACAAATACTTTCTTATAAATCTTATCTTATAAATCTTTATTCAGAACCAAAAATGGGACAAATACAAAAAATTGTCTTAATTAAACAATGTAGGTCTCACAATGTTCGATGCCTGTACTAGGATAATCCTGTATCACAGGCAGAAGGAGCTCTAACAATATACTATTTATAGAACAACATATTTAAAAACAATATTTTACATCTTAAAGTGATCTAACTAAAATCATTTGATATAGTAAACCTAATTATCATAAACACTAAAACACTTAAAGTCCATGGATCAAAATAACACAGTCGAGGCACTCTTGTTTGTTTTCGATTATTGCAGCTAGCGACTAATGTGCGTAGACAGCAAAAAAATTGATGAGTAGGTCAGCACAGTAGTCTGTTATTATTTTGTCATCGACAGGCGTATCAACGCGGAAGTCTGACCTAGAGTATGACGCTTTACGCGCCCCCATAGTCGATCGAGTTGATATACCTGTATTCTGCTATTTTTCTAGCAGGGCACTCAGCGTCTCCCGTTTTGTGGTTATTGGGCTTTTTAAAGCGCGAGCAAGTGGCACATGTAGGTAAGAGCGTTTTTTTCTCGCAATCGGACAACGAGTGTCCTGCTTCTCCGCAGTGACCGCAAGTAGAGTTGACCTCTCTGCATGATTTGGCTGCATGACCATATTGTTGACATTTGTAACATCTGGTAACGAGAGTGAAATCTCTGACAGGGCAGGAAGTCCAATTTATAAAAAGCCGTTCTTGGGATATTAGGGCTTTTCGAATCTTGCCTGGAACCTCGATAATGTAGTTACAGGTCATCGCATCTTTCTTTCCGGATTTGTGGCTGAACTTAACCACAGTCAAAAAGGACTCCATTGACATCTCTGGAAACTTATCGGCTACATTCTGCTCGTAAATGCACCTGAGGACATCAGAATCACCCAAAGAAGTCGGCACTCCTACGACCGTGATCCGCGGTTTGCGTTTTTTGGGTTCATCGGCTGTAAGTCCAGATGTTGACAGGTGGACTGCTTGCTTTAATTTATCAGCATCCTGTTGGGTTTCAGTGCTGATTATAACACCTCCATCTTTAGTTTTGCGGACTCCACGTACATGCAGCTTCATTTGATCAGGGCGAATAAGTTGTTGTACGAGGTTTTTGGTTTCGTCACTCGACTTTAATTTATCACTGGGATAAATGGCCACAGAGCTCAAATTATTTGGTCGAACGAAATCATTTGACCCCTTCTTTACCATGTCAGCAAACGATGCGCTTCCCTTCGTACCAGAGTCCTCAATTGCTTGCTTCAGCTCCGAAATTTTATCCGTCAAGGTGCGTTTTTCTTTGAGGTCATCGATAATTTTGACGGCTTGCAGTGCTTTCTGTTTCAGAGCTTGATATAGAACTGCCATTTGGGAGGTACCAGATTCCACTTTGCGGCATAGGTTTGTTATTTTCAGTTTTTGCTCTGAGTTGAGTTTGCCATCCGTGGCAATAGAGCAAACCTCATTTAACTGCTGTTCAATGGATGACATCCATTTTTGGATATCGGGCGTGGAGACAACTGGTATGGAGAAGTCCGGCTGGATGTGATGATGCGGACCAATAGCGGTAAAACAAAAAAGACCCGACCGAAAAATACACGACCGTTTTTTAAACATGGTATTGTTTTAAACACAATCTCAGGCTCTGTTAATGATCCCAGATGTTTGACCACAGTTTTTTTTTTCATTTTCGACACCAAGGGACTCGGCGAAAAATAGATGCTGCGATGCTATTGGTAGCTGAGCGTTAATAAGCGCTTCTATAGCGGCCGGACGCTGCAAGTAACGATAGTCCTTACCGTGGTCAGATACGCAATTTGGTGATAGTACGTAAACAGAACTACGTTCGTACTAGGTTTATGATGTAAACAAAAGGATCTATAAAAAAGATACATAATTGCTGGTAAATGTTCAATTACGATAGACATTTCCTTTTTTTTCATTGTTTTCTTTTCAGAATCCATTGAAACACAATGTAACTGGCCACCTTTTGCTCGAAAATAATTATTTTCAGTCTGATTATATAAAGATAGATTTTAAGATGCCATCTGTGTTGCAATAAGTAGGTACTTATGCAGATTATTATTTTATAATATATTTTTGAACATTGATAAGCATCCTTGAAGGACATTTAAGATTACCATAAACAGCAATATTATTGCTTCACACGGTTTAAAAAAAGCTTTGTTCTCCTCGGTGTAGACACGTTTACAGTACGATTATTCGAAACTAGCGGCCCGTCCCGGCTTCGCACGGGTGGACATTTTTTTTAAACATTATGGGTTAAATAAAGATAATTCAACTTTTATATATTATGCTAATTAAAACGTACATGACTCAATTTTTCCAAATGTTCAAAATAAATAAAACGTATTTTTTTTGTTGTTTTATATACGTTATTTTTAGGGGGTGTAATTTTGTTACTCATGTAATTTTTTAATTTCTTTATTTATATTTAATTTTAAGTCTTTACCGTTTTTATTTTGTAATAGTTAACCTTAAAGCTTCACTGTACACTATGGTGGCAGTGGTATTTGTAGGTGATAACAAAACATTGATTTTCAGGAGATCCTACTCGAGAAGGAGCAACATACAATTGCCCATGAGAAAAGCACTCTTTCCTTATGTTGATGCCAACCATCGAGAAAGTTTGTCCCTGGGATTTATTTATTGTATGGGCAAACGATATCTTTACAGGAAATTTTAACCTTTTAAAAGTATTGGCTTTGTCGGTATCATTGGGATCCTCGGAATGTGAGCGAGCTGACCGGCCGCGGGGCCTGTGATGATAGTTGCTACAATCACATTGTCGCTTAATTCCTTTATCAAAAGTTTTGTACCATTACACATACTGGGAGGCCTTAAATTTATCAATAGCATAATGGAGTACCTACTATGCGAACACCCCTCTCCCACACTTCCGTGCCATCTCTCTCGCGGCGCGTTAGCGTGTAATTTTTGTTTATATAGATGTTTTTAATTTCGTAATATCTTTTGAATGGAATGTCCGATTTCAATAATTCAAAAAGCAATTAACAGGTATTGAAACTGTCTTGAATACGAAATAGTTTATTTGGATAAGAATTAATACAAAGGCATGGATAGCATGGTCTGATTTCGATCAGCATTTCTATCAACTTTTAATTAAAATGTAAAAAAGTAGTTATAGTGACATAACTACAATAGTTGTAGATATGGTCTCGTGAAGTTTTTTGTTGATATTGATATGTTTTATAATATTGTTGAACATTTTTTTGTTCTATCATCAATACTTTCCGCAGCGCATGCGATGAAAGACATTTTATGGCTCATTTTTTTACACCTTGGGTTGGTTTTGGTAGTGATTTCTAAGAATCTCTATTTTTTTCTAGTAATAAATATAGCCTATGTTACTCAGTGATAATGTAGCTTTCTAACGGTAAAAGAATTTTTGAAATCGGTTCTGTAGTTTTTAAGTTTATTCGTTACATACAAAAATACAAATCTTTCCTCTTTATAATATTAAGTGCAGATGAACACTGCGGTGGTATGGTCTAAAATTGTAATAAGTAATCATGCTCTCAATAGTTTCAAAATTTCGAGACTGTCAAGCTGGAGGAACAATTTTAATGGCGTCACACGTAGGACAGATACGATACCGCTACCGTTTGGAGGTAGGGCAGTGAAACAGGCTTAGCAATGGAGTAGGTTTGTGAGCGATAAGGATTTTAAAATTTCTTTATTTGCTTCAGGTATCAATGAAACGATTGAAGACGGAAAAGTGATGGAAGCAGCAGAACAATCATCGGCCTACGTTTCGGTGGGAGATTCTTACGCGGGAAATTCGGTTTTTATCACAGGCGTTACTGGATTTCTTGGAAAGGTACGTTCTTCAATGACTTTTTTGTTTTTGGAGCCATTATTTACCTTATGCCTGCATTTCTGTTTATTTCGACATCTTATAAACCAGTCCTAAAAGCGTCTGTCTCAACCGCTAGATGAATGAAATTTTGGACAAGAACTTCTTTTATATTTTTTTATTATCTCTTATTGACTCTGAGTTAAAAACATATATTTTTTTAATAACAGGTATTTCTCGAAAAGCTTTTGTACAGTTGCAAACATATTGACAAAGTTTACGTGTTGATTCGGGACAAAAAAGGCACAAGTGCGAATCAAAGGATTGCAGAGGTCATTGACAAACCGGTGAGTGATATATCTACTTAGATAAATTAAAAAAAGTGACGCATAAGAATTACTTACGCCCCGGTTTCGCACGGGGGCAATTTTCTAAGAAAAGAAAATAAAAGTCACGTTAGCAAAAAAAAAAAAAAACTGCCGAATCGGTCCTCAAGTGATACCGTTTCATGCATATGACAATTGATTTGTATGTTAATATACAAGGTGTACGGTGTACCTAACGAAACCGTCGATTAAGCATTCTGTACACCAAACTAAGTACGAGTAACTCTACGCAAAAATGCTTGTTCATAAACGCCTTTTTTTGGGGTGAAAAATCACGTTCTACGGTAGGACTTAATGTAACACACCCAAAACACTGAGCTGATAGATGCATTGTGCGAATTGCATTTTTTTTAAAGTTGTAAAAATTTTGGAACTTTGACCCCCAGTATCTTCGTTACAAGAAGGTTCCCAAGAGTAGGGTTTCTATACCCTACTCTCTATACCCTACCCTACTCTCAGTCAAAAGATAGCAATGATGAGGTGGTCTATAAGAGTAAAACAACAAACGTATTCCGCAGTTTTCTTGGATAATGCAAAGAGAGCAATGTTTTTTTCCCAAAAAATCTAGGGCTACAAGCCCCTATCGTTTCCTTTTTTTTCAAAACATAATCACTAAAAGAATTATGACAATCAAACCCCAAAAAAAAACCGTTTTTACCGCCATGTTCAGACGACAAACCAGACAAACTAGATAAGTTTTTAACAAAAAAAAAAATAGAAGCATAGATATACTTTTTTTTCTAAACTTTGATATAAGAATTATTTAGATAAGTTTAGTTTTGAAGAAGAAAACAGCAGAATACAAAACGTTTTCTGGTCAAGATTTTTGTAGGTAAAATCAGCTTGAGTGCAGTTGTCCCTTTCGCACTTTACGGGGGCTTGGTCGGGCGCAGCGCGACGGCAATAGTTTCTTCAAATACCTATTCTTTTTAATTCCTCGAAGCTAGAGTCCCCTCTTAAGGGTATTTACACACCCATTTTAAACTACAACCACAGAGTTATGTACGATTCCGTAAAGGCACAATTTGTACAAATAGGAAACGCTTTCGCGGATGGCTCCAATGCCGTTAGCTGTTTGCTGTGGTTTGGAATTGCGATTTGGTTCATTGCTGTGGTATACCTAACAACCACGGACTATTGTAGGGTTATATTTTTGTCCGATATTTTTCAATGCTTGTTTCCAGCTCTTCGCAAGATTAAAAGAAAAGCGGCCGGATGATTTTAAGAAAATTATTCCAATTACCGGTGATATAAATCATCCCAACCTTGGCATTTCAGGGACAGATGAAGAGATACTCCTTCAGAAGGTAGGTTTAATATATTTATCACCATTTAAAATCTGTAGGTAGATCTCGATCATGGTAGCCAAGAATTATTCATGACATCGAAAGGTATTCTAAAAGTCTGCTAATCGTGTGTATTCCTGGATATCATTTTGCATTAGGTATGTAATTGATTTCATCAACATCATCATCTGCCTAGCCGTTTTCCAACTATGTTGAAACGGCTTTACGTGCTTTCCGAGGCTCGGAGGAAACACGGTGTGTAATGGATGGTCACCCATCCACGGCCCAACCTAGTCAAGCACAGCTCCACCTAAAGATCAACCCGAGCGGCTGTTATTTTTAAGACACGAGCTCTTTCTGCATTTCATCAGCAGCACCCGCACAAGACGTGAAGGAAAACTGCGACCGCGTGGACCCTCATGGTGGCAAATGGCCATGCATGGCATGCTAAGGCTACATACGCACTAAGCGGTTAGCCGCAATGCGGCCAGCCGTCCGGCTGACCGGAATCAAAAATTTGTACGAGAAACTAGTTTTTATACGCACTGCAATGCGGCTGCGGGCCAACCGCTCCGGTCGTTCTGAGCGCTACGGCCCGACTGACGGCCAGCCGCATGGTTGTTATACACACTACGCGGATGGTGCTAGCACGGCACGCAAACTAAGAACAAAATATTTTTCAGTATATATATTTTTTTTTCATTATTGTATATTCGATCCAAAAAACTTATCTCCATACTTTTTGAGCTCTATGAAAAATAATTCAAAATGCTTGCTCTCATCTCGTGTTTGCAAATAAGGATGAACCCAGTAGCTTTTTCTCTGTTTCTTTTTCTTTATATTTATAACGCTAGTGTATGTAGTAAATAGCTGCGACTTCTTTGATGTTCATCTTGGAAATGAGTCGATCCAAGCGCAAACCACGACGGTTACTCAACCGCACGTTCCGGTTGCAACCGCATCCTGCGGTCCACCGGACGGCTGACCGCACTCCGGCTAACCGCTTAGTGCGTATGTAGCCTTATGCAAGTAATGTCGGTTTACTTACATTAACAATAAGCGACACTTTATTTAGGTGCCGCTTAATGTAAGTGCAAACTATGTAAAGATCTTTGGTCATCAAAATAACAAAGATAATTATCATTATTGCAGGTATCAGTAGTATTTCACTTTGCAGCAACCATAAAGTTTAATGAAGAGCTGAAAGACGCACTGAACACGAATTTTACAGGAACTAAAAGCGTGCTACATCTGTGTCAACGTATGAAGAACATCAAGGTAAATTTATTACTAACAAAATTGGCTTTTTATTAATCCATCCTCATAGGTACTATATAAATGCGAAAGTAACTCTGTTTGTTTGTTTGTTACCTTTTCATGACTAAACTGCTTATTGGATCGTTATGAATTTTGGCAAGGAGATAGATTATATCTTCGAGAAGAACAAAGGCTACTTTTTAGCCCTGAATAAAACATAAAAATTTCCACGCGAACGAAGTTGCGGGCGGCAGCTATGTACTTAATAATCGAAACCAAATAAAAAGTTTCATTTATTCTTGGAAATAAATTGTGATCCGAACAGACTGAAAACTGATCAAGAAATGAGCAGAAGTTACACAACATATTATCACGCCTGTAAGGGTTAGGCAGAGGCGTACCTAATAGTACAATCACGTATTGCCAGTTATGTTTAAGTCCCATGTAATAGGGGGGAGCCTATTGCTATCAACCGGGCCCAAATATAAACGCCGTGGCTGCTACTGAAAAATTCCTGTTGGAAAAACTCAATAACACTTTGCCCAACCTGGGAATCGGAACCCGGGACCTCCTGCTCTGCAGTGGCGTTTGCGACCACTCGACCAACGGGTAACGACGAGCAGAAGTTAGTATTTCATAATAATAGGGGTGCGGACTGGGTAAAGAAAACGACATTCTATTTTGTCCGTCAGACAGTTAATACAAAAATATTAGACACGTATTTTTTTGTTTTATCAAAATATCAAAAAATTACTTAGTTAAAACTCATTAAAGTTGGAGAGTCACTACGTCACAAGTAGGTATAAAACTTACCTACATGTGACGTCATGCGCCATTTCAACTCAATATATCTCCGTAATTTTATGACCACGTGAAAAAAGAAAAAAACACGTGTCCAATACTTTTCAATAAACTACCCGACGGACAAAGAAAAAATAAATGTGATTATCCCCTATTCTATTGGTCGTTAATTTCAGGCACTCGTCCACGTTTCCACGGCTTACTGCCACACAGACAAACCCATACTAGAAGAAAAGGTGTACCCTCCGCCAGCTGATCTAAGTGAAGTCCAAGACTTTCTAGAGCAATCAAACCATGACAGGAAACAAAATGTTAAAGCGTTACTCAGTAAGTTTTTTACATTTGATACGACGCGGCGACGGCACATGCGTTTCATCCCTTCCATTTTTTCTGTACCTATCAGGTGCCACTTTGAAACTTCCTGTAATATATTAACTCCCTACTTTCATCCATTTACTGTTACCTTGTGTCATCCTACTGCTGGGCCAAAGGCCTATCTCTATGGCTTCCAAATCCTTCGATCCATTTAAAGCCATATAATTTATTTAATTGCAGAGGGACGACCCAACAGTTACACATTTACAAAGGCGTTAGCAGAAACATACGTCGCAGAAAATTGTGGAAATATACCGACAGTTATCATCAGACCAGCCATAGGTAAGATTGGCTACCTGAGTGGTACAGCCACCATAGAAAAAAAATAATCATGCCCGTTTATGTCCCTACATGAACGGGTATGATTATTATATCTTACAACTTTTACGACTTATCTCATGGGCAACCGCTATTTTTGTTTTTTTTTTTTCATTATTTCACATTAGATTTATCTAGCGGCGGAACTCTCCAAATTTCAACTGTGTGAAATACGGACGGACAGACTGACAGACCGAATCCATAAAGGTTCCATTTTTGTCATTTGGCAATGGAACCCTAACAAACCCAATGATGAACTATCTTTCCAGTGTCAGCATCGCTAAGGGAACCCATCGAAGGTTGGGTGGATAGCTGGGCAGGAGCCACCGGCATGCTGGTAGCAAATATGAAGGGAGCTTTCAAGGTAGTGCTCGGTACCGCAGAAAATGTCCTGGACATGATACCGGTGGACTATGTGGCGAATCTTACCATTGTTGCAGCAGCTAGGTGTAGTAGGTGAGTTGAATTAGATAACTATACCTTTGTTTTTTTTTACCTGTACTGTCCCACTTAAGTAGCTGATGTTGGAGAAAAAACAGCAAGGCTGAAGTGGGAGTGGGTAGACGTGAGCCCGGATGCTTCAACACACAGTGGACGCCTGAGGAAGGACAGCGTCGTTCAGCTCATGTATGCGTGGCTAAATTGGCCAGAGATCGCACAGGATAGAGAGTTATGGAAGGAAAAAAGGGAGGCCTTTGCCCAGGCCTGGGACACGATGAAGGCTAGTAAATAATTAATAAAAAATACCCACTTCGGAGCAGCGGCGGCACAGTGGTGGCAGCCCCGACTAACGAGCAGTAAGCCGTGGGCTCGAACCCAGGCAGGCGCATTACTTTGTGTAATTTATTTCATCACTGCTGCTCTTAAAACGGTGAAGGAAAACATCGTGAGGAAACCGGCATGTCCCAGAACTAAAAATTCGAAAACATGTGACATCTACCAACCCGCATTGGGCCCGCGTGGTGGATTAAAGCCCACTCCCTCTCATAGAGAGGAGGCCTGTGTCCCAGCAGTGGGATCATTATAGGCTGATTATGACCCACTTGGGAGCAAAGGTCTCCGTAACCTTTTACTCTTTTTACGCTCCTAGCTTTTTGTCGTCTCCACCCTGTCTGTATGCACATGCTATGTGGATCTAGTTGTCCGGCATTATGCTGAACTGGCCCTATTAATGGCGCAGCCAGTATTTCTTCTTTGAGTTACACAGTATTTCTTGTTTAGTTTTATAAATCTTTTTTATTTTTTTAATGTTGTTTGTACTTGTGGCATTTGCGCCAATAAACGTTTTTTCTTTTTTTCTTTCTTATCAGGCTGATCATATTTGTCACGTATGTTTTTAATTTTGTGAGTGTGGATGAATTTACTTCGTCTAAAACTAAATAACAAATAGTCACGATGTTGTGAACAGACCGTAAAGTACATATTATGCGATGGTCATTGATGCATAATTTCTGCATAAACTCTTCAATGTTTCAGATCTGACAATATCGCTGTTTACAACTGCTGTACGAGCTCTTGCAATCCTATCACATTACTAAACATATTGAAATATTTTAAAGCAGCGGTTTGTAAGAATGGATTTGGTAAGCATTTAGTTGAAGATTACATAAGTAAAAAAAAAATATGGGACACATTTTTTTTAGTGAAATTATTGAAAAGCGAATGGGGGAAACTTCAAAACTTCAGAGAGACTAAAATTAAAGTTCAAGGGATGAAGGGGTATGCAAGTAGAAAAAAATACTACGGCGTAGCTGGCGTAGTCCCATTTGTATTTGCTACGCGGTGTAGTCGTCGTAGCGGTACAGGTGTCTTGATTTTTAATG